>JAWQEG010002653.1:0-35000 GCA_033782935.1 Petrolisthes cinctipes | reverse complement strand
GAATCTCTCCTTAAGCAAGGCAATAAAATCTTAATAATACTCTTAAGGGACCCTGTGATATAGTCAGAAAATTGGAGGTAAATAAGTCCTTAAAATATTGCAACGAAACACACACGCCTATTTGGAAGGAGCTTGTTTCATGGCATAGTTAGGATGATTCAAAAGCCTTCAATTCTCATACACGATCACAGGGTCCTTTAGGGAAGAGTAGGCTATACTTTAGGTACATTGGAGTGCCTTAATTCCTCCTCTAAAGTATGCCAGGAAACAGGACCTGATGAACAAAAATAATGGTGGCCCGTTGTTGCATGGAATAGTTTGTTAGGGAATCAGTTGCTCCAGATTAACCAATCAGCCAACACTGTACTACCAACACCCTCAGTGACCCTGTGATGTAGTCGGAAAATTGGAGATTAGTGAGTCTTTCAAATATTGCCACGAAACATCAACTACATGTATAGCTAACCTGGAGGTTCACCTGGAATATGATCATGTGACTCTATTTTATAGATAACCTAGAATATGCTCAATCATATACATGAAGGTTGCCTGCTACAATATGCCGGCTACACATGGAAGGAGCTTGTTTCGTGGCATGGTCAAGAGAAATTAGAAGCATCCAATTCCCAGACACAACCATACATGAGAAATGGAAGGCTGAAATTCACTAGACAACACCTGGAACACTGTCCTTGGAACACACACACACACACACACACACACACACACACACACACACACACACACACACACACACACACAAAAAAAAAAACAATAAAAACATCACTATATATACAAGGGAGAATGCCACTACCATCTCTACCACTATTTTCCTGGTACCATTATCCCCACTACCATTCTTGTTACCACCCATGGAACTACCACTTTCTACATCACTACTACTACTACAGCCACCACTACTACTACTACTACTACTACTACTACTACTACTACTACTACTACTACTACTACTACCACCATCATCACCACACATCACTATTACCATCAACACAACTATACTCCTAAACCATACACACCAATCACTCACCACAACCATACACCACCATTACACACCACGACTACCACCATCACAAACCACTTCTATAACTATCATCACCATACACCTTAACTACACACACACCTACCACACACATCACAACTACCATCACCACACAGCACCACTATCACCAGTGCAAATGAGATATATATATAGGGCAGGCTTAGGGTGGGACTGGGGCTACTCAGATGAAACCCATTAAGAGTAAGTTTAATGTTTTTTTTTTTTTTTATCAAATAAGAAACACCCATGTATGACGGAATAAATGGTTGGGGGAGGTGAATATGAGAAGAGAATACAAAAGAATACAAAGGAAGTAGAGGCAACAGGAGGTCCATAGTGGCCTTTTACGAGGTTACCTGTTTATCTAGGTTAATCTAGACTACGTGTTGAAGAAAAGGATAGATAAAGGACAAGGCTCCTCTCCACCCACCACTCCCACCGGGTATTCCGGTTGGAAAAACAGGTAGAAAATAACACCTTGCTCGTTAATAAGAACGCACAAGGAAAATTTATAGAAATGTGGGAGAAGTAATGGAAGTCTAATTCTAACATCTGCTGACTAAAAAAAAAAAAAAAACTTACTACAATCCTTTTTCTTGAAAATATTTATCTAGGCGATGTTTAAATGTTTCTACTGTATCCACTGCTACTACAGATGCTGGGAGTTTATTCCGATAGTTTACGACTCTGATATTGAAAAATTTCTTTCTCAGTTCAGTGTTAAAACGTTGGCCTTTAAGCTTAAAACCGTTATTTCTCGTTCCAGACTGGGGATAGAACTGGAATAACTTTTCATGACCAATATTATCAAAGTTTTTAAGGATTTTAAAAGTTTCGATGAGGTCGCCACGTATTCTACAATTTTCAAGAGAGAACATGTTGAGCTTATTTAATCTTTCCTCATATGTTAAATTACGAATGCTAGGGATAATTTTAGTTGCTTTTCTTTGTACGCTTTCCAACTTTTTAGCATCTTTAGCATAACAAGGGGACCATAGTTGAACTGAGTATTCTAAATGTGGTCTAACAATATATGTATATAAACGCGTTATTACATCTGGTGACTTATATTTAAAATTCCGAGCAACAAAGCCTAAAACTACATTAACTTTTATACTTGCTGCCAAACACTGCGCACTCGTCTTTAGATCGATCGCTACTAATTATGACACCTAAGTCCTTTTCCTCATTTAATTTTGCCAGATTTCTACCATGTAATCTATAATTGTGTCTAAGGTTATTATTACCTACATGCATCACCTTACATTTTATCCGCATTAAACTTCAACAACCATTTATCACTCCATTCTGACAGTGTGTTTAGGTTGCTCTGAATGGCTTCACAGTCTTCGTCGCTTTTTGCAGTACCGCCAATTTTTGTATCATCGGCAAATTTGGATATTTTCGAAATAAGTTCCCATTTTAAGTCGTTTATATATATCAAAAATAGTGTTGATCCTAACACTGATCCCTGTGGCACCCCACTTACAACATCCAGCCAGTCTGATGCTTCTCCATTAATTATGACTCATTGCCGGCGGTTTGATAGCCAATCTCCAATCTATGTTCACAACTGTTCCCCCAAGCCATGTGCTTTTAACTTTAATAGTAGTCGCTTGTGTGGTACTGTGTCAAACGCTTTCTGAAAGTCTAAATATATAATATCAGTTGGCACTTTTTCGTTTGCATTACAACTTATGTAGTTAAAAAACTCGAGTAAATTTGTTAAACAAGATCTGTTGTTACTGAAACCGTGTTGAGAGTCCAGAATTAAGTTCTGCTCATCTAGATGTGATACTATTTTATCTCTCAAAAGTTTTTCAAATATTTTTATTATAACGGATGTTAAACTTATTGGGCGGTAGTTTCCAGCATGACTTTTATTACCTTTCTTAAATATAGGAGTTACATTGGCTTTTTTCCAAAGGGCTGGCATTTCACATTTGCTTAGTGACTTATTAAATATTATTTTTAAAGGTTGTAAAACTTCTCTATGACATTCACGTAATATTCTGGGGGACACTTCGTCACATCCTACAGTTTTAAAAGGGTCTTGTGTTTTTAGATACTTTAAGAGTTCTTCGTCTGTAAATTCGTTAATTTCTAGTTTATTACCATCTGTTACCTGTGAAAAGTTCGGAGGTCCTGGCAAATTAATTTCATTTTCCTTTGTTAAAACTGAGTTAAAATGTTCAATTAGTACGGTTGCAATGTCTTCATTCCCACTAACTAAGGCATTGTTTTTGTTTAGTATTGGTCCTATGCTTGCTTTCACGTTTTTATTATTTCTGATGTACTGATAAAATTTCTTGGGATTTGTCCTGGACTCGAGTGCTATACTTTTCGCAAGTCTGATTTGTCTTTCACTCATACGTTTTGTATCTACATATTTATTATAGTCTATGAATGAATCGGTACGTTTATATACTTTATATGCCTTTCTCTTATTATTAATAGTTCGATGAATTTCACTCGTCATCCAAACTGATTTGCCGTTGTTAGTTCGTTTCTTTATTCTCGGTACATGTTTCTTTTCAATTGACAGGAGATTTTCTGTAAATATATTATACATCGTATCGACGTCTTCATTATTTAGCAATTCCGACCAGATTATTTCGTTTAGTTCTTTTCTAATATTATCAAAATTTGCTCTTTTATAGTTAGATAGTAACTGACGATTTTCGCAGAGTTTAGTGTTGTAGGTTATGTTACATCTTATTATTCTGTGATCGCTGTTTGCAAGGGGCTCACCGACTTCGCATGAACTGATTAAATCAAGGTTTGTTGTTAAAACAAGGTCGAGGATATTATTATCTAGGGTGGGGTCTTGTACCAATTGATTTAAATAGAGCTTACGAACGATTTTTAACAGACGTTTTGCTTCGTTGTCGCCTGACTGAAGTTTCCAGTTTATTCTTGGGAAGTTAAAATCACCGCATATAATGGCATTTTTATTTTCTATTACTGATTGTATCTCTTCGTATAGCAAATTGTCATGTTCTGTAGTAGTTTGGGGGGACGATGTACAGTACCGATAATTAAATGTTTTCCATTTACTTTGAGTTTGACGCATATAGAATCATATGCATCGTGTTTGTCTTTAATTATTTCGATTTTATCCAGGTTATCTCTAATGAATAAAAGAACTCTACCCCATTTCTGTTATACTAATTATATCGGGATTCTCAGTATTTACGTATGCAAGCAGTTCGTCTCTTTTTCCGATAATGCTTCTTGCGTTTGTATACATAATGTTTAATTTGTTACGCCCGAAGGAGGATATGGAGAAGGAAAAATGGAACAAGAGTGGAGGATGAAGAGGAGGACGAGTAGATGGAGGAGGAAAAGGATAAATGAAACAAGAGTGTTACAAGGAGTTACAAGGAAAAGAAGTACCCTAGGGGACCTTACGATCCATACAAATAGTGTACCTGTGGGTTTAGTTGCGCAAGTAGGCGACCGTCCTCGAATGTGTCATGTGAAACCATCAAGGAACACTCGCACAACGGCTTAAACACCTAGACGGTGATTTAAGACTTTGTCTAATCTGGACTTGAACTGATCCACAGAGTTGCTGTTGACTACATCAGCAGGAAGCGCGTTCCAAGTACCGCAGATGCTGTATGTAAAGAATTTACCACACAGATCACGGTTGTATCGCTTCAGTTCAAGTTTGTAGCCATGATTCCTGGTTGTGCCCTCACTCAGAGAAGAGTGGAGGAGGAGGAGGATGAGAGGAGGAGGGGCAGGGGAAGGAGGAGAAGCAGGAAGAATTGAACAAGAGAGGAGGAGGAGGGGGAGGAGGATATGGAGGAGGAGGAATAGTAGAAGGAAGAAAAGAGAAGGGGGAGGAGAAACAGGAGTATGAAAAGGAAGAGATGAAGAATGTGGAGCAGAAGAAGGAAAGAGCAGGAACTGGAGAAGATAGTAATGCTGAATAAAGAAGAAGAATGAGAAGGATTCATCAGAAGGAAGAAGGAAGGGAACATAGGAAAGGAAGGAAGCAGGAAGGAAGGGAAACATTAGACAGTAAATTGTTTGAGATACCCATATGTGGATGATTATTATTGATCACGACTGTACATACAGATGCAAAATTAAGAAGTACCTATATACACACAGACGCAAAATTAAGAAGTACATATATACACACAGACGCAAAATTAAGAAGTACCTCTATACTGTACATACATGAAGACGCAATATTAAGACGCTCCTATATACACAGACACAAAATTAAGACGCACCTATATACTGTATATACATGAAGACGCAATATTAAGACGCTCCTTTATAGACACAGACGCTATATTAAGACGCACCTATATACATACAGATGCAATATTAAGACGCACCTATATATATATATATACATGAAGACGCAATATTAGACTAACCTATATACACACAGACGCAACATTAAGACGCTTTTATATACGTACAGACGCAATATTAAGACGCACCTATATACATACAGACGCAATATTAAGACAACTACACGGATGAACTGTCATGTGTTGACGCATTAATTGCACTGAAGTACCGTAACGTATTTAAGGGCCCTCGTGCATCAGAAAATTGGTGGTCAAATAGTCCTTTAAACATTGCTCCGAAACACCATCTACATTGAGGGACCATGTTTTGTGGAATAGTCAGGAGGAATCAGACGCCACCATTTCTCATACACGATCACAGGGACCTTCAGAGACGTAGACGCATTATGCTAACGCAAAAAGGGAAAGGAGAGACGCAATTAGACGCAGGAGCAGGACACACATAAATATTAACGGGAATGCAGACGCAGAAAATACAATAAAAATCAAGAAGTAAATGAAGGCGAATAAGTATAACAATAATAATGATAATAATAACAATAATAAAAGACGAAGGAGAAGTAAACAAAGAATAATAATAATAACAGCAGACGAAGGAAGAGACGAAACAGAAAAAGTAAACGAAGACGAATAATAATAATAATAGAAGACGAAGCAGAAGTAAACAAAGCAAAATTCGAAAATTAAGGAGAAATAATAATAATAATAAAACCGGACAATCCATCTCTTGGGGCATGATTTTCAACCTATATTAATGTATACACACACACACATACTAGTAGTCTGTTGGTCTCCAGGGGCGTTTTCCTGTATTAGTATTAGTATTATTTTTTATTAAATCAATAGTCCCTCCAGGCTGCCAACAACATGGTATCCCCCTGAAATTATAGTGTAAATAAATAAGGAGGAATAGCATTGCATTCGCTCTCATTCGCAAGCAAGAAACGGTGAGTTCGCTTTGAAAAAGAAAAAGAAAGAAAGAAATGATGGTAGTAATATTTGATGAGCCACGGTCCCTCATTTCGTATCACAATAAGGCTAAATTGACCCTAACACACCAACTGGCTCCACCTGCATGGTATGATTACCCTCCTCCACCCCTTCTCTCTCTCTCTCTCTCTCTCTCTCTCTCTCTCTCTCTCTCTCTCTCTCTCTCTCTCTCTCTCTCTCTCTCTCTCTCTCTGTGTACTTATACCAACGGTAAACAACAAGAAATGTTCGTGTTCTCCACCCCCCATCCAACCAAACCACCTTATGGTATGTATGGTAGTTTTGTGACTTAGTTGAGGAATAATAATAATAATAATAATAATAATAGTTGTAGTTATAGTAATGATGATAGTTACAGTGAAAGTATTGGTAGTGGTAGCAATGTTTTAACGATAGTGGTGGTGGTAGTGATGGTGATAGAAGAACCGATGGTTAAGGTGACAGTGATGGTGGAAGTAAGAGTGGTCATAAAGGTGGTGATGATAGTGGAGTGGTGGTGGAAATAACAAAATGCACACCACCTTCAACTCTATATATACAGCACAAAATAGGGCAGGGCAGAGCAGGACAGGGGAGGTAGGATAGGGCAAGGAAGGAAGGGCAGGGCATGGCAGAGCAGGGCAGGGCAAGGCATTGAAGGGCAGGGCAAGGCATAGCTGTAAGGATAGACTATGGTCGTATGAGATTGATATTTGTAGGGTATAGGAGTCAAGGAGGCGAAGGAGGGTATATATGAATTAGGTTTGGGTTAGGTAGGATGGATGGGTACTGGGTAGAGGAAGGGAACCATATAGGGAAAGGTAAGCAAGACGCAAGATTGAACCAAATATGGCAAGGCATTTTTAAGGGCAGAGCAAAAACAACAAGGGGACGGGGAAGTTATATATGTGATATGGATACTTGGAGTAGAGTAAGGAAGGGTGGTTTAAGATGGAAATTTTGAGTTGGTAAATCTGGAGCAACTGTATCCTCCAAACTATTCCAAGCAACAGAACACCATTATTTTTTGTTTATCTGGTCCTGTTTCCTGGCATACTCTGGAGGAATCAAGGCACTCCAATGTAACAAAAGTATAGGGTATTGGGGTAAGGAAGGAAGAAGTATACAGTAAAGCCTTAGGGGAGAGGGGGGGAAGGTCTTCTAATTTAGGCAAACTGGAGGGTGACTTTCAGAGTAAATTAAGTACGTTGATGGTAATGAAAATGGTGGTTGTGATGGCTTGATATTGTGACGATTGTGGAGATAGGGTAGCGAGGATGGTGATGGAGATGGAGTATTGGTGATGGCAGACGGTGGAAAGCCTGGCAATACAGAGAGAAAAGCCAGATGAGGAACGAAAAGATTACTCCGTCATAAACAGTTTATTTTAACCAACAAGGATGGAGAGAAGCTCCATACTATATTCATCATTCACAAAAAGTGTGTGTGTGTGTGTGTGTGTGTGTGTAAGAAGAAAGAGTCGGGAAATAAAAGGATGGAGAAGAATGGTATATAAAAATATTAAGTAAAGATCTTTGAGGTACTATTATAACATGGATGCTCTTAGTCGGAGCAAGATATTAATAACATGGCAAAACGTTACTGAAAAAAAAAAAAAAAAAAACGCTAGACAGAGGGAGATGCCACATTATTAATTCACCTCACAATCCGATTAGTGAGTAGCCAGTAAATAATTGTGCAGGATGTGAATCTTGACCACAAGTAGTTATAATTCAACTTGACACTCAGCTGAACAAGACATCATACTGGCCATACGATGTTTTGAAGGAAATAGGCAATTATATAAACGATACAATCATCTGATGGAAATGACAACTGGCAAAGACGAGTGGAAACAGTACTTACTGAGTAAGGGGGACGGGAAGAGTGGGTGTTGAGTAAAGGGGACGGGGAGAGTGGATGTGGAGTGGAAGGGCGATTTGACGAGTGGGTGTGGAGTCTAATTGAGGGTTGACTCGTGGGTGTGGAATAAGAGAGGGGGGTGAGATTCATAAACTCTTAAAGTAGCCAGGATAGAGGCTATAAAGAATAACAAAAAGACTCAAGTGACTCAAGGCAGCAAAACGAGGCATTCGCATGAGCCGGCCTTTGTGAGGTATATAGTTGCAGTCAGAAGTCGTGTCCCAATCCCCTAGTACGATGAATCGCACCCAAGCGAAGTTTGAAGGTTCAAACAACGATACATGGTGAGGACAGAGGTGAAAGGTGCACCGTTGTTCGAACCTTAAAACCTCGTCTGGTTCCAAAAAGATTCATCGTGTCAGGGAAACGGGTCACAACTTCTGTACCACGAATGAAAATATAAGATTGATTGATTGATATTAGGCGCCGCAACAGCGAGGTCATATAGCGCCAGAGAAAGGTGATGGAGAGGTGTGACAGCAAGCAGGAAGGAAATAACATGAAAAGAGGGACAGTTGAAGAACTGAAAGGGAGTGGCTAGGGTCGAAGGGGCGCCAAAACCCCTAAAGTATAGCTCACTTCACTGCAAGCAATACTGGGTGAATATATAAGAGGGTGAGTAGATTAATAGGGTCACGTATTCGGCAAGAACCAAAAGATACAAACTTAACAAAGACAAAATTATGGGACAGAGTATGATGGCGGGAGAACACCTGTATGCTGTCATACGAACACCAATATGCTGTGATGATATTTGTTGCAGTTACTGAGAATATTATAGCACCACCACCACCACCCTCACCACCACCACTTTTCTGGCTGTCCAGTAGTTGTGTGGATGTTGTTACAGCTACACCACCATCACCCTCTCTCTCTGTGGTAACACCATCAACACCATACTGATCTCTAACAATAATACCAATTTATCTGACTACAACACCACAACCTTCAAACTTATACAGTAACTGTGTAGACTTTTATACTGTTACACCATCACCCAGTCTGTCTGTGACAACATATAACAAATACCATGTCACAAGTTGGAGTGCAGTGGTGTCGTGTGTGGATGACAATGCTGCTTTTGATGCCATCAGCACCTGTGGAAGGGGGAGAGCTGCGTCTGATGCGATCTGTGCTGATCTCCCTCCAACGTGTTCAAGCAGCCTCTACCACGGAACAGGAGAGCCTTGACTTACCCCCTGGAGCCAGACCAGCCCTCTACTGCTCCAACAAATGCACATTTCTAGACTAGTGTCAGTTGTGGTGTGCTTACCCCTCCAACACACCCACCCACTGCCTCGTCTCCAACATTATCGTCATGCCTACCTACCAGGAGACTAACATGACTGATGTCCTCACCTGTCACACCACAAGACCCAAAGACCTTGCGACCAACGCCAACATCACTGCTGGGACACAATCTATGACGTATCCACTCAGAGTAAAAGAAAACCTTGTAGACGGGTTTTACAACTATGACAGACATCACTGTTTTGTAACATTTTCGAGTAACAGCTCTAGATGGTTTACATTAGATTTCGGGCAGCCCAAGTGTTTCCATCATTTGATACTGCACGTTCAAGAACAATTATTATGCCAAGACCAGTTTCAACAACGTACAAGTTCGTGTGTCCAACGTGACAGCCGTGACACCTCCCGCAGACTTCGCAGCTTATGATCTGTTTGGTGAGTTCCCTGGGGAGGCCTCCCCTGGTCAGGTGGTGGAAATGAAGTCTACCAAGACCGTGTGTGTCAGGTTCGTCACAGGTCATACGCTCTCCAGTTACAGATTTCAGGTTTGTCATATTGAGGTGTTCTGAGCATCAACTATATCTCCCTAGTTATCTTAAGGAGCCAGTGATATAGTCAGAAAGATTAAAGTTACTGATTCCTCCAAACAATACCACGAATTAGCTTCAATATTGAGGGAGTTTGTTTCATGGAATAGTCAGGAGGAATTAGTATCCTCCAATTGGCCTAGCCTACGAGATCACTGGCCCTTTAACCCTTGTACACAAACGACATTTTGTCAACCTTTTGACAGTTTTCTCTGATCAACTGAGTTACGTGTTTATCAGTATAATTTACCAATATATTACTTATTGTTTCCTCATATTCTGGGGTACTAATCTGTTCCTATATTCAACTGAGTTACGTGTTTATCAGTATTTTTTACCAATATAACACTGATTTTCTACCCATAAATTGGGGTACTTGTGATGTTTCTTGGAATATCTTCGAGGAATCTCTTACCTTCCTTTTCGCCTTATAGAACTTATCACCTTATCAATTCATATACAAATACTTAGGTCCTTACAATGTTTAAGGGTATATATACTATATACCATAATGTTTGTATAGACAAATGTACATGTATATATTACCGTTCAAGATGTATGAATACGAAGGGTGTATATAGCGAGTGAATTATTTGAGTTTCAAGTGCTATAATATATTTAGTTGCTTACCATTTATATATAATTCTTTGGACTTTGTGTCAGCCGACACCATTCATGTGTTGTCATATACAACATGGCAGTGTTGACTTCACTGTTGACATATGAACAGTATTCCATTCCTATATCTTGTTTGGCTTCAACAAAATCATGTTAACACAATGGACTGTAATGTGTTCCCACACCATTATATAGCAACTGTTAAAATATTCTCTTGATGTACTGTTATTCTATTTACGTTGAGGATATTAACTAAGATTTACATGGAATCAATTTGTTGTATTGTGGAATACATCTGTTGTGTTCTAGAATAGTTTTTTTTTTTTTTTTTTTTTGTACCATTATAACAAGTCAATCTGTGTCTTTTATCATTTCTACAAACTTTTACAATGGACAACAAGTTTATCTAAAGTTGTTTTAAGATATTATGTGAACAAATAACATTCATGTACTAATGCACTACTATATAGTTGTCATGTATTTAACTAATTACTTAACCAAATATAACATCACCCAATAACTATTTTATAACCTCCTTGTCTAAGATATTATATTAAATGTATCATATATGTAGGGGAAAGGGCGGGAAGGCCGGGAAGGCGGTGGCAAAGAGGATAAAGTGACAGACTGCGAATGGCAAGGGCCCTGGTTCGAGTCCACGAGAAACGTCCGGGATTTTTCAGAGGTGATCTGTTAGGTCCAGCTATTTTTCAATTACCCTGGCTACGCCGACACATCAAGAAAATACCCCCTACATCGTCGTCAACTCACAACATAGAAGATGCCTGACCATATTCCGAGATGCTGTGAGTGACGGTGTAGTTGCTCTCTCTCCTGATAATGACGTGTATAAATAAGGTGTCGTCATCTATTGGGGCAGAAGAGAAGCTACGGTACCAACATCACCACGAAGCTCCACTGTTTCATCTAGTGCGACACCCAATAATCTCGGGGCCTCGCAAGAGTCATGGGCTACTAACGCTCTACAGTCCCGAGGTTAAAAAAAAATAATATTTACCTAATTCAAAAAAACCGAAGCTAATGTAACCTCACCCAATAATTATAGCCTGTTGTCCAACCTATCATATATTTATTTTGTCATACATTGTACTGTACTAACCCAAGCCAATAAACCTAAGCTTGTATAACCTCTCTGCCATAAATCTTTTGCAATTATTTTCGTCACCACTTTAAGGCTTTGGGCGACCTTTCGGGCCGTTGCCAATCCCTCTCACCTCGAACTGTCCCTCCTTTTCTGGCCAAATACATTTTATTTTATTTTTCATTTTATTAATAAAGTATGGATTTTATCATAAAATAATAATGGATGTGTAGTGTGTAACATTTGTTCCTGACTATTTGGAATGTGTACAGCCACTATCAAATATCCATCGACACTTTCCTTCCATCGTGCAAATAAATCAGTATCATATCAAAATATTATCATACAACAACACCTTATGTCAACTCAACCCTCAATTATTATTATATGAGGTGCTGCAAAATCACACACGTGTTGTTCTTTATTACCGATACATTTACTACGATGGAAAGAAAGTGTCGGTGGTTATTTGATTGTGGCTGTACAAGAAAAGACAAAATGGAGCAAGTAACCACAAAAGATTACATAATATACAAGTGTACAAAATATATAAATGAAAACTATGGTTACGATGTTGTACTAATCAATATGGCACAAATGACGATGGAAGAGAATATTTATCAAAAGTGAGCTTCATTTCTGTTGATGTTTCGAGTGAGAAATTACATGCAATGGGAAAACTACTGTAATAAACATCTTGTCCTATCCTTGTGTTTATATCCCCCAATACAGTACTATTCTTAGTCGTGTCAGTAGCATTTATCATTGATACTAGTGAAACAGAAACGTGGTAAGTGCAGAAAATATAGAATCAGTATGTTATTATGAAGTGCTTAACTCAGGATGAGGGCTTGATGGCATTCGTCCTACAATCATGAAATTATAAAGTAGACATACTGTATATACCTTTGCATTACAAGTTTGTTGATTCTGAGTAAATATTAAATATATCCGAAATATGGAGAGGAAATTCCTTGTGCTTAATAACAAAGTAAATGTAGTCAGTAGTAGGTGATGCCACGTGATATCATAGGCACTAGAGGGAAAGGGCAACGAACATTTATATAAGGAGAGGATTCGTGATGCCATGAGACTTGTATCGCACCGGAGTCCTGGGGCCGGATACTCAAAACAACTTAGGACATCCTATCTCGGCTAAGGAGTCCTAACTTCCCCAGTGCGCTTATGACGGTATACTCAAAACACTTATGACGGTATACTCAAAACACTTATGACGGTATACTCAAAACCTTTGGCAGCCATCTTTCCTAACTTACGACGCTTGGATTTAAGACAACCTCCAGGCAGCCCTAAGTGGAGTTATGACACCGAACACCGTAGAAAACATGATAAATCAACTCGGCTGTACCAAAAAGAATAAGAAGGACTATATACATTTTGGCTGTATTACCAAAGAGCACCACTTTGTTGTTATTGGAGAGACTACTGAGAAAGAATGTATAGTATAGGGAACCACTCCAATGTCAGTCATGATCACCAACGAAGATACTATAGATTTCCTCAGATTGAAATAATAAACTTATCCGAGAAATAGGACCATGACATAATATATCCCTCGTTGCACAATAAAATTTAGTGCCATTCTCACACATACTCGAGTAATATTGAGTATGTAGTGTAAGCACAGTTAATTAGGAGACTTATGTGTTGCATGAGAAATACTGAACAATTCAAGGATTTACAACATAATAAATGATTTTCCCAGTCATTAGTTTAAGCAATTGCTCTTCAATTTGGACCCTGAAGGGGAAGTATTGTCTGTGGTGATATGGACAGTACTTAAGGGGTTCTGGCATCCCTTCAGACCTAACCAACGGCCATTTAAGGGGTCTGAACTGTCCCTCCTCTCTTTCTTGCTTCCTCTCAGTCTCCTTATTTGAAACTACAAGTTCTAAGTTCTTTCTGGCCTAGCTCAGTCTTGATTTGTAATCCCCCCCCCATAAAAAAAAAATATTAATTTTACATCATATTTCTGGTTGTTCTATTAATTTCTTACCTAATTATCACAAGGAAAGAACCCTGACCTAACCTAATCTAACTCCACTTGATAAACCTAATTAGAACTGCTGAACTATTCTTCAGAAACACCCATAATGTTTTACATTATCTGTTATTTGGCCCAACTTTTGTGTTTGGTTTGATTCAGGGGATTCATTTTAACACTAGTTTATTGGTAAGATTGGGCTTGGTTATTTGTGTGTGGTCACCATTGAGGAATATGGTTAATGATAACTTGTAGGAAATTGTTCATTTACTGATACCAACTAATATTTTTACAGTAATGTTGTTGCTGTGTTGTATTTTTTACATTTTAGTTTCGTTTTGCCAGATTTTGATTAGGGATACCATTACTCAAAAAGGTATATGTTACTAAAACACCAATGAGACTAAAAATATGCATATTTAAACAGACCTAACCTACCGTACACTATCTACTTGATATTGGTAATCTTGTATCTTACATTACATAATCCTCCATAATTATTACATTTAGCTGTGAATCATGTGATGTTACACAAGTAGACATGATAAAATAGTCATTTCTAACATTGCTAATGACTTTCAATAATGTCATACTGTTGTCTGTCATGAATCATAATGGCGGTGACATTTATTTCGCAGTAGATACTACTCTCTTACTCTCCACAGTTTCGACACACATTTCTACCACTCATACCGTCATACGCATAATGTTGGGTTTTGTTTCGTGTTTACTTTTGTCAGCTGATCGAGCTTGCTTTTGATTGGCTGGAGTAAGTCAGAGTCACTTGAAAGCGCCACCCTGATTGGCTGAACAACATAGGGCACCCGGGAAGATTTAGGACTTCCTAACTACTTAGGAACAGGATAGGACGCCCTAAAAAAGTTTTGAGTATACCAACTTAGGGCATGAGATAGGATATCCTAACCAGTTCGTAACTTAGGAGTTCCTAAGTCCAGATAGGGCGGCGAGGCTGCCCTAGGTTAGGAACGTTTGAGTATCCGGCCCCTGATACTCAAACGTTGTCCTAAATAACGACGCTGTGGATATACCAAGTTGTAACCTAGGTCATGTCAACGTCATCCTAAGTCCCAGCTCAGGTCAGATACTTAAACAATCCTTACAATATCCAAAGCTAGTACTGAGGAGATTCTCGAAACACCCACTCGAGGGTCAGAAGGCAGCCGCCGACTTGCTCTCCGCCAATCACACACAACCCATGTTAAAAACCCGTAAGAGCCAATAAGAATGGAGGAACACTGTAATGGGAGAAGAGCTGCATCATATTTATTACATAAACACAAAACGCTTCGATTGAGTACTGTCAAGAATGGGATGTGATAATGACCTTTTATAAAGAAGCAAAGTAAGGACGAAATTAAGTGTTTGGCACAGTGGGGAGGTATATCAAAAGCCCTATACTCAAACTCGACATTTAATTCACTAACAAACTGTAAATAATTGTAATAACCTTCACCAATTAAACTATAACTTAAACCTAACTTAGCATAACACACACAGTTACTGCCTCGTCGTATACACTATCGATTCCACACCACCAGTACAGCATGCACAAAATGAGGAGAGTAATAATACAACAGCAACACTATATGTTCACATAAAATATGAACAAGATTGCAACTCTGGCTATCCTTTTCTGAGGAGAGTACGTCCACATAAAATATATACAATAACAACAACACTAAAGGAAAAACTTTCTCTGAGGAGAGTGTACGGTCGGATATGTTTCCATACATTACGCATGCATTATGTACACTCGCCAGCACTGCCACGTGGTACAGGAAACATATGTTACAGTATAGTTATGAAAACAACACATTAACTCATGAAACATATGTTACATAATCTCTGAAAGACTTAACAACACCATCACATAGGCCACAAACGAAAAGGGTGTAGGAACCCGACGCTTCTTAGGGACATGCTCTACAGAGTCATCAAAGATGTTAGGGCAGTAGTCATTGTCATGCCAACTACATTTGTGGACCGCATCATCCGAACTTTGCAGTGAGGATCCCCCACAATCAGAGAATCTTTTGCCTCAAAAGTTGCTTTGGCAGCAGCATTTGTATTGAAAGTAATATAGCACCGATTTGACCTACAGTCACTGTCATAAGTGATTCGGATATGAAAAACCACTTCAAAACACTTAAAAATGGAGTGGATAGCGCCATAGTAAAGGGATGCAAATACATTCGTTAACATTAACGTGTCCAAACCACTAACAGGGTTTGTCGACACAACACCCGACCTTCTGGGTCTTCCCTTATTTGCAGTCTTCTGCATACCATCTCAACCAGAGAGTGACGTCTCGAGGGCCTGGTCGACCACCGCTCGAGGAAGAGATAGGGGCTTTTCGTTATCCATAAATAATTGATTTTGTTATATTGGCCCCAGGAGCCAAGAGCTACTACCTACCGGGCAGATGAAGGGACCGAGCGCTGGTCGCCGTGGGCGGGGTACCTCTTCCCCCACGGGGCTACTACCCCCTACGGGGTCAATATCTAGAGAATTTACAAAACAACTAGAGATTTATTGGGAAAGATAAATAAATTATTTAGAATGAAAGTGTTGGCAGATACGCATTATTGACGGGATTATCCCCACCTGCGCGATACTTTTTTGAGCCAGTGTACATGTGAGTGTTATGTCGTCTGCGTAGGAGGCTATCTGTATTTGTGTTGCCTGGGGTGTTGGTAGGTCGTGCATGGATAAATTGAAAATGGTGGGTGAGAGTACAGAACCTTGGGGGACACCATTGGTGAAACTTTTAATGTTAGATGACTGACCAGCAAATGTAACGTGGGCTACTCTTCCTCCCAGGAAGCTGGCCAGCCATCTTTTTGTATTATTGTGCATGTTTGAGTTGTATATTTTGTTTGTGAGGTTGTGGCAAGGGATGGCATCAAATGCTTTACTAGTGTAACTGGGAGTGTTCTGTGTGGGGGTCTATCTGAGTTGATGCCATTATAGATTCTTTGTATGAGGTCTGTAAGAAGAGTTTTTGTTGAGTGTAGTGGTCTGAAACCATGTTGTGAAGATGCAAGGAAGATGTGTGGTGTGATTAGTCTAATGATGAGGCGCTCAGTAACTTTGGAGGAGGTACAAAGGAGGGTGATGGGACCATGTGATGAGGGTAGTGTGGGATTTTTGTTGGGTTTGAGGATAGTGATGATGTTTCCGTGTTTCCAGATGTTGGGTAATGTGTTGTGTGAGTAGCTGTAGTTTGCTATGTTAGTGAGTGGTTGTATGCCTTGTGGTCATGGAGTGGGGGCGTCTACATTGTGGGACCACCTCCCAAGGCTACCAAGGATGGAAAGTATGGGGGCCAAACCTTTTCAAAAACCTTCTCTCTCTGGGAACAGCTTCGGTCACCCGGCCAATACCTCTGAAGAGTAATGCGAGGCACTTCAGCTCTGCCAGAAACCGTCCAGAGACTCACCCGTCTGCTGTTTCCTGCTGACAAGCTGCTGATATGCCTCGTAGGGATTCGAAGCAAACGAAACCACTAATGATTCCAGATTACGTTATCAGATTGCGAGAAATCCTTTTGTTACTAATTACCGTTTTACAATATATCACTTTCTCAGCACAATGAACAATAGAATATCTAGCACGTTGTCTTCAAACGTGAGGTGAAACACAATGAACTCAAAATATTACAGGGAGATGCCCGCAGATCACATTGAACACAAACACGAATTCACGAGTATTACAATAAAATAAGATTGCACAAATCACAATATTGATAAGTAGAATACAAACGTAACAATTAACACACGAGATCTCACCTCCTTACAATTAACTCATAAGAGACAATATGAATGGATAGAATGCAACATGAATGGATAGAATTCACTTATCACAATATGAAAAGGCAATAGATCATACAAAAATATTATAATATGTTAAGAGAGATCACAATATGTTAAGAGAGATCACCCACAAAATATCATACAGATGTTAAGAGAGATCATATACTAAAATTATCAGAAGTTAAGAAGAGAGATCATAAAATTATACAAAATATTATAAGATGTTCAGAGAGATCATATACAAAATATTATAGATGTTAAGAGAAATCGCACCGTCGACAGTCCTTGAGAGTTCGTTGTTATCATCGCTTACTTTGACTTCCTGACTCCCTTACCTGCTTGGCAGTGTCATCTGACATCATGTCTCAGTACTTCCTCTCACATACTCGCATGCATGGCCCTTTGGCTTTCAGGTCAGGAAGATTATGGAAAAATAGGCATTGCTGAACTCCAGATTTGTCCTGTGTGGGTACCCAAGGTGGCTCTGTGGATTCTTCCAGAAGTTCACTTCTGCACTTACTTTTCAGACAAAAAGGAATCTTTTCCTCTTCCATGCCTCCTCTCACAGGGTGTCCTTCTTTGTGTACACTGGGTCAAAGTCTGATACTGGAGTTGGTTTGGGGGTTGCCTTTCCTGACTTTTGTCATGGCGGCGGGCTTCCTACTATCATATCTATTTTTACTTTCGAGCTCTCGTCCATTTTATATGTCCTCCAAGTAATTTTTACTTACCCACAGCCATCTTTTACTATTTTTAGCGATTCCTGTAGTGCCTTGAAGGCCTTGGGCAAAATTAACTCTTCCCATCCCCTGGTGTTGGCCATTCTCGAGTGGCTTGTCCTCCTGGGACATCGAGGCCGTAGAGTCTCCTTCTGTTGGGTTTCGGCCGATGTGGGTGTCGATGGTAATGAGCGGGCGGACTCCCTGGCTAAGGCTGCTGCCTCCAGTTCTCGGCCTCCTGCCAGGCGTCATCCCGTACCTGCAGTGGACCTTCGACCCTACATAGATGCTGCCATTCGTTCCTGCTGGCAGGACAGATGGGATGCCGTTGGGGCTAACAAGCTCCATGGCATCCGCCAGCAACTGGATTTGTGGAGCTACAGTGGCCTGCCCCACCAGTGGAGGACAGCTATTACCCGTCTCCGCATTGGCCACTCACGTTTGACACTTGGATATTTAATGGAGAGGGCTCCCCATCCCTATTGTGATGATTGGTCCCATTGACTGTTCGGCACATTCTCGTGCAATGCCCCAGCCTTGGGGACCTTCGTTGCAGGTAGTACCTCTCCGAGTTCCGAGTGGGGGACGGATCTTACATCACGTGGTAATAATTTCTGGACTGTTATAAGGAGAGTATCGTATGTCAGAAAGCGTATGTCATGTTCAATAGATTCAAATTGTTATATTTATCTGAAAATGTATCATTGTTCATTCATATAAGGATGAATATTTAAAACTCAGAGAAGGAACTGTTGAGAGAAATAAAACCGTATGAAAAGTTATGCAAAGATGGAGTGACGAAGGGTTCATCTTTCGGGAGTTGCAGCATCCTCCCACTCTGAACCAATTCTGAACTTGGGCTCTAATCAGTTTTAAAAAACAAAATCAACAATGTGTGAAATTGGACAGAAATCGAAGCGGAAAGGAATTATTTGTCCTTTTCCCTTGAGAGCAATCTAATCTCCCTTAGATGAGTAATCGGCTTACCTTCCTGACCACAAGGCCCATCATCCCAGTCCATGATCCGTTGGAATATCGTATTCCGTATGCTTTCTCCTTAGACCGTTTATACCAGTACCTGTGAGGAAAATCAGCTCTTATTTTCATGTAAATTATAAGACGAAAAGAGATAAAGTTACTACAATGATTTGTTAAAAAATATTCCTATCAGTAGATCTATCATTGAGCACAAAATTAGTGGGCTTATAGGGATAGAATACGTTTAACTGAAATAAACAAAGAATGTATTCAATACAGTATATCAATGTAGTTCCAAACCAATAATTGCTGAATTGTTACAAATATTAACAACATTGCATTTAATGAACTCTGACCACTGGAGTACTAATATTCGTTGAAAATGATAAAAAACACAGTTCGGTTTTCCAACATTAGACACAATCAATTAAATTTAATGAAATACATTGACATGCACGCATGAACCTACATTAAGGGAGGGGGGGGGGGTGCTGTTTGTGTAATGGGTGATGGACGTGGGAATCAGATTGCTGACTTTTTATTGCTTTCCAACTTATGTCTCCTGAATTTTGGTAGTGCGACCCATGCAGGCGATCATACCGGCCAAACAACATCCATTGACTTATCATTATCTTTCCCCGAAATATTAACAGACATCACTTGGGCAACATATGACGACTCCCTGGAAAGCAATAACTTATAGCGCAGGAGCTAGATGACTTTTATTCAACATGAAAGGTGCAGAAGGTTTGGAGTACCAGAAATGATTGTCAGGGTTAGGAGGGCCTAGAAATCAAATTCTTAAGTTATGCAAGTGGTGGTTGTGGCAAGGGGCCACCCCCAAAAATACCCTAAAAAATGACATTACATAACATGCGAGGTGCAGACTTCATATCAGTAACATTTAATGGGGTGTATTCAATGAATTATTAAAAAAATAATTACCTGTTCGGTGGAACAGGAAATTAAGAACAATATTAATTAAACTTTTATTGAATATGAAAGGTGCACAATTGAAACATACTTCATTACAAACTACCACCTCTCTTGGTAGTTAGAAAAATTAACTTAAGATGGTGGGAAGACGCCTTAAGAAGACGGTCAAACCCAAAGTACCCCCAGAATGACATAACATAATGTACGAGGTGCAGGCTTCATTTCAGTGCCATTTGATAGAGGTGTATTCACCGAGTGAAAAAAAAAAACTAACTTAATAATACATTTTTCGGTATAATAGCTAATTAAAAACAATGTTACAAGTACAAATATGGTAAATATTTTCAGTCATATACGACATCAAATATAACACTAGTATATGTCAAGTGCAACGATGAGCAAGAGCGTATCCATTTCTCTTATTAGTTCTAGATATGTAAGTGAGGATACTCTGTTTGACTTCGTGATAGTAAATTTTGTTATGAATTATTGGTTTGTAGAGGATCCCTTATAATTAATCCACATTATAGTTATTCCAGAAACTTGGTGAGTATTGCTAGCAGAAGCATGACACAGAAAGATATCACCCCAACTTCTCCGGAGCCATCAGCAAGAACCTGCATTTTTCACATTGAACGGGCAAGCACATCGGATCGACCAAGATCAGAATTACTTGCATTCAACCCTCAAAAATGGACTGTTGTCAAAGAAGCTGCCTTTTTTCATGGTGAGAAAGGGTTGCTTGGTTCCAAGTAAACAAATAATGCCTGGTATGACGCTTAAATCAATGGCAGGCTGTAAAAACTTGGTCAGGATACTCAACATATTAGGGCATATTTTGAACTACCATGCCATAGAACAAACTGAGACTGCACAAGAGGAATCAAATCCAGCTCATGGCTCATCTTGTTCACGATGGTGAACAAAAGACAGTGCCTTAATTTAAAGGATATAATGTAACAGATATTCTAATTATATTTGTTTGTTATTACTTTTCAACTATTCACCTTCATTTTTCTTGCCCTCTTCCCCCTCACCCTTGCCTCAAATCATCACATTTCTTCTCTCCTATATCCACCTACGTTAATGCAGTCTGCACTTCTTTAAACCCGGGTTCTTCAAATTACGGGTCCCGAATTCCTCCAAACTGGGTCACAGGCTAACAAAAATAAATACATGAATAAAATAGAATAATAATGTTCGTGACAATAAAATAAATATGAAGTTCATACATGAATCCACCTAACAATTTTTTTAATCGAATATTCATATATTTAATTATCAATAAAACAAAATCATTGCACAAATATTAGCCTTCTTGAGAGAGAATGAGAGAGAGAGAGAGGGAGGGGTAGGTGAGGCAGTGTTTATAATTCTGGTTAGAATGCCTTTTTATCATAATTATTGCGTTTCAGTTTCTGGCCTTGTATTTTCTTAGGTTGATAATTCTGGTCATTTGTAAAAGATCTTTCTGTATGGGTCGCGAGAATGTTGTCATAGTAAAAACTGGGTCATGACTGAAAAAGTTTGAACAACCCTGCTTTAAACTATTGGTGATTCGATACCGTTCACAGTGTATGCTTCATTCATTCCTCCTTCTCTACATTACCTCCTATATAGCCCCGCCCACATTTCTCTCCTCCTCTCCCAATAACATCCCCCCTCCCTCCGCCTGCAACTGTTACCAGATCCGACGAGGAACAAACCAAGTCGCTGGTGGATGGGGTGTGGACCCTTGATCCGTCCGGAGCTGTACATGAATTCCTTAGAGGAGACAACTCTCTTGCAGGAATGTATGGACTCGAGAATCGAGCAAACAACATCGTAGTTATGAATCTTGGTCACTTACAAGAGATCATTAAATTGGCCAGTATTTATCGTTTTAACAAGGAGGGATCCATTGGACAATTTCCCCACAACAATACTCAATCAACTTCTTAATGATGAAAGGGTTGACTCTCATTATTTGGGTTGTCCCAGATGCGCAAACTGTTACAAACTTAACGTTTTCTGGTCGCATCTAAGGTTGAGCGGGAGGAGGGTTATCATGACTCACTTCCCGCTACGGGGAAAGTGCGTGTTCGCCGTGCCGGAAAACTAGGGAAAAATCGCTACCCCAGGGAGGACATTTCATTCACAATAACTCTCAAGACACTACAAGGTGGCCGTATCCCAAGTCATCCTGGCTCCAGAGAGATCAATGGGGGGATTCACCCCGTGCAAAAAAGCAAAATTATTGTGAATAAATAGGCACAGAAACCTACTATGCCTAACTAAGGACAAGGTGGAATATGAGGAACATACGGGCACAAAAGCTAGCTAGACCAGCCAGAAAACACGTCCATCCAACACGAGTAAGACGATTTTGGGTTTTATGCTTGTCGACTCATAATGGTGGTCATTAAGGCAGTCAGTCTTGTTACATCGACACATCATTCCCCAACCAACAAGGTTGCAATCCTTGCTGTTACAGCCGGGTACCTACTTACTGCTAGGTGAACAGGGACATAGGGGGCTGGGAAAATTGTCCAGCAATTCCACTGACTCGGGAATCGTACCTGGAATCTTGCGCTTGCTAGGCAAACATCATAACCATTACACCATCAGCGCGCCACAACACAAATGTCGCATCAGGAATCATTAAATGAAGAAGATTTTGGGTTTTATTCTTATCAACTCATGGTGTTGGTCATTAACCCTTAATTCGCGGGTGTAGTAAAATTTCGAAACTAGCAATAAGTCTGGAGCACCATGGGTGCAGCAATAATTCGACAGCACAGTTTTTAAATTTGCGCAGTCCCTAACAAGCTAGTTTCAGGGTGGCAAATGTGATTCTGACATGTATATAACTAAATTAGATTGTGAAAATGTACTTATATATGTAAATAGAGTGTAAAATTGAAAAAAAATCTGTGACACATGAGAAATCACTACCAACATTAAAACTCTTCTCATATTTTATGTTACTCATCGGTAGTGATACGACTGCGTAGGGACATCAACTCTGAACAGCACACCTTACTTTGAAGCAGTTATACAAGAGAGATAATATGTCCACTCCAAGAGAGATTATGAAAGAGACTATAAGGATATTGAGAGAAGCGGAAAGATCAAATTGTGTGTCATTGTAGATGAGCGGAAGGTGAAAAGTAAGGCTTGCCATTACATCATCATGGTGATGTGGAGAGGAGTTCCAGGGATGGACGGTTGTCAATCCGGGTGGTGTATTATGGAGAGGAATCAATGGCATATGAGTGTATGGGAGAAGAAGCACCCTGCAGTTAAGATAATTGTGAAATAGAGAATGAAAGTAGGTGATATGACAAAACTCTGAGAAATAACACTGTTGATAGTTTTCGGGGTAGTGCACTGACCATCTATAAGAAGAGCGATAGAAATGTCGGAATAGAAATCAGAGATGAAGATAGAAATACCGGTACGTCCAGAATGTTAAGGTGATCTCCAAGGTGGTCTGGAATATGGGTTGCCTGCTGAAATAGTTTCTCTAGTTAGCTAAGTCTAAAAAAGATGAAAGATTGTTCGTGAGGTGGATCAGTGAAGGGAGATGAAAGCCAAGAGTGGTTGTGAAGTTTGAAATCTCCTAGAATGAAAATTTCGGGAAAAGGAGAGTGAGATAAAATGTGTTCCACTTTAGATGTGAGATAGTTAAGAAAATTTGGATAGTATGTAGTGTGTGATGGAAGATTATTATGCAAGCACAGATGTATTGTGTTTGAGAGTAGCAGGTGAGTATGGAAATTCAGAAGAATCATGTTCGGAAACATGAAGACATTGTGTACATATCTGCAACAGCATCCTTTGATACAAAAATCAGGATAGAAAAAGTAGGAAGAGACAGTGAATGGGTTGACATCAGTTGCTGCTGAATCATACTTGGGATTTGGTGAGAAAGAGGAGGTGAGGTTTAGCATAAGAGAGGTGATGCTTAACAAATGAGGAGTTAATAGAATGGCCACGAATGTTGTAGAAAATAATGCAAAGTGTGAAAGGCAATGGTCCTAGGCATCCCGATTGGTGGTTAACAATTGGCCCTGACTAGGGGGAGTTTACAGACCCATCTGGGGCCTGTTTCCTTTCCATATGTATAATTATATATTTTGTTTCCTTTTGAAAGTGATATGAAGTGTGTAGTATGCTTGCATGATGTATATAAGAACGAGAAAACGTTGAACTACTCTCGTACTATATGAGCTGCCCTGCTTGTTGGATCGGCTAACCCAATTTGTTGATTGACTCGAATTGATCGAGTCTTCTGTTCATCATAACTGGGGATGCTTCAGACTGTTCAAGATTCAAGCTGCCTTGAGCTAGCTTGGGGCTGGAGGTGGCTAAAGTGTCTCGAAATTCTTTCTAGAGATTTGCCTCTTCAGATGTGTAACGGCAACATTTACCTGTCCATTTTTAATTGAGCATATCATAATCCCAAGGAGATATCTTCTGGGCTGGTAGTTGCCATTGTCTCTGACCACAAAAGCAGCATTGCCAACTGGAATACTAAATGGGGGATTGCTGTAAACCTCAGAGAATTGACTAACATGAGTTGCAGTCTTAATTCGCTTTAAGGTATCATTGGAAACAGTATTGTTGGAGTCCAGTAGAGTTGGCTACTGGTTGAAGGGTTATTTTCTTGTGTGTTTACATCTTACTACCCTCTCCTCTGAAAAGTTACATCCCAGTGGCTGAAGATAATACTGTGTGGCCTTGGGGTCAATAATGATGGGTTGTGAGCATTCCATATTATGCGGAAGGCCTTCATTTCCACGCTGGAGGTAATCCTTTGCTAGGGAAACCTTACAATGGAGGGGTTCTCATTGCCCCTCACTCTGCGGCTATTTTTAGCACCGAAACAGGACCAGAGTCAGCCTAAGGAGGAAGGGCTCCAACAGCCGACTCAAACCGCCCACCCAATAACCAACCTATTGACTGGTGTTATGCTTCCTCAATTATGTCATGCAATTCATTGAAAAAATCGAATTATTGTTGAGTCGAGTTTGATTAAACACTCAGAAAATGTTAATATGAACTTAAGTACAAATTGGACAGCTTCATCATAAAGAAAATTGTAAGCAAGGTAGACCCACCACTGATGTCAGGTGAGGTGAGGTCAGGTAAAACTTCTGGCCAGGTGTACATCAATACATGAAATTTGTAGTTTGTTGTGGAAATGACATCAGGTTGCCAGTTTGTTGAATTTGTATATAAGGTGTTCTCAGCAACACAATCTTTTTACTCTGTATTTTCCCCTGAATATGTGAATTACAGGAAGGCTCTCGGGACTTTGTGTTTCCTTTCTCAAGGTAGATTTTTGCATACTCTTCTATCACGTGTTTTTAAGTGATTTTCGTGCATATGTGTATATGTTTATGTACAGTGGGCGGAGGGAGTAATGTCGCCTCGCCTGCCCTAACGGGACCCAAGGTGTTCATGGGCTCGTGTCAGTGTATGTCGTGGGGCTGGGTGGGTGAGTGGGTGGGTATCGTGGCACTGAATGTATGGGTGGGTGGGATGGTGGATCTTTTCCCGCCACTGTACAATATGTCTATTATTATTATTATTATTATTATTATTATTATTATTATTATTATTATCAATATTGTTTAGTTTCCTCTTTCATGAAATACTTTATAGATAGAATCTATTTTTAAAGAGTGCCAAGGTTACCAGATTACTTCAAGAAAGTTACCGGTTTTATTGCCAAATTGGATATTTTTTTTTGTATCAGAAATATTTTCATATGCCTGTCCCCAAAGCATCTGTAATGCATACCATATTTATATATTCATATTGTGAGATGTTTAGAGCTTATCTCAAAGCTGCCCATAATTTCAAGTTTTACCGGGTATATATAGAGGATGTATCGCGACGTATATCATTAACTTACACCAGAGATATAAAATATAATTTTGAGTATATTTTGTTCTATAAAGTATGCTGTGTGTGTTCTCAGTAAAGTACAATCAATACTGATAAAAACTATTTTAACTTGTGTTGTCAAATGGCGGTGAGCTTTAGAGGGAGTGGAAGCCTAATATTGTTTTCGGACCAAAGAGGCATTATTTATTTCATCTTAATAAGTTTTATCATGATTGCAATATTTATGTGATGTTGTTGTTGTTGATGTTCTCCAGGGGCAGAATGGCCTCCTGACCCACAGACCCCTGGTACACTCTGGTTGCAGTGAAAAAACAAATTAAAAGAAAGGGGGGGCTGGCCCTATATGCCTGGGCTACCGAAGCACATCCCAAGGAAATGGGACCAGAGCTTACTGGACCAGGGAGTCTGGGGGCCCCCGACCGCCAGGGAGATTGGGGGGAAGGCTTTGATCCCACAGCCAGTGTTGTGGGACAAAGTCCACGTTACCACAAGAGCTACAAGTGGGGCCGTACCTTCCATGAGACCAGCCCTGAAGGGACCATAAGGGGAGGGAGTTTAAACTGCTGCATGCAAAGGGAAATGCACCCCCGTGTGCTGGCGGTCCACACAGCAGTGAAAAAAAAAAAAAAAAAAAAAAAGCCCTCCAGTTACAGTACACCTCACGTGGATTTTTAATCCATGTGGGCAGATCTCGTCAAATCCACTAGAAAGTGACCAGATCCTACAACAATCTTTATTCTAGCCCTGTTGGGGATAACTAATATTCACAGAGAATAAAGTCAGCCCCACTGGGCCCTTTATGTGATGTTCTATAACATACTATTGCTGTGGAAAATATTCCCACAGAGGAGATTTATTTAAGAAACTGTATATAGTGTATAGTAGAATTGTATATAATATTGGTAATGGGTAGTTTAAATCAGTTTATATTCACTCGGGTTTCAGATACAATACTCTGTTTCGAACTTGGAGATTACAATTATCTCGAGAACTAGTGAAAACGAAAAGAGGGTAGAATATGAAGGTGAGGGTCAGTGACAGGCAGTCGAGAATATACCCTCAGACGAGCAACAACAATTATAGTGCTCCATATAAACCTACAAACTTTATACCTAACAAGGAGTGGAAGGTTGGTCATCTTATTGACATAGCCTATGCTGTCTCTCTACGGTCCGCCATCCAGATTAAGTATTATCTTTTACTAATGGCCATTAGTGGGGAAATACGGAAGGATAGGCGTTACGAGGCATGACAAACAAAATACACCCCGTAAGTTATCTTGTCATTTGTATAAATTCGTATATTGCATCACCATAATTATAAATTGGATAAACTTACAACCTGAGTTACATGACGATAGTGTATTAGTGGTACAGTCTGGGACTAAAGTTCTCGGAGAAGCGTTGTGAGTTTTTTTATTGCCCAGAGATTGCGCTTCAATCGCTGATTAGAGAAGGGGTGGAGTCTTTCAATGGAGGGAGGGGCTACAGTTGGGTTGTGGGGATTCGTATTCATTGCTTCAAACATGTGTGTATTTGCCAACCTATGAGACTGATCAATATGTAAGGACCTGTGGTGAATGGAACTATGTGGCCAATCCGCATACGTAGGTATGTAATTAGCCTTTTCTATAACTTGAAAAAATATATATAGGTGCAAGGCGATTTCCAAAATGGAGATAATATCATCCCCATATCTGTTCTAACCCAATGTTAATGCATGTGTCAAAAAATGTAACCGAACTTTACTTTGATCTGCTCAGCTGTTCATCATTCTTTGTATTCTTTAGATATTTCAAATTTATTAGCCACGTTAAAGTCGTGCAGAATTAATTCATCTTAACACCGCCCTAGGCCTTGAAGACCCTGTAGGACTAGGAAGAAAGAGATAGTCATAGAGAGGAGGAACAGCAAGCAAGAAGAAAACAAAGAAAGTAGTGAGAATTAAAGATTTATAAGAGGGTCGTTGGGGTCCAAAGTGACTCAATAACTCATCAGCACTTTATACAGTATACCCCACTTGATAGACCAGTGGTTCTTAACCTGGGGGGCGTGAGTGATTTCCAGGGGGACGAGAACCTCACATGAAAAGTAGAGATGTTTCCAGTTATATCTGTTATATTCTTGACAAGAGTGTGGGCCAGTATTGATTTGTTTATGAAAATACAGAAGTATCGTCATTACAAAACCTTGTTTTCAAAAATCTCCTAGTCTTATTATTTATCGTAATTATTGTCCCCCCCCCCTACCCCTCGATACCCATGCATGGTGGAGGGTGGGGAAGGAAGTTAACCCATCCTTTACCTGTATACTTTTCGTTGCTCACTGGTGAGCGTGAGCCCCGTTCTCTCCCAGTTTCCCATACATGTCCGTGGTTATAACAACTTTTCTTTCACATTTTTTCAGGCAATTGAGGACTAGGTATGTTTTAGTTCATTTGTTATATTTATGAATTTAACGAAACATGTTTAGACGCCTTAAGTTTATTGGTGAATTGTGAACACACATGTCGCTTTATTTGCTTTTAGATAGTTGCGAATTCATTTTGTAATAAAGCAGATTTGGAAGTGCTTAAAATCACGTGGTGGTTACAGTAAAGTCGTATTAACGGTCATATTGATTTTTTTCTTAAATGAGTGTATATGATCATGATGTGGTGCTTATGATGCTGATTTCACTAATGTGACTAATTCATGCTTAGTAAATGGACTAGAAAGGCATTGTTTTTTCATTTTTTTTTTCTTATAACCTGGAAGTGAAATCTGTCTACATATGCAAGGGAGGCGTGGTAGAAACAATGTTAAGAACCACTGTGATAGACTAAATATTGTTTGCTACTGAGATAGAGCAGAATCATAATGTTATTCATTGGAAAGGCTGTAACTGACATTTTATCTACAGGTTTAATTGATGAACACACCAATATCCATACATATTTTTATATTTACCTTAACCCACGGGACAAACTGTCAAACAATTTGCTTAGCTATGACAAATATTAGCTACACAACAACATGTTAATGATCGTGGAGACAGTTTATGATAGATATGTATATATGTTTATCATATATTTTAGACAAGTGACTATATTTTGGAGACGCATTATCTGTATCACACTCTTGTCAAGAATATAACAGATATAACTGGAAACATCTCTACTTTTCACGTGAGGTTCTCGTCCCCCTGGAAATCACTCACGCCCCCCAGGTTAAGAACCACTGGTCTATCAAGTGGGGTATACTGTATAAAGTGCTGAGGGGTTATTGAGTCACTTTGGACCCCAACGACCCTCTTATAAATCTTTAATTCTCCCTACTTTTTGTTTTCTTCTTGCTTGCTGTTCCTCCTCTCTATGACTATCTCTTTCTTCCTAGTCCTACAGGGTCTTCCAGGCCTAGGGCGGTGTTAAGATGAATTAATTCTGCACGACTTTAACGTGGCTAATAAATTTGAAATATCTAAAGAATACAAAGAATGATGAACAGCTGAGCAGATCAAAGTAAAGTTCGGTTACATTTTTTGACACATGCATTAACATTGGGTTAGAACAGATATGGGGATGATATTATCTCCATTTTGGAAATCGCCTTGCACCTATATATATTTTTTCAAGTTATAGAAAAGGCTAATTACATACCTACGTATGCGGATTGGCCACATAGTTCCATTCACCACAGGTCCTTACATATTGATCAGTCTCATAGGTTGGCAAATACACACATGTTTGAAGCAATGAATACGAATCCCCACAACCCAACTGTAGCCCCTCCCTCCATTGAAAGACTCCACCCCTTCTCTAATCAGCGATTGAAGCGCAATCTCTGGGCAATAAAAAAACTCACAACGCTTCTCCGAGAACTTTAGTCCCAGACTGTACGTGTTACTTTTGTTCCAGATGAGTGTTTAGCCGGACAGTGATCTTAGGTCTCGGCAAGTTAGTGAGTATATGTTTTAGCCCATTATTTAGCAAATGTATTTTATATATAGCCAAACGAAGAACGGTGAGGGCTACCGTGGCGAAGATATAATTTACAATTTCGGACAAAAGTTTCTCTCTACTCCGGGTGATAAGTCCACACGATTGCTGCCCCCTTTTTGGCCGGCAGGTTGATGATGGCTCGTGAACTACACCACCACATAAACCAGCAACCGAAGAGTTGACTGACTCGGATTCGGATAGGAAGTAATTTATCCCTCCCCCCCCCCCTCTCTCTCTCTCTCTCTTTCATGTGTATAGCATATAAATCGATACATTAGTTCATAGGTAATATCAGGTGCAAAACAAGTGATTATTGCACAAGAAGAGAACCCCAGTACTACTATTTGTCAGAAATCACATTAAAGCTGAAATATTACAAGAATAAACTGAATCATAGTTCTTACTAAAAATAGTATAATTTTAAATACACAGAAAGCATGTAGTAAAATAAAGAATTAAATACCTCATTTAAAATCCAATGGGAGTAATGATCCTATAAAAGTAATGTTATCTGTGCTCACTATTTTGGTATCTTTTCAAGGACTCACTGGTCTGTAGTAGGCTATATGGCTGTCTCATGATTGCACCACTGTTCGATTCATGCACTTAGATTTACTCTATATAACCTGTAGTTCTGTATTTGCAGCACCTATATGTAATATATCCATTTATATATGTTTATTTATTTTATTTTCCACTAGTTAAAAGTGGAAAATGTCATGTTTCCACTAGTTAAAAAGTGGAAAATGTCATGTTTCCACTAGTTAAAAGAAACAAAAGTGTGTTTGTGTCTATGACAGTCCATAGGACATTTGGGCCATTATTCACAAAAGCAAAGTTCACTTTTAAGTAAGATAATATTTTCTTCGTAAGCGATCATTCATGGCAAGAACAAGGACCCGGCACTGCTCCGAAATCATAATATAAACTTATACTAATAGAACAGCAAATCCATTCACTGCTTCGAAATAAGCCTGAAACACTATGGGAGATCAGTAATGCAAGCATACGAGCAAGTTCAGACTCTGATATGCCTAGTGAATACAGACACTGGCTACGTGTAAAAGGAAAATGGTATATTAATGATACAGTCAGTGTTCCAAGATGTTCAATAGTAGTACTGGGGCTCTCTTCTTGTGCAGTTATCACTTCTTTACACCTAATGTTACCTATCAACTAATGCATGTATTTATATGCTATACATGAGAGAGAGAGAGAGAGAGGGGGGGGGGGTGGAGGTAAATTACTTCCTATCTGAATCCGAGTCAGTCAACTGTTCGGTTGCTGGTTTACGTGGTGGTGTAGTTCTCGAGCCAACTTCAACCTGCCGGCCAGAAAGGGGGCAGCAGTCATGTGGACTTATAACCCGGAGTAGAAAGAAACTTTTGTCCGCAATAGTACATTGAATCATATTTTCAATGCAGAATAATAATACCAGGTCCCTATAAATAATATTCGACAAAATATAATTAAAATATTTTGGAGGTTAGGTAAACTGCAAGCCTATTTCACGGATTTTCTTCTTATACAGGCCTGGTATTATCATTCTCCATTGAAAATATCATTCAATGTACATTATAGAACATCACATAAATATTGCAATCATGATAAAACTTATTAAGATGAAATAAATAAGGCCTCTTTGGTCCGAAAACATATTAGCCTAACACTCCCTCCGATGGGTTTCACCCCAACCTTCCTGGAGTGAAGACGTGTTCCTGGCGCTCTGCCTGTGTTGTTGTTTGTGTTGTTGTTTGTCTTGTTTCAACGTTCTTGTTTGTATGTTGTTGTGTCTGTGGTGTTATAGGAGTTGTTTATATTTTCTATATTTTTTTTTGTGGTTTTGCTGTTTGTGGTATTGTTGTTTGTGGTTTATTTGTTTTATTGGGGTTCTGTGTGTGTATGTTCGTGTGTTCGTGTGTGTTCAGTTGTTCGCTTCCCATCTAGGCCTTGCCTGGCCTGATGGAGAGCGCGGATTCGGATGTGGCTTCCTGCCTGGAGGCCGACTTGGCCATGTCGGAGGAGGATGAGTCTCCTATCGAGGATCACTGGCCTGAGCTGCCTTCTCGCAACCCTTCCCCCCTCTCCTCGGTCACTCCGCAGCTCAGGTTGCAGCCTTCCACCTCCTCAACCTCTACCAAGCGACACGTTGATGCCTCGTCCGACTCCTTGCAGGATTCCGATGGTGTGGACTGTTTGCCTCCGGCTGCCGAGACTGCCAAGGGTGCTTCAGCTGTGCATGACGTACCTTCTCTGCCTCAACGTGGTGTTTCTTCCTTGTATACCAACTCCTTGCCCTCGTCCAACCTTCCTGCTTTTGCCCCAAGAAATGCCTATGTCAAGCTCTCCTTCTCTGGGAACCCATCTACGGACACAAAGTTGCGTTGGTTGTCTGATGTCAACAGGGCCTTCCAGCTGCAGCGTGAACTAGCTGAAGTGAAGATGGCTGCTGTCACCTCCCGGTTTGTCTACATCTCTAGGAAGCGTCAGGATATCATTGATAGAGTGAAGGCTGGTGAATTTTTGTCTCTGCTTCTCATTCTTGAAGACTCACCCGAGAGGCCTCGTAAGTTCCCCAGCTACATCCTTACCCGTTTTCCTATTGATGTTGACCAGAAAACTTGCTAAGGGATACCCTTGTGTGTACTTTGCCCGTCGTTTTTTCCAAGATGGTTCCCCCATTAGCCGTATTGTTGTTGTCTGGAGTCAACCTGATCCACCTCCAAATGAGATTTCCTTTGATTTCCTCCCTTATCTTCCACCGTGTGAGGTGAGGGAACTTCATAATGACCAGCCTTGGTGCTACAGGTGCTGGGGTGTGGGGCATATCTCCCGGTACTGTTCTGCCAGGCCGAAGTGTGCATGGTGTTCTGCCGACCATGATTCCAAGACGTGTCCTGTCAGGGGCGAACCATCACGTCCTGCTGCCTCCACCTCTGAGCCTTCACCTCCTGAGGATACGTCTCGATGGAAGTGTCCACGATGCCTTCAGCCAGGGGTTAACGTGTGGCATGGATGTACTCGACGTCAGGTCCAGGCTCGTGTCACTACTATTGCTCCGCCTCCACCACCACCACCACCTCCCCAGTCTGCTCTTCCTACCAGCCCTGCCTCACCTCCAGACCTGGCCCTCCGCAAGTCTGTTGCTACCCTCATGGCACGATGTACGGCTCTCGAGAACCGCTTTTCTGCCCTTGAAACCAGGATTGATGCGCTAGTTGCCGTGCAGGCTGCCAATGACTCCAAACTCTCCACCTTGGTCGAGGCTCAGCAGGCCATCATCTCAACTGTCACTACCCTTACCGAAAAGATGGATACTGTTGCATCTCGCCTTGAAAAGCTTTTCGAGTCAGTCCCTTCTCCTGGTCCATCTTCTTCTCCTGGTTGCTCATCTGCCCCCACTCACCGGACTTCTACCTCCAAATACAGAGTTCGTTAGTGATTGCCGGCTGGATGTCATCTCTTGGAATATATGTGGTATCACCAGTTATGCTAAGCTCACTCAACTCAAGGCATATGTTTTTCGTCATCATCCCAGTGTTATTTTTCTCCAGGAAGCATTTCCAGGACGGCCGCTCGCTGCTGGGCAAGCTCCTCCTCTCTCAGGTTATGTGCCATATGTTCATCTGGTAAGGAATGGTCTCCTGACTTACATACATATCTCCTTGCTACATCGCCTTCTCCGTACCTCCACTGATCCTGACATGACCTTTCAGCTATTTGAGGTTCTACCTGGGAATGGAGTACTACAACTATGTAATGTCTATTCTGCCCCAGCTAGACTCACTCTTGAGGCTCTTCCTTCTCCAACAGTGCGTGGTATGGTTTATATGGGAGATTTTAATGCTCGGCATTCTGATTTGGGTGATGGTGTTCGTCTCCTTTCATACATCTGCAAGCATCATCTGACATGCTGGGACACTGGCGGTGCCACTCATTGCCGGGTAGGTACTCTGGATTACATCCTCTCGTCTGGCCTGATAGCATCTCGAGTCCTGTGCTCCTCCGTGCCAGACTTATTCTCTGATCACATCGCTTTTCGGTTTCATTATTCTCTAACTGCTGGGTCAAGTGCTTCAGCCACTCGCTTGCGTATTGCTGTGCTCCCTAAATATTGCCCGACTTACAGCTTATTCATGGCCCATGTATTCCCTACATTTGACATATCATCAGCTGAACAGTTGTACTCTGATCTTGTATCTGCTACTCATGACTTTTATTGGCTATACGTCTCCCGGCCACACCTCCAGCATCGCCATACTGCCCACTCATGGACACTGGATGCACGTATACAGGAGGCAAAGGAGGAGGCTGAACGTGATGGCCTATTGTTTCAAGCCAACCCAACCCCTGACCTGCTCCATCCTTACCAGATGTCTAGGGACGCTTTAGTTGCCCTGCAGGAGTGTGCTCACACTGAGTCTTGGCAGCAGTTCACGGACAGCATCAACCAGCAAACAAGTGTGGCTTCTATGTGGCACCTCATCCCTCGGGTTGTTAAAAAGACACCGGCCACTGCTCGTCATCACACTCCCGCCGACTATGCCCAACAACTTGTAGATGCCTGGTCAGAACAATCTACCTCAGCCAGTCTACCCATCCACATACAAGATGCACTCACTTCCCGTGCTGCTGTCCATCAGCTACGTCTAATGTCTGCTCTGTTGCAAGATGATGACGATGATGCAGAGGAGATAACTGAGGAGGAGTTGTGACGTACTCTCTCTCGGGGTAGAGCTTCTTCCCCTGGTGATGATGGTATTACTTATGCTGTGCTGCGCCTACTTCAACAAGTTCCTGGGAACCCTCTAC
>JAWQEG010002652.1:5000-48826 GCA_033782935.1 Petrolisthes cinctipes | reverse complement strand
CTGGAGTATCTGGTTGCAGTACTCTGGTGAAAGTTATGTATATCTGGTGCCTGGGTAACAATGTCTCACACTCCAGACAACACCATGGGTCAACACGTGTGGGCTGCAGGTGAGGTGTGTTTGGTACCTTACTGACTACACAGTGTTCTGCAGTACAATGACACACCTTCAAACACATCACCTCCACGATACTACTTGGTTCAGGTCAGTTGTGTACAGTTCACTTAATTAATATGTCATGTCTCTCTCTTTCTCTCTCTCATTATTATTATTATTATTATTATTATTTTCTCTCTCTTCTTCTTTTCATTGACTTCTTCTTCTTCATTGTCCTCTTCTTCTTTTCATTGCCTTCTTCATTGTCTTCTTCTTCATTGCCTTCTTCTTCATTGTCTTCTTTTACTCCATTGTCTTCTTCTTCAGTGTCTTCTTTTCTTCTTCGTCTTCTTTTTCTTCATTGTCTTCTTCTTCATTGTCTTCTTCTTCATTGCCTTCTTCATTGTCTTCTTCTTCATTGTAAACTTCTTTGTCTTCTTCTTCTTCATTGTCTTTTCTTCTTCATTGTCTTCTTTTTCTTCATTGTCTTCTTCTCTTCTTCATTGGCTTCTTCATTGTCTTCTTCTTCTTCTCAATTGTCTTCTTCATTGTCTTCTTCTTCTTCATCATCTTCTTTATCTTCATTGTCTTCTTCTTCTTCTTCCTTGTCTTCTTTTTCATTGCCTTATTCCTTGTCTCTTCTTCATTGCCTTCTTCATTGTCTTCTTCTTCATTGTATCTTCTTTGTCTTCTTCTTCTTCATTGTCTTCTTCTTCATTGTCGTCTTCTTCTTCATCATCTTCTTTATCTTCATTGTCTTCTTCTTCTTTATCTTCATTGTCTTCTTCTTCTTCTTCATTGTCTTCTTCTTCATCGTCTTCTTCGTCTTCTTTATCTTCATTGTCTTCTTCTTCTTCTTCATTATCTTCTTCATTGTCTTCTTCATTATCTTCTTTTTCTTCATTGTCTTCTTCTTCTTCTACTTCATTGTCTTCTCTCCATTTTCTTCTTATTCTTCATTGTCTTCTTCTTCTTCATTGTCTTCTCATTATCTTCTTCTTCTTCATTGTCTTCTTCTTCTTTGTCTCTTTTTCTCTTCTTTGTCTTCTTCTTCTTCTTTGTCTTCTTCTTCTTTGTCTTCTTCTTCTTCTTTGTCTTCTTCTTCTTTGTCTTCTCTTCTTCTTCTTTGTCTTCTTCTTCTTCTTCTTTGTCTTCTTCTTCTTTGTCTTCTTCTTCTTCTTCTTCTTTGTCTTCTTCTTGTCTTCTTCTCTTCATTGTCTTCTTCTTCTTTGTCTTCTCCTTCTTGTTCTTCTTTGTCTTCTTCTTCTTCTTCTTTTCTTCTTCTTTGTCTTCTTCTTCTTCTTCTTGTCTTCTTCTTCTTCTTCTTTGTCTTCTTCTTCTTCTTCTTCTTTGTCTTCTTCTTCTTTGTCTTCTTCTTCTTCTTCTTCTTCTTCTTTGTCTTCTTCTTCTTTGTCTTCTTCTTTGTCTTCTTCTTTGTCTTCTTCTTCTTTGTCTTCTTCTTTGTCTTCTTCTTATTATTAATATTGTTATTGTTATTGTTATTCTTCTTATTATTATTAATAATAATTAATGATAATGATAGTGATAATAATAACAATAGTAATAATAATAATAATAATAATAATAACAATAGAAATAATAAAATAATAATACTGTAATAAAAATAATACCGTAATAATAATAATAATAATAATAATAGTAATAGTAGTAGTATTAATAATGATGTTAATATTATTGATAGTAATATTAATGATAATAATAATAAAAGAGAGAGTAAATATTAATAATAATAATAATAGTAATATTAATAATGGAGAGAGAGAGAGAGAGAGAGAGAGAGAGGGAGAGAGAGAGGAGAGAGAGAGAGAGGAGAGAGAGAGAGAGAGAGATATATTCTAGGGTCTCGTTTTGTCTGCCCCGTGTGGAGGAATCAGTAAGCTTCAATTCAACCCACTCATTACATACACACAGACAAAAGAAATTAGAATATTGTGAATCCAACAGGAAATATGTATGTGTGTGTGTATGTGTGTGTGTGTACACCACTGAATTCTGTGTTGGATTATGTGTGTGTGTGTGTGTGTGTGTGTGTGTGTACCTCTCTGAGTTTTCTCTTGGGTAATGTTTCTGTATGTGTGTGTGTGTGTGTGTGTGTGTGTGTGTGTGTGTGTGTGTATTGTATTTCACTGAATACAGTTATATTAATACACGCGTATACATTATGTACATTAGGTCTGTACACATATACACATTATGTACATTAGACTAGGCCTGTACACATATACACATTATGTACATTAGACTAGGTCTGTACACATATACACATTATGTACATTAGACTAGGTCTGTACACATATACACATTATGTACATTAGACTAGGTCTGTACACATATACACATTATGTACATTAGACTAGGCCTGTACACATATACACATTATGTACATTAGACTAGGTCTGTACACATATACACATTATGTACATTAGACTAGGTGTGTACACATATACACATTATGTACATTAGACTAGGCCTGTACACATATACACATTATGTACATTAGACTAGGCCTGTACACATATACACATTATGTACAGTCGCAGCACATAGTCCTTGAACAGACTTCCCTTTACACCCTGGTCAAGGACTATATGCCATAACTGTACTGTACATTATACTAGGTGTGTTTATGAATGTGTAATTATCATAATGTAATATTACAGGTGGGAATAGACTGGATGAGGGTGACTGAGACCACACCAGGACACAACCAGACTATACAACAACACAACTGTAGTCGTCCACTGCCTCACCATCCTAACCTTACCATTACAATATATTGTTACAACATTTATAGTTTGGAGAAACCTAAGGAGTGTGGTACAGTGAGTCAACCCTGTCCCATTGGTGAGTGTAACCAAACTTATCTTATACACATATAACATACAACCTGACCTATCAACACACACACACACACACACACACACACACACACAGAGGATGAAACACTAACCAAAAAATAACTCATTGGTATACACACACACACACACACAGGGGGAAACAATGTCAACTACTCAGTGGTTTACACACACACACACACACACACACACACACACAGGATGAAACACCAACCAAAAATAACTCATTGGTACACACACACTCACACACACAGGGGGAAACAATGTCAACTACTCAGTGGTTTACACACACACACACACACACACAGGGGGAAACAATGTCAACTACTCAGTGGTTTACACACACACACTCACACACACAGGGGGAAACAATGTCAACTACTCAGTGGTTTACACACACACACTCACACACACAGGGGGAAACAATGTCAACTACTCAGTGGTTTACACACACACAGGATGAAACACTAACCAAAAAATAACTCATTGGTATACACACACACACAGGGGGAAACAATGTCAATTACTCAGTGGTTTACACACACACACACACACAGGAGGAAACACCAACCAACAAATAACTCAATGGCTTACACACACACACACCTCATTGGTTTACACACACACACACACACACACACACACACACACACACACACACACACATACATATAATTGAAAACACCAACAAATAACTCAAGGGTTTACACACACATATACCTACACACACACACACACATCAACTAACAAACAATTCATTGGTTTACACACACACAAACACACACACACACATACCTACACACACACACACATCAAATAATAGACAACTCATTGGTTTACACACACACACATCAATTAACAGACAACTCATTGGTTTACACACACACACACCAACCAACAGACAACTTAATGGTTTACACACACACACACATACACCTACACACACACACACACACACCAACCAACAGACAACTCAGTGGTTTACACACAGACACACACACACACACACATAATGAGTATTTATAGTGTTTAGAAATAATACATTTTTCACAATATAAGTATGGTAAATATAATTATAATGATAAGATAATGAGATATTTATTATCTCTCTCTCTCTCTCTCTCTCTCTCTCTCTCTCTCTCTCTCTCTCTCTCTCTCTCTCTCTCTCTCTCTCTCTCATACTCCACATGTGTGTTAATATTTCTCTCACTCTCTCCCTATCTCTGGTTCTCTCATACTCAACATGTGTGTTAATATTTCTCTCACTCTCTCCCTATCTCTTGTTCTCTTATACTCCACATGTGTGTAAATATTTCTCTCACTCTCTCTCTAAATACTCAACATGTGTGTTAATATTTCAGACATTATGCAGGATACTACGGACATTGAGAAAGACATTACGGAAATCGAAAAAGAAATATCTGACATAATACCCAAGACAAATGACTCTGAACAAGATACAAACTCAACACAGAACATAACGTTGTGTGACCAGGTGTGGAAAGCAGAAATCCTGAATGTGGCATTGTATGTACCGAGGCTGGAAGTAGTGACCTTGTTCTTGGCCACGGTGATATCTGTAATTATATACTTGTCTTGGATTAAGTTTGTGAACATTAATATTATGCTGTTCCTTGCTCCAATGTGTCGTAGGCTGGCACTCCTTCTTTATGGACGAGTACAAGTACCAGACAACCAGTAACAAGGAAACACACACACCAACAGACACAAGTACCAGACAACCAGTAACAAGGAAACACACACACCAACAGACACAAGTACCAGACAACCAGTAACAAGGAAACACACACACCAACAGACACAAGTACCAGACAACCAGTAACAAGGAAACACACACACCAACAGACACAAGTACCAGACAACCAGTAACAAGGAAACACACACACCAACAGACACAAGTACCAGACAACCAGTAACAATGAAGCATACATCACATAATGAACATTGTTTACATAGAATGACTCTTGATAAACAGGTATAAACTATTCTATGTTAATCTCAATAATAATCTAATGCCATGTATTCAGTAATAATATCTAATACCATCATTTTACTAATAATTTCAATGTTTTATTGTATGACAATATAAACTGCATATTGTATTAATTTGATATGTTTTTATATATGACCTGCTGTTATATTGTTGTACTCCAATATAAGGAGTTATAACATGATGTCAACAACTTATATTATATCTATGTACTCCACTATAAGGAGTTATAACGTGTGTGTGTGTGTGTTTTTGTTTCTTGTGAGAGAGAGAGAGAGAGAGAGAGAGAGAGAGAGAGAGAGAGAGAGAGAGTTGGTGTGTTTTTGTCTCTTGTATGAGAGAGAGGGAGAAAGAGAAAATGTGTGTGTGTGTGTGTGTGTTCTAAATCAAGAATAAAATGACTGAGTGATTCTCACACAGTGTAGTTGGACTGACACACACACAGACACACACACACACACACCTTTACTGCTTTTTGTACTTTGAATATAAGCTGTATTTTAATGAGATAGTAGCCTATACTTTGGGTACATTGGAATGCCTTGATTCACCCAAAGTATGTCAGGAAATAATGCCAGATGAGTAAAAAATAATTGTGGCCTGATGTTGCTGGGAATAATTTGTTGGAATTATTTGCTTTGATTGTAACCTGTGATTTAATAAACACAAAAAGTTTGCATTTGTAGCAGATCAGTGTTTTACTATCAGTCCTACTTTGTTTATTAAAATATTTTGTATCTGTGATGGAGAGTGAGGGTGACGTGATTCATACATACATAGAAGGAATAAAGAACTCATCATTAACAACATTATTCTATAAAGAAAGAAAAGAAAAGAAAAAAAAAAAACACACACACACAGTAGTAGTGGGTGACAGTGGTAATAAGTGAACGTGTTTGTGTATTGGTCTGTGAGCTTGGGGATATTTTGAAGACAACAAGTGGAGCCCTGCTACATTTTCTACTTGGCTCACCTGGTAAAGTTTAATATAAGGGTGAGTGGACGAGGAAATCCTGTCTCCAAAAGTTTATAGCTAAAAGGAAAGGCGATAGTTAAGATAAGAAATAAAAAGTAATGAAAGCGTCGGTGACAAAAGTTAATCTAGCTAAACATGGCTGGGAGAAATACTAAGCAGAGAGGAACATCAGATGATAAAACAGAGAGAGGTGAAGAAGGGAGGGATAGTGAAGGGAAAGGAAGAGAATATGAACTTCAAATTAAAAGGGTTACACAAATGGAATAGAATATTGAGGAGAATTCCAAGAGATGGAAGGAAATGGTACAAGAGATGAAGGAAGTAAAGGCGTTATTAAGGGATAAGATGGACAAGTGAGTGGCTGGTTAGTATTTAAAGCCTGTGTGTGTGTGATGCAGTGGTTGGTTAAGTATTTAAAGTAAGTGTGTGTGTGTGTGTGTGTGTACCAAGTAGAGATGGTTAGTTTTAAGCTGGATGAAGTTAGATTAGGTCATTATAGGTTAGGTTAGACCAAGATTTAATTATGCTAAGCTAAGATAGGATAGAACAGGTTATAAATGAGATGAGGTTAGGTTATGATAGCTTAGGTTAGGATAGGATAGGGTAGAGAGTCGAACAAATGAACATTCAAATGATGGATTAATGGAACAGAACAAAGCATTGAAGCAACGAGTCGAAGTAATAGTGGATGAAAACGAAGCACTTCGAGTAAAATTGAATACCAGTGAGGATTGATTGATTGATTGATTATTATTAGGTGCCACAACAGTGAGGTCATATTGCGCCAGAGAAAGGTGATATAGAGGTGTGACAGCAAGCAGGAAGGAAATAAAGTTAAAAGAGGGACAGTTGAAGAAAGGAAAGGGAGTGACTGGGGCCGAAAGGGCGCCCAAACCCTTAAATTACTGCCCACATCAGTGAGGAAAGAGGTAAGGAGCAAGGAAAGAACTTGGTAAAACTGAAACACGAGCAGGAAGGTTGGGTGAGGGTTCATGAAGAGAAAATTGTTAACTTTAAAGAGGTTGTTGTGTGTGTAACTAAGGTTGTCTCTTAGTATCCTGTGCAAGAACTGTAAGATGTTTTTTTTTTTTTTTTTTTTTTTTTTTTAATTCATTGCGCCGTAGCGTCAGTCAATAGGCAGACAACAGTACACAAGGGTAAGCGGGACTCACGAGAACCCAATGACCACATACACACACAAGCACACACACATGCGCACACACACTCACATCACGAAAACATAACAGAATGAAGCACAAGCATACAGACAAATATTTATATCATGACCTACTTAAATCCACCAAAACGAGGGTGGCGCACTAGAAGTTCCTCCAGAACCTGATGGTTCAGCAGGTGTCGACAAACCACATCAAGTGGCAGGCCCTGGGGCAGCAAGTGTCGAACAGTGGGGCAGGCTAGGCAATAGTGCTCTATAGTGTTAGCACGAGGCGCTCGACACAAGCGACACTCAGTGAAGGGAGGCTCACCCTGCATCCCAGCAACCTGCCATGGTGGCCGGTAGCCAAGCCTCAAACGAGCAGAGACTACATTGTGCCTCCGAACCATGAGGCCTCGACGACGGTAGGAATATTTGTGATGGCAGACAGACTCGTAATGGGTGATGGAGATGCTGAAGGGCCTCTCTGCATCCCTGCGTCGCCGTACAGGGAGGAGAGCGGCGGAGCGGACTTTAGAGAGGTAACATGTCAGGGAGAGAGGACGTCCAGCACCACGAGGAGGCAGATGGCAGGCTTCCTTTGCGAGTCTGTCAACTGTACCATTGTGACGTAAACCTACATGGGATGGCACCCATAAAAATTTGACAGTCAAGTTACGGTGACGCAATAAGGCCAAAAACGATAAAATCTGCTGAATAACAGTAGAGTGTGTGGGCTGAACACTAGAGAGGGAATGAAGGGCAGGTTTGGAGTCACAAAAAATGGCAGCATTCACTCCACGTTGACAAACAACACTAACAGCATCCAGAATGGCATACAGTTCACACAATGTTGAGCTAGAGTGGTTACAGAGACGACGGCCAACCCAGCCCCCTGGAGGTGACTCCAGGTCAGGCGAGAAAACAGCACAACCTGCTGCACCATCCACCTGCAATGAGCCATCAGTGTAGAGGCAGTATGGATCTGTGATGGAGGAAGTCACTGTTTCTATGTGTTCCAGAGCCAACTGCTGCTGTAGAGAAGGCAGTTCCGACTTGGAAGTAGGTGTAAAGCTCACATCAGGTGTTGGTAGCATCCATGGAGGGGGCCCTGGGGGGACGTCTGCAACCATTATATCTATATTAAGACCACGGAGCACAGAGGAAACAGACCTTATAAGAGTACGTCCAGCAGGCAGTATGGGAGGGACCGGGTAGTTTGGTCTAAGAGAAGTCCTGACTAACTGAGAGTAATGGGGTGAAAGATGTGGGAAATGGAGGCACTTGACAGTGAAGCAAGTAGCATTAGAATAAATTCTCTCCACTAATGGGGGAAGACGCAACTCACGCTGCATGTTCACTATCCTGGTCGACATTGGACAGCCGAGAATAATTCTCATTGCTCTATTTTGAAATTTTTCTAAAGTTTCCAGAGTAGCCCTAGGAAGTTGAATCAGAGCAGGGGAAAGGTAATCAACAACTGAACGGATAAAAGCAATATAGATGGTCCTGGCGACTGGGATGGAGATGCCCGAGGAGTTGTTAGATAGCCATTGAAGTGGTGTAAGTCGGCGCTGGAGACGACCCAATAAGTCCTGGACAATGGGATGGTCTTGAGGTCTGGCAGGGACAATCGGCCAAATATTGACTGGCGCACCCAGGTAGCAGTACTGGGAACACATGGGAATGACAGTCCCTCCAATGGTGAACACTGGCTGAGCTTGAGGAAGGCGGCAGGTGAATATTCTGCTCTTATCTGGGGAGACAATAATGCCACAGTGAGAGGAGGCCACAGAGAAGGAGTCAAGAAACCGCTGGAGATCCCTTGGTGAGGTAGAATGAACACAGATATCATCAGCATAGCACGTAATTGTAGTTCCAGGAATATCAGGGAGAGAAGTGAGCAACCGATGCATCAGAATATTAAATAACAATGGGCTGAGAACACCACCTTGAGGCGTACCAAGATGAAAACTGCGCAAAGGACTGAGTGCACCACTGAAAAACACACGGGAGGTCCTGTTACTCAGGTAGCCCCAAATCCACCGTAGTAGATTACCCTTTATCCCAAAGTCAACCAGTTGATCCAAAATGACGTCTCTATTAGCAACATCGAAGGCACTTCGAAGGTCAATGAAGGCCACCACACTGTCCCTGGAAAGGCGAGAGTACAGGTCGACTAGGCAGTGATGTGTGCTCCGCTGGGGAAGGAAACCAAACAGCCATGGAGAGAGGCGATCCTGCAGTCTGTACATGAGACGATTGAGTAAGATTCTCTCCATAACCTTACAGAAACAGGAAGTAAGGGAAATAGGCCTGAACTTCGCAGTGCCGGGCTTAGGGATGGGTATTATTGTGCTGCTGGTCCAGGCTCGTGGTACACAACCGTCACGAAGACAAAGATTGTACAGTCGAAGTAGAGGGTTCCCAGGAACTTGTTGAAGTAGACGCAGCACAGCATAAGTAATACCATCATCACCAGGGGAAGAAGCTCTACCCCGAATGAGAGCACGGCGCAACTCCTCCTCAGCTATCTCCTCTGCATCATCGTCATCATCTTGTAACAGAGCAGACATTAGACGTAGCCGATGGACAGCAGCACGGGAAGCGAGTGCATCTTGTATGTGGATGGGTAGACTGGCTTGGGTAGATTGTTCTGACCAGGCATCGACAAGTTGTTTGGCATAATCGGCAGGAGTGTGATGACGAGCAGTGGCCGGTGTCTTTTTAACAACCCGACGGATGAGGTGCCACATAGAAGCCACACTTGTTTGCTGGTTGATGCTGTCCGTGAACCGCTGCCAAGACTCAGTGTGAGCACAATCCTGCAGGGCAACTAAAGCGTCCCTAGACATCTGGTAATGATGGAGTAGGTCAGGGGTTGGGTTGGCTTGAAACAATAGGCCATCACGTTCAGCCTCCTCCTTTGCCTCCTGTATACGTGCATCCAGCGTCCAGGAGTGGGCAGTATGGCGATGCTGGAGGTGTGGCCGGGAGACGTATAGCCTATAAAAGTCATGAGTAGCAGATACAAGATCAGAGTACAACTGTTCAGCTGATGATATGTCAAATGTAGGGAATACATGGGCCATAAATAAGATGTAAGTCGGGCAATATTTAGGGGGCACAGCAATACGCAAACGAGTGGCTGAAGCACCTGACCCAGCAGTTAGAGAATAATGAAACCGAAGAGCAATGTGATCAGAGAATAAGTCTGGCACGGAGAAGCACTGGACCTGAGATGCTATCAGGCCAGACGAGAGGATGTAATCCAGAGTACCTCCCCAGCAATGAGTGGCACCACCAGTGTCCCAGTGTGTCAGATGATGCTTGCGGATGTATGAAAGGAGACGAACACCATTACGATTAACAGAGCCAGTACCATCACCCAAATCAGAATGCCGAGCATTAAAATCTCCCATATACACCATACCACGCACTGTTGGAGAAGGAAGAGCCTCAAGAGTGAGTCTAGCTGGGGCAGAATAGACATTACATAGTTGGAGTACTCCATTCCCAGGTAGAACCTCAAATAGCTGAAAGGTCATGTCAGGATCAGTGGAGGTACGGAGAAGGCGATGTGGCAAGGAGCTATGTATGTAAGTCAGGAGACCATTCCTTACCAGATGAACATATGGCACATAACCTGAGAGGGGAGGAGCTTGCCCAAGAGCGAGCGGCCGTCCTGGAAATGCTTCCTGGAGAAAAATAACACTGGGATGATGACGAAAAACATAGGCCTTGAGTTGAGTGAGCTTAGCATAACTGGTGATACCACATACATTCCAGGAGATGACATCCAGCCGGCAATCACTAGCGAACTCTGTATTTGGAGGTAGAAGTCCGGTGAGTGGGGGCAGATGAGCGACCTGGAGAAGAAGATGGACCAGGAGAAGGGACTGACTCGAAAAGCTTTTCAATGCGAGATGCAACAGTATCCATCTTTTCGGTAAGGGTAGTGACAGTTGAGATGATGGCCTGCTGAGCCTCGACCAAGGTGGAGAGTTTGGAGTCATTGGCAGCCTGAGCGGCAACCAGCCCATCAATCCTGGCTTCAAGGGCAGAAAAGCGGTTTTCAAGAGCCGTACATCGTGCCATGAGGGTAGCAACAGACTTGCGGAGGGCCAGGTCTGGAGGTGAGGCAGGGTTGGTAGGAGGAGCAGACTGGGGAGGTGGTGGTGGTGGTGGTGGTGGTGGTGGAGGCGGAGCAATAGTAGAGACACGAGCCTGGACCTTACGTCGAGTACATCCATGCCACACATTAACCCCTGGCTGAAGGCATCGTGGACACTTCCATCGAGACGTATCTTCAGGAGGTGAAGGCTCAGAGGTGGAGGCAGCAGGACGTGATGGTTCACCCCTGACAGGACACGTCTTGGAATCATGGTCGGCTGCACACCATGCACACTTCGGCCTGGCAGAACAGTACCGGGAGATATGCCCAACTCCCCAGCACCTGTAGCACCAAGGCTGGTCATTATGAAGTTTCCTCACCTCACACGGTGGAAGACAAGGGAGGAAATCAAAGGAAATCTCATTTGGAGGTGGATCGGGTTGACTCCAGACAACAACAATACGGCTAATGGGGGAACCATCTTGGAAAAAACGACGGGCAAAGTACACACCAGGGTATCCTTTGGCAAGTTTCGGGTCAACATCAATAGGAAAACGGGTGAGGATGTAGCTGGGGAACTTACGAGGCCTCTCAGGTGAGTCTTCAAGAATGAGAGGCAGAGATAAAAATTCACCAGCCTTCACTCTATCAATGATGTCCTGACGCTTCCTAGAGATGTAGACAAACCGGGAGGTGACAGCAGCCATCTTGACTTCAGCCAGTTCACGCTGCAACTGGAAGGCCCTGTTGACATCAGACAACCAACGCAGCTTTGTGTCTGTAGATGGGTTTCCAGAGAAGGAGAGTTTGACATAGGCATCTCTCGGGGCAAAAGCAGGAAGGTTGGACGAGGGCAAGGAGTTGGTATACAAAGAAGAAACACCAGGGTGAGGCAGAGAAGGTACGTCGTGCACAGCTGAAGCACCCTTGGCAGTCTTGGCAGCTGGAGGTAAGCAGTCCACACCATCGGAATCCTGCGAGGAGTCGGACGAGGCATCAACAGGTCGCTTGGTAGAGGTTGAGGAGGTGGACGGCTGCAACCTGAGCTGCGGAGTGACCGAGGAGAGGGGGGGAGGGTTGCGAGAAGGCAGTTCAGGCCAGTGATCCTCAATTGGAGACTCGTCTTCCTCCGACATTGCCAAGTCGGCCTCCAAGCAGGAATCCGCACTCTCCATCAGGCCAGGCAAGGCCTAGATGGAAAGGAAACAACAACACAAACAACTAAACACTCAATCAGCCAGGGACACACACACAGACAATCACAACAAAACTATAGTTTTGTTGTGATTGTCTGTGTGTGTGTGTGTCCCTGGCTTTTATCCGTTCAGTTGTTGATTACCTCTCCCCTGCTTTGATTCAACTTCCCAGGGCTACTCTGGAAACTTTAGAAAAATTTCAGAATAGAGCAATGAGAATAATTCTCGGCTGTCCAATGTCGACCAGGATAGTGAACATGCAGCGTGAGTTGCGTCTTCCCCCATTAATCGAGAGAATTTATTGTAATGTTACTGGCTTCACTGTCAAGTGCCTCCATTTCGCACATCTTTCACCCCATTACTCTCAGTTAGTCAGGACTTCTCTTAGACCAAACTACCCGGTCCCTCCCATACTGCCTGCTGGACGTACTCTTATAAGGTCTGTTTCCTCTATGCTCCGTGGTCTTAATATAGATATAATAGTTGCAGACGTACCCCCAGGGCCCCCTCCATGGATGCTACCAACACCTGATGTGAGCTTTACACCTACTTCCAAGTCGGAGCTGCCTTCTCTACAGCGGCAGTTGGCTCTAGAACACATAGAAACAGTGACTTCCTCCATCACAGATCCATACTGCCTCTACACTGATGGCTCATTGCAGGTGGATGGTGCAGCAGGTTGTGCTGTTTTCTCGCCTGACCTGGAGTCACCTCCAGGGGGCTGGGTTGGCCGTCGTCTCTGTAACCACTCTAGCTCAACATTGTGTGAACTGAATGCCATTCTGGATGCTGTTAGTGTTGTTTGTCAACGTGGAGTGAATGCTGCCATTTTTTGTGACTCCAAACCTGCCCTTCATTCCCTCTCTAGTGTTCAGCCCACACACTCTACTGTTGTTCAGCAGATTTTATCGTTTTTGGCCTTATTGCGTCATCGTAAATTGACTGTCAAATTTTTATGGGTGCCATCCCACGTAGGTTTACGTCACAATGGTACAGTTGACAGACTCGCAAAGGAAGCCTGCCATCTGCCTCCTCGTGGTGCTGGACGTCCTCTCTCCCTGACATGTTACCTCTCTAAAGTCCGCTCCGCCGCTCTCCTCCCTGTACGGCGACGCAGGGATGCAGAGAGGCCCTTCAGCATCTCCATCACCCATTACGAGTCTGTATGCCGTCACAAATATTCCTACCGTCGTCGAGGCCTCATGGTTCGGAGGCACAATGTAGTCTCTGCTCGTTTGAGGCTTGGTTACCGGCCACCGTGGCAGGTTGCTGGGATGCAGGGTGAGCCTCCCTTCACTGAGTGTCGCTTGTGTCGAGCGCCTCGTGCTAACACTATAGAGCACTATTGCCTAGCCTGCCCCACTGTCCGACACTTGCTGCCCCAGGGCCTGCCACTTGATGTGGTTTGTCGACACCTGCTGAACCATCAGGTTCTGGAGGAACTTCTGGTGCGCCACCCTCGTTTTGGTGGATTTAAGTAGGTCATGATGTAAATATTTGTCTGTATGCTTGTGCTTCATTCTGTTATGTTTTCGTGATGTGTGTGTGTGTGCGCATGTGTGTGTGCTTGTGTGTGTGTGTGGTCATTGGGTTCTTGTGAGTCCCGCCTACCCTTGTGTACTGTTGTCTGCCTATTGACTGACGCTACGGCGCAATGAATTAAAAAAAAAAAAAAAAAAAAAAAAAAAAAAAAAAAAAAAAAAAGACTGGATGGAGCTGGTGGATGCCGGAAGTGTGCAGAGAAAATACCTTATATTTGGAAAAATATATACGGAAGGAGTATCCAAGTATGTCCAGTCACGAGCACTAATAAGTATACAGCTCTGGTTGAAGCTTTGAACAGGCCAAATTCACCAACGAAGTAATTCCAATGGAGATGTTATTGTAGACACACCTGAATACTTATTAGTGCTGGTGACTGTATCAAAATACAAGATAAGTAAACTGGAGAAAAAAGAATGGTTCACTGGACAATGTGAGACAGCAAGATTAAGAAAGGCGGAAGCCTGGAATAGAATGCGGAGGAGGAATACACAGAAAAATAGAGAGGCATTTAAAAAGGCAAGAAATAATTATGTTCAGGCAAGAAGAGAGACCGAGAAGAATTATGAGAAAGATATTGTAGCGACATCAAGCACCTTTATGTAGCTTCCATCTCACCTGTCCTCGGGGCGCATCTTAAGCCTCATCTGTTCAACCTGAGCCAACCTTGGCTGGCCTGAGCGGCTGCAGCGCCGTTGTTCATTCACTCGGCCATTAGCTCTACACCTGGAAACACCTCCCTCTCCTGACCTGCTGTGCCTCCTGTCGCTACCTGTCTACACCAAGCTCTCCACGTGTCGCCTGCAGCAGCTACCTCTCTCACACTACACGACCACGGCAGGCGGGAACTCACAGCTACAAGGTGCTTGCTACTACACAACCTATGTCTATCTATCTATCTATAGCTCCGACGCCTCGTTCTCTCCGGGAACTCCCCTCAAGGGGGTGGCCACGGCAGAAGTGTCTCCAGTTCTCCCTGTTCCAACACTCCCTCCTTACTTGTTCAAGCCCTACTCTGCCCCTCATGTTTCTCTCCTTTACATACTCTTCCACTCTGTTCTGCCATCTAACTGGTGGTCTGCCTCTCACACCAGGTCCTACAACTTCACTTCCATACACCTTTACAAATTCCTCGCCTTGCATTCTCTCCACATGTCCATACCATCTCAATGTATTACGTTTCACTCTCTCAACCACTCCACACTCAATACCAATTGCCTTCTCACTCATACCACATCTCTCATATACACTCTCATTACTTTCTCCATCCCATCTAGTAAGTCCACATGCTCCTCTCAAGTAACTCATTTCCACAGCACCTATTCTAGACTGATGCGCCCTACTCCATGTCCATGTCTCCGACGCATATGTCAGTGTTGGCAGGATTATACTATTTCGTAGTCCCCTTTTCACTTCCATACTCACACTTCCACCCTTCATAATCCTCCCCAGTGATCCTATGACCTGTCTACCCTTCACTGCTCTCTCCCTAATTTCTCCTTCCATACTTCTATGTTTACACATAACTGTACCCAGGTACTTAAACTCCTTCACTTCCTCCATCCTCTCGCCCCTCAGAGTTATCTCACACTTCGTCCCAGTTGGTACAGCCACTCTGTAAGGTGTAGCAAAGTCAATCACTTCAGTTTCTGCTCTTTCAAATACCATTACTTTACTTTTACCCACATTCACCTTCAGTTTCCTTCGTTTACAAACAGACTGAAATTCGTCCACCACTCTCTGTAAATTCCTTTCATTCTCAGCCATCAGCACAGTGTCATCCGCAAGCAAACTTGCCACCAGGGACCAGTTTGCTTCATTCAGCCTCAACTTCACCCCCAGACCGTTCACTTTGGCTTTCACCTCTCTCATACAACCATCCATATATACATTGAACAACCATGGTGACATAACACACCCCTGTCTCAGCCCTACACTAATATTAAAACTCTCACTTAGATCACCCTCTACCCGTACACATGCTTTTGCATCTGCATAAAAAGCCTCAATGCATTTCAGCATAAATTCTCAACACCTCTGTCATAGCTTTCCTATCAACTCTATCGTATGCCTTCTCCAAGTCCATGAAGGCAGCATACAACTTCTTACCCTTCCCAATATACTTCTCCACTATTGATTTTAATGCAAATATTTGGTCCACACATCCTCTACCCTTTCTGAATCCTCCCTGCTCCTCACTAACTTTATTCCCTGTTACTTCCATCGGTCTTTCAGTCAGAACCTTCCCGTAAACCTTCCCCGGTACACTAAGAAGGCTTATTCCCCTATAGCTACCATACTCATCCTTACTTCCCTTCCCCTTATACAAAGATACAATTATGGCTCTCCTCCAATCCTCTGGCACCTCTCCCTGCCTCCAGGCCAGTGTACATATAAGCAACATCCACTCCACCACTACCTCCCCCCCACACTTTAACATTTCAGCAGATATCCCATCCACCCCTGGTGCCTTTCCCATCTTCAACTTTCCTATTGCTTTCCTAACCTCTTCCCTTCCTAATTCTCCCTGTACATCCTGTCGTCTACCACCTGCCTCCATCCCCATGCATGTCACCACCGCCTCCCCTCCCGTCCCCCCATTCATCAACCGATCAAAATGCCTCTTCCACACTTCTTTCACTTCCTCACTTCTACTCACAGTAACTCCATCCTCTCTCTTCATTCTCACACTACCAGACTTTCCTTCTTCTCTTTCTCTTTTAACCTCCTTCCAGAATAATTTCTTGTTCTCTTTAAACTTTTCACTCAGCTTCATACCAAACTCCTCATCCACTCTCCTTTTACTCTCACTCACCATCATTTTCACTTGTCTCTTACACACATTATATTCTCTTTTCCATCTCTCTCTCACTTCTTCCGGCACATTCCTCTGTAGTGTTCTCCGATATGCCTTCCTCTTATCCTCTACAGCATCTTTCACTTCTTCTGTCCACCAAGCACTCCCTTTCTTGCCCCTCTTCTGTGTCTTATATCCTACTACCTCTGCTGCTGTCCTCAAAACTATCATCTTAAACATTTCATACACCGCATTCACTCCCACTCCCTCCCCTATCCCCATCCTTACATCTCCCAGCACCTCACCCACCCTCCTCTTATATTCCTCCCTATACTCTTCTACATCTAATTTCCAACTAGCCATCACCCTCTTATTCCTCACCCCTTCATCCCTCCTACTATACTCCCACTTAACCCTAACCTTCATCCTCACCAACACCGCAAAATGGTCGAAGCAATGGTCCGGACCATTCCTCTCACTACTTTTGCGTCATACACATCCTTCCTCAACCTTTCATCCACTGCCACATAATCAATCAAACTCTTTTGCTCTCCTCTATCATCCCTTCTCTTCCATGTATACCTGTGGATCATCTTGTGCTGAAAGAAGGTGTTCGCCAAGAACAACCCTCTCTCAGCACAGACATCCACTAGATACTCACCATTCTCATTTGTTCCTTCTACACCCCATTTATCCACAATATTCCCCACTTCCTCACCTCCCACCTTTCCATTCATGTCTCCCATCATCACTATTCTCCTTCCATTATCAATTCCTCTCAGACATGCATTCAACTCTTCCCAAAACACTCTCATCTTCTCTCTCCCCGTCTTACTCTTTTCATTTACTGGTGCATAAGCACACACCCAAGCATACTTTACCAAGCCAATCTTTCCCGTCATCCATACTATTCTTGATCCATTCCACCCATGTCCATCCACTCCCTTCCACACCCACGGAGACACCAACAGCGCACACCCTTCCTTCCCTCTTCCTTTACTCTTTTCATTCATGCCCGTCCATACTACTCCTCCCTCAATTCCCTCCCACAGTTCACTCTCCCTTCCTTCCTGACACTCAACCACTCCACATCCTTTCACGTGTGTCTCCGTCACTCCCATCACATCCACTCTTCCTTTCTTAAAACATTCTACAATCTCTCGCCTCTTGGTCCCATCCGCCATTCCATTCACATTCACAGCTACCACTCTCATACAATCCCTCTTCCCCACTCCCTCTACAGGGCAACCCGGAGACCCTCCCCTGCCAGTAGCCATATCTGTCCACTCCCCCATTGGGGGGCCACTGATGGCTGGCAAGGCCAATGCAGTGCTCATTCCCGGAGGGACACGGGCCGTCGGCATTGTCAAAAGCTAAAAACAAGGTAATAAATTTAAAAGAAATTATCACAAAATATAAAAACATGCAGTCATAAAATTAAAATTTTAAAAACACTAAAATACAATAAAAATACAATAAAAACCTTAAAACCTATATGTGGGGGAAGCTAGGTCTCACCCCCACACCGCCTTCCCCTTTGGCTCCACCTCCTAAATGGATAAAAACTAGATAAAAAAAGGAGGTGTACCCCCGAGGTCACCGCTTGGAGGCGGGGTAAGGCTTACCTACCCTTCCTGGGGAGGGGTAGGTCACCGAGGTTCTTGCTTTTCCCAATACTGACAGCAGTTAAGCACAGTAGTAATCCTCGACCTCATTGGTTACGATATTGCCACTGCGCAAAGCATTGTACTTACCAATAAATTATTACCGTGTATAATCGAGTCTGTTCACCCTGGTACTAACACAACCACCTGTTGTTACAATTGGTGACCCCGGAAAATTCAACTTGTGTACACAATACAATTTCAACTCCATGCTACTCTACGGCCATGCAAGATACTTCACTCTACGTCTACGTAAGCTACTCCACTCTACGTCTACATAAGTTACTCCTCATGCTACGAGCGATGCTACTCCACGTCCACACAAGCTACTCCACACTACGTCCATGTAAGCTACTACACTCTACGTTCATGTGTTGTTACCTACTCCACTCCACGTCCACACAAGCTACTCCACACTACGTCCATGTAAGCTACTACACTCTACGTTCATGTGTTGTTACCTACTCCACTCTACGTCCACACAGGCTACGAACTTCTTCACTCCACGTCCACGTGTTGTAAGCTACTCCATTATACGCCCAAGTGTTGCAAGCTACTCCACTATACGACCACAACCTCGACCACGACTACCACCTACTACCTACGAGCTACACAGGCTACAACACCTCCACACACCAGCTACGACCTTCACAGCGGCCTATGACTGACTCCTTCAGCCACGACTCCCCAGTGATTTCACCCCTCCAGATTTTAGTTAACGTAACTTACCCCCTAAAACCCTTTTCTATCATCCACGTGTCTCACACATTTCCGTACCACCAACCCCTACCATCCACCTGTGTCTCTACCGCGACCCCCTCCTCTATTAGGCGTACCCCATTTCTCACTGTACCTGCTCCATTTTCGTCCCTTTTGCTCTTACCCCATCATATTTTTTTTCCAGCTCCCTCCCGTATTACCTCCTTTCTCCACCCCACTAACTCCTTCCTTACCACGTGTTATTCCTCTCCTCCCGTCCCTTTGTGTCCTATATTATCCACAGTATTTTTGTCTCACCCCCACTACTCGTGTGCCCCCTATTGATGTTTTGCACTCTTCCCCCACATGTTACCACCCTCCAACATTCACCTTTTGTCTCCCACTTCATCCTTAACCCCATCCGCCACCCCCGCACTCTACCCCTGTGTCCCACGTATCTACATCCCCCTTCGCCTGCCCTGTTTTTCTTTGTCGTCCCTCTGTGTTTCTCACCCCTCCGTTTTCCCGTACCCCCTGCTCGTCAACTACCCCTACCCAGTGACAACCACTGGCAACTGCACCCCACCAGCACTGGCAGAACTCCCAACTACCATCAGAGGTTCGGTCACGCAGCAAGGAATTGCTGCCCCCAGTGCCAGTGGGGTTTATCCGTGAACCGCCCTACTGCCAGTCCAATACAGGGAAACGAGTAAAGCAGTGGCAAGACAACCCCCTCCACGCTACTGCCCGCGCCACAGCATCCACCACAGGGCCAACCAGCATCACACTGACGCACCAGCACCACACACCACCTTCGACCGAGCATAACACGGCCGCAAGCCTCGCCACCGCTCCACTGCCACCTGCTCATCAACAATCGAGCAAACCTCCCCACCCACCTCATCACACCGCTCGCACTCTCCTGTGGGTGAAGGACTTAGAGTCGGGGGACAACTTCCTCACGCAGGGTCCGAGGTGAGTGTCGTTCCTCCCCTGGATAAAGACAGACAGAGCCAGGCCTTCTACGGCATACGACCTGCTGGCGGCCAACAAGTCTCCCATCGCTACGTAAGGCACCAGGAGCACGGGCGTCACCCTACTCTAGCAAGAGTACGTTGTGTGGCCATTCGTCGTAGCTGACGAGCAGGCCCCCATCCTGGGTCTAGACTTCCTGACGGCACAAGACCTCCTGATCGATGCCAAGAGACAACAGCTAATCCACCAACCTTCAGGTGCCATTATTTCCACCATACACTGCCGACACTCTACACCTACCATTACACACTTACTACACACCAATTCCCATGACAACATACTACACGAATCACCACACCTACTCTCCACTACCACCACACAGAACACACATGACCCAGGAATTCGCCTGGGAAGCCTTTAACACTATCAAGACTAAGCTGGCAGACACTACCCTACTAGCCTACACTACTCCTCATGCACCTACATCCATATACACGGACGCCTCCAACGACGCTATCGGTGCAGTCCTGCAGCAGGAAGTGGATGGAGCGCTTTAACCAATAGCGTTTTTCAGTAAACGTCTGGACCACAACAGAAGTACAGCACCTTCGACAGAGAGCTGGTTGCCATTCACGACGCTGACAAGCATTTCCGCCACTTCCTGGAAGGTAGGAGCTTCCACATCCATACCGACCACAAGCCTCTCACTACAGCAATGCAACAGCTGGGCACCAACTGGCCTCCTAGGGTGACACGCCACCTGGCATTTGTGTCAGAATTCACGACAGACATCCGACACGTAAAGGGCGAGGACGACGCCATAGCTGATGCCTTATCGAGAGCACCACCAGTGCAACCAAACATCGCCACTATTCAACAGATGCCACTCCTCAGCATCGCAGCGATTGCAGCAGCCCAACAGTCCGACACACACCTCCACGACTTCCTCACAGGTGACACAGGACTCCGGCTGGAAAATTTAACCGCCCCAGACTCCATGATCAAAATGTGGTGTGACCTTTCGTGCAGCTCCCCATGCCCCTGCATTCCTACCCAGGTATCACAGGAACTCTCCTTCTTGTCAGCTGCCGTGCAGTATGGCCAGGTATGAGGAAGCATGTGTTCTCCGTGCCTACCAGCAGATTCCACACGGTACACGTGAACATTGATGGCCCCCTACCTCTGTTGCGTGGTGAACGCTATCTCCTAACCTGCGTGGACAGGACGACATGCTGGTGCACCGCTACCCCCATGAGCAACATCACTACTGAAGGTACTGCCCACAACTTCCTCAGCAACTGGGTTTCCAACTTCGGTCTTCCAGTCGTAATTGTCACAGACCAAGCCCAGTTCGAGTCGAGGGTGTGGCAGGACATGCTGGCACTAATGGGCACCCGACGGCAGAGGACCACAGCGTACCACCCGTGCAGTAACGGGATGGTGAAATGGCTGCACAGAAGACTACTGACGCCTTCAGGGGGCTGCAGCCGGACCAATGGATCCGTGCCACTGTCAAGGAGGACTTACACCACTCCCCAGCGAAGCTAGTATTCAGCAAGAACCACCGCTTACCAGGTCAAATTACTTCACCGGACCTCGACACATCCAACCTTTCATTCCTCCCGGCACTGAAGGTGGCCATCATTAACACCAGCCCTACACCTACTCGTCACAACGACGCCAGGACTACCTACACACCCATTGGTCTACACTCCACCCCTCAACTCTTCCTCTGCACGGATACACAACGGACACCGGTACAGGAGCCCTACACTGGACCACATCCCGTTATCTCCAGGACGGACGTGACAGTTACTCTCCAGGTAGCGGAAAAACCATACGTCATGTCCTGGGAGCGGGTCAAACCTGCACACACCACCAAACACACCAACACCACACCACCAAACACACACTCACCCACATACGCATCCGTGCACCCCTCATCCAACACCTTCACCCCTCTACCCTACCCTCCCACTACATCATCTCATCACCGCCCACCACTCGTACCCACCATACAACCTCACCACGCTGCGATGCCACAACCACACACACACCCTTCACCACTCCTACCCACGCCACCACCACAACCATCTCCTTCCCACCCACCACATCCACACCTACACACACACCCAACGCTGCTCCTACCCTCGCCATCAACCTCATCCTTCAAAAACACACATTTGCCTACCTCACTGCCATCCCACCCTCAACCTGCACCCTCACCCTCCTTTCCACCCCAGCCTTGCCCACCTTCTCCTACCCAACCCCAATCAACCCCACCCGTCCTCACCTTCACGGTCACCTTCACCTACTCATATTTAACCACGAACCCCATCACACCCTACCCCATCCTCTGTACTCCCACTCCTACCCCGCTCTCCATCTCCGACCCAATCCGCACAGGTTCCTATCCAACCTCCCTCACCCACCCGCTCACCTTCTCCAACCCACCCCCTGCCTGATCCCATTCCTATACCTCCCAATGCTATTCCTGATGCTCCCCCGACTCCAGTAATTCCTTTAGTATTCCCTCAGGACCCTCCGCCTGACACACAGCTCAAGCCGGCCACGCCTCCATGACCCGTTACTCCAGTACTACACACTCAACTGCAGTAACGTCCTCTCACACTGCCCTCCCTGCGGGAGCAGTTAGAGCAACACGAGCTGGCTCTGGTCCCTGAGGGATGCATGTTCTGTTTGGGGAAACCGGTCAAGCGACCCGCCTAATACCTCGCACACCTCTACCATACAGACCCACTCCCACTCCATATGCATCCAGATACACGCATCCCCTATTATAAACACACACACTTGCCTTTCCCCCCTGCACACTCCACACCATACCCGTACACTTCTATACTACACTGAATATATTCCTTTATTTATTTATCATTATTATTGTATGTATGTTTATGTAACCATCTTTGTTAATTGTATTGATATGTATTTCATACCGCCCTTCTTTCCTAAAACATTGTGGGGGAGGGGGGTACTGTAGCGACATCAAGCACCTTTATGTAGCTTCCATCTCACCTGTCCTCGGGGCGCATCTTCTGCCTCGCCTGTTCTACCTGAGCCAACCCTGGCTGGCCTGAGCGGCCGCAACGTCGTTGTTCATTCACTCGGCCACTAGCTCTACACCTGGAAACACCTCCCTCTCCTGACCTGCTGTGCCTCCTGTCGCTACCTGCCTACACCAAGCTCTCCACGTGTCGCCTGCAGCACCTACTCTCTCACACTACACGACCACGGCAGGCGGGAACTCACAGCTACAAGGTGCTTGCTACTACACAACCTATGTACTTACCAATAAATTATTACCGTGTATAATCGAGTCTGTTCACCCCGGTAGTAACACAACCACTTGTTGTTACAATATCGTGGATAAATGTATAAAAGAACATAAATTGTTTCATAGGTTTATAAATGGAAAAATAAAACAGAAGGTCGGAATCAACAAAATAAACATGGAGATGAAGTATGTGAAGACGATTAAAATATTTGTGAAGTTATGAAGAAGAAATTCCAATAGGTATTTACAAGAGAGAGTGAGTTTGATAGGAATAGAGAAGACAGAGGGAAGGTTATGCTGGGGGACATAAAGATGGAGAGGGAAAATCTACTGGATAGAATAAATAGACTGGATGGGTTTGGTGTTGGGACCGATTATGTTTGTAGTATATGTTTTTATGATATGGTGTAGGGTGTCGAAAGCTATACAAGTCTGTTTGCAGATGACGCTAAGATAATGAAAAGGATAGAGGATGCAAGGAGTTGTGAGGAATTACAGGAGGATTTGAACAAGATTCACAAGTGGAGCCAGGATTGGGAAATGAAATTTAATGCTAAGAAATGCAAGGTATTGGAAATGGGAAAAAGTAATAGGAGGCCATCAGGAAATTACAGCATGGGTGGGGAGGCAATACAAAATGCCCCCGAGGAAAAGGATTTGGGGGTGACTATTCACAACTCACTCTCACCAGAGAAACACATTAACAGGGGAAATTTTATGTTGGTAAATCTGGAGTAACTGAATCCTCCAAACTATTCCAAGCAACAGAACACCATTATTTTTGTTCATCTGGTCCTATTTCCTGGTATACTTTGGAGAAATCAAGGCACTCCAATATAACAAAAGTGAATTCCCCCTTAACAGGATAATATGCACGTGCGTGGTGATGGTAAAAAAGTTGATAGAGTCAGTCATTCGACCTCAGTTGGAATATGCAGCAGTAGTGTGGGTCCCACATAAAAAGAAGCACATCAAGAAATTAGAGAGGATACAGAGAGCAGCAACAAAAATGACACAGAGCTTGACAGACTTGCCATACGAGGAGAGACTTGAACGATTGGGGTTGTCCACACTGAAGGAAAGGAGGAGGAGAGGAGACTTAATAATGTTATATGAGTATATGAAAGGAATAGAGTGGACAGATAGAGAAAACTTTTTGGTTACGGACAAGGGAGAGCGTAGAGGAAAGAAGCTGAAAAAGAGTAGATGCTGGAGAGATGTAAAGAAATACAGTTTTCTGTATAGGTGTGTGGATGAGTGGAATAAATTGGATACGGAAATAGTATAATCAGTGAGCATTCAGTAATTTAAAGGGAAGCTTGATTAGTATAGACACGGATACAGGACAGTCCGAGCCTAGCTCATATCTTGGAGAACACAACTAGGTGAGTACACACACACACACACACAGATTGGAGCCATAATGAGTATCCATGCAGGACTACTTGAATAGCCTGATGAATAATTAGACGAGTGCCAACAAGTATGAGATAGGATAAGGTTTGTTGTAATTGGTTCACTGGTGTCACAGATTATTAAAAACTACAACAAAACCTGGATACTTATTATGGCCTGTAACTATTACAGAATAAACGTTGTAATTTGTTTACTGGTATGTCAGATGTATTAAGATTTCAACTATACCTGGGTACAGGTTACAGGTTAAGTGTTGTAACTGGCTCACTGATATACAGAGGTTTCAATACATCAACAAGACCTAAAAAAGTTTGTTATGGCTTGTGACTCTGACACTATAAATCTTGTAAAGTCAGAAGATTAAAAAACTTAACAAGACAAGGATACTTATTATGGTTTGTAACTGTTACAGTATAAATGTTGTAATTGGTTCACTGGTTTGCCAAAAGATATATAACTTCACAAGCCCTGGATACATAATTATTATGGCTTGTCATTAAAGAGAGAGAGAGAGAGAGAGAGAGAGAGAGAGAGAGAGAGAGAGAGAGAGAGAGAGAGAGAGAGAGAGAGAGTCTTCTTATGAGAAAAAATTGGGTTGATCACGTGGAGTAAAATGAGGTGATAATAGAGAGACAATTTTGGTTTGGAATTAGTAAGTAACAAACGTACTGAGTTCCTATACGAGAATATCAGAAAAAAAAACAAGGAAGAGAGAAGGGTGGGTGGATAGTATTTACCTTGACTTTGAAAAAGCTTCTAACAGAGTTCCGCACCCAAGACTTATATGGAAATTACAACATAAAGGAGGAGTGAAAGGAAAACTACTATAATGGATGGATGTTTTTTTAGTAGGAAGAAAAATGAGAACAGTACTAAGAGGGAACTATTCTCCATGGCTGAAGGTCATACATCTAGTTCCTCAAGGCTCAGTATTGGCACCAATAATGTTCTTAAATTATATAAATGATATAGAAGTAAATGTTACAGATGACATTTATATGAATATATTTGCTGATGATGCCAAGGTACAAAGAACAATTAAGAATGAAGACTGCTGTAAACAGTTTCAAGAAGACTTGGACAAAATAGTTAACTGGAGTAATAAATAGCAGATAGAGTTTAATGCAGATAAGTGTTATGTTATTAAGTTTGGAAGTAAGGAGTAAAAAACAAATTGACAATAGAAGCTTGGAATATGCTACAGAAGTACGGAACCCACATTTAAAGAAACATATCACCCAATTAGAGCAGCAACAAGATGGTTACCAAGTCTAAGAGAACTAAGTTATGAAGAAATAACAGAAAAACTAAAATTACCTAAACTGGAAGAAAACGAAAGAGAAGAGATATAATTATGGATTACAAATGTATCACAGAAAAGGAAAAGATAGATATAGAAAACTTGTGTCAACAAGGAATACCTACAAGGAGAGGACACAGTAAGAACTTAATGAAAAGAAGAGGAGATAAAGATGTACAGAAAAATAGTTTTCCAAATAGAGTAATAGATCAAAGGAACATATTTCCAGAAGAAGTGGTGTGTGTCAAAAACTTACATAACTTTAACGAAAAATATGATAATTGGGTTTTAAAATACAGTACATTACAAGCTTGACTCAATCCTGTAAGGATACAAATAGGTAAGAACACACACATACAGAGAGAGAGAGTGTGTGTGTGTGTGTGTGTGTGTGTGTGTATGTGTGTGAGAGAAATTGACTTCTTCATATATAAGGATTAATTAAGTACTTCATTATTATTATTGCTATTATTATTATTTTACAGTACAGATTCAAGGTTTATATTATTATTATTATTATTGTTATTATTATTATTTTCTTCCTCCATGTTTACTATCCTCTCTCTCTCTCCTCAGACACCATAGCGAGTGGACGTGTTTTTTTGCTACTCTCTACCCCACCTCATACAGCCTACCTTCCGGCTGCCAGAACGTAACCAGCTGAAAATGGATACTTCTTTCTGAAAACTATGTTGGCTTCGCAAGACCAAGCTTACTTCGGTGTCATGGCGGTATTCGTGAAAGAAATTAATGAACAGTATAATCAGCTATAATCTACAGTACATGACTTGAGAACTAGCCTGGAATTTTCTCAATGTGAAATTGACACCGTGAAACAACAAGTGAAACAGCTGAAGCTGGAGAACGAGGGCAACAAACAACTGATCAAGACACTATCTGAAGACCTGCAGGTGAGTTCCAATTCTATTGCTGCACTTATTAAAGATTGCTGTGGCTACCTGGATGATTACAACAAACCTAATAATCTACAATTTGTGGGAACTGAGGAGGAACCTAACGAGACCTGGGAACAATCAGCCAAGAAAGTAAACCGCATATTGGAAGAAAAGCTACAACTATCAAACATCCAGCAAGAGTGTGTTTATTGTGTAGGACAACACTACCACCATCAGAACGGTAAGTACCCCATCATTGACACCTTCAACAGAGTTTGAGATAGAGAGGCAGTCATCCGAAATATTTCTAAGCTAAAGGGAACACAGATTTACATTAATGAAGACTTGTGCTCTGCATCGCAGGATATAAAGAAGGCACAACTTCCTCGTTTAAGGCAAGCCAAGAGTGAAGGTAAAATTGCATATTTTCGCCATACGAAGTTAATTATAAAAGAAAGACACACCAACAAAGCTACTGCCGAACCTGAACCAACAACAACAACCAGATATGCCAGAGAAACAATTTCTGACGTCACCGGGGATGGCACTGCTGCCCCTGCCTTGGCCGCCACTAGTGCTTCAGTTGGTAGCCAGAACCTGACCAGTACGAGCCGTGAGGGACCGTCGCCTGCCATGGCTGGCATATCAAACCAATATGGCATGTCAATATCAAACCAAGTCAGCTGCTAGGACTACATGGCAAAGGAATAAGTAAGCTTCTCTCTGGTGGAAAAAGGTACATACATCGCTAAGGTTGAATCAATATGATGTTTTGCCACGGGTTATTTCACAGCTTCCGCTAATTCTTTGCATTATAATGGATTACCAAAAGTGAATGATTAAGGCTCTTGTCCCCGAGAAAAAGTTATTTTGATGAAATATAACACTGGGATAAGAACAATTATAGTGCGACGTATATACCACGTCAGTCCACAGGCTTGACCCACCCTACTCTCTCTCTCTCTCACTGGTCTCGAAACCTTGATCGAAAATACACCACAGGCACATGCTTTGCCATATATATATATATATATATATATATATATATATATATATATATATATATATATATATATATATGTGTGTGTGTGTGTGAATGATTCATATTGACAAGTATGTTGTGCGGGTGGGAGGTAAACACAGGATAGAGCTTTGAGTTATTTTATAACTCTTACGTTTCGGACTACACAGAGTCCATCTTCAGAGAGAAATGACATAGAGAAAAGGGTACCCCGAGATATATATACCTGTAGTGGCCTACATTGCACCTGCCACTTCTTAATCTCACCTGACCTGACCTCACCTCACCCCCTCCTTTCTTTTATACTCCAGGGCTATACTGGCTGAGTATCTACACCACTTCATTAATCCTTCTCGATGATTATGAACATTTTTTGTACAAATGTATGCTGCTTCCAATGCTTTCCTCATTTTCTTATCCAAACCAGTATGAATGATTGATGAATCCTCTCATCTGGGTAAATTATTACATTCTTCAATATACAGTACCAATGAATTAGCTGTGTTGTGCTTCCTTACGTCAGCTTTATGTTCATATATAATCTTTTCTTTATACCTCTTCCTGTTTCTCCTATATACATCTTGTCACACCCATTACATGGTATACTATATATCACGCTGTTATTATTGACACGCTTGTTCTTGTTTGCCTGGGTTAGTTCGCCGATTCTCTTTCCAGATGATGTTGCAATTGTTAAGCCAACCTTGTTCATATGTCTATCTAATATCGAGCCAATATTAGAATTAGGTACACTTACAAATCTTTTCTCATTTTTCTCGCTGTTATTAGTTTCATCTTTCTTTCGTTTGATGATTTTAAGTGCTTTGTTTTTTAGTTTAATTAGCAAACCTACAGGGTATTTCAATTTCTTAAATGCCTCTATTATATACTTAATTTCATCGTCCAAGCTGTCATTACCACATATCCTGTAAGCTCTTAGAAAAAATCCTATCACCACTCCAGACTTAATCCTAGCATTGTGAGCAGATAGATAGTGAATAAAGTCATCTTTGTTAGTGGGTTTCCGGTACACCGAGAATTTTACGCCTTGTTCCGTTTTTCTTATTATAGTGTCTAGAAACGGTAGCATGTTCTCTTTTTCTTCCTCAACAGTAAACTGGATATCCATCTGTACATTATTTAACATCCTCAATTTATTGTCTATATTGGTATTATTCGGTACTACTACAAGGACATCATCGACATATCTATACCATACACTGTTCCTACTTATTATTCTAGTATATTTATCAGCTTCTAGTGTCTCCATATATAAACTAGATAAGACAGCACTTAGTGGGCTCCCATGGCTAGACCCCTGTGTTGCACATATTCTGTATTATTAAATATGAACACGCCGAATCGTACACACAATGAGACCATCTTGATGAAATCTGTCCTGGGTAGTGGTAGGTCCTCCTCCCTGATGTGGTCCAGTGCCTTCCTCACTGCTTCTATGGCTCCCTCGACTGGTACATTGGTGAATAGTGATTTTACGTCGAAGCTGGCGAGTTTCTTGTTTATGAAATCGATTTCATTGAGTCGTGATATCAAATCCAATGAATTTTTCAAGTGTGCACCACTGATGGATCCTAGAGCACGGGACAGTGGCATCGCAAGCTGTTTGGTCACCTTATGTGGCGCACTACCTATGCCAGATGTTATTGGTCTCATTGGAATATTCGGTTTATGTACTTTTGGAAGTCCTCTCATCCTCGGTGGTTGTGGATTTTCTTCTAGTAATCTGATGAGTCGCTTGCCTTTCTCCGATCTTCTCATTATTTTTCTGGCTTCCTTATTGAATTTTTCTGATTCACTCTCAGCATATCCTATATATTTCTTCTTATACGTGGATTTATCATTAAGGAGGTTCATCATCTTGTCTATGTAATCACATTTATTTAGTATTATCACTCCTCCACCTTTATCTGCACTGGTTATCATTATGTCCGGGTCACTTTTTAGGGACTTTAGGGCCTCGTTGTATCTCCTCGGTAGTGCACTTGGTTGCTCATCAGATAGGGCTTTGTAACACGCTAAGACACCTTGAATGAACCCTTTTTCTACATCATTGTCTGACCACTTATAATTCTTAGACACATATTCGGCATAGTGACTTAGTGTTAAACTTATCCAGCAGAATCCTAACCAAATATGAAAAGGAAGCTCTTTCTCTTGGTCTTAAGTTCGACACAGGGGAAGATAGAAAAAGCTATGCTGAATATATATATATATATATATATATATATATATATATATATATATATATATATATATATATATATATATATATATATATATATATATATATATATATATATATATATATATATATATATATATATATATATATGCGTAAATCCACAAGGAAGAAAAAATAAACACAGAGTCCCAAGCGCTTTCGTGTATTCACATCTTCAGGGGAAATACAGAGTGTAGAAGAATGGTTGCTGAGAGGCACCTTATATGAAAGCTGACAAGTCGAATGCAGTAGTTATCATGAAAAAAGATGATTACATACTCAAAATGGAAGATTTATTAAGTGATGTTGTAACGTACTCGAAGCTTAGAAAGAATCCCATTGAAACGGTGAATTCTCAGTTCAATAAGAAAATGAAAACAGTGTTAAAGGGTAATGATCAACTTATAAAACAGTTTTCCTCTCGTTCTCCTTCCCTGCCCTACATGTATGGACTCATTAAAACTCACAAGCCCAATAATCCAGCCAGACCTATTATTAGTTCTGTGGGATCCATCACCTATAAATTATCAAAGTGGTTAACTTCCTTGCTAAGCCCTTTAGTTGGCACAATTTCGGACTCCAACATAAATAATAATGTTGACTTAGTAGAAAAACTTAACAGTTTACAGGTAACTGGTGCATTTAAGCTTGTGAGTTTTGATGTTAAATCTCTATTTGCCAAAGTTCCTGTTGACGACCTTTTGGATTATCTTGATGAAATACTTGATAATATCCCTCTCCCTATCACCAAAAATGCTATACTAAAATTGATTAAGCTATGCATTAAAGACTGCAAATTTGTTTTTCAAGATGAATATTTTGAGCAAAAATTTGGTATGGCAATGGGCAATCCACTCTCCCCAGTTTTGAGCAATTTGTACATGGAGTTTTTTGAGAAGAAACTGCTTAATAACATTTTACCCAGTAATGCGGTATGGTACAGGTACGTAGATGATGTACTTTGCCTCTGGCCGTGTACTGAAAATCTAGATAACTTTCTGCCATTGCTTAACAACTTAGCCCCTTCCATTAATTTTACCACTGAAATTGAGGAGGATGGAAAATTGCCATTTTTGGATTGCCTGATTCACACGGTAGGCAACACTTTTAAGTTTAGCATATACAGGAAACCAACCAATGTTTTGTCATATATTCATTTTTACTCTGCACACCACGATAAAGTCAAACTGTCTGTTTTCTCTTCCATGTACTTACGTGCTCTACGTGTATGTAGTCCTGAATTCATGGATGAGGAATTTGGATTTATCTCTGACATTGGAACAAAATTAAAATACCCCAAACCATTTTTGGATAAAGCCTTAAAATTGGCAAGAACATCATTTTATAGGGTTGAACCTCCCCTACCCCGTGACAATAAAAACTTACTGATATTACCCTACAGTGATAAATTTGCCCAAATCCCTCATCTTCTAAAAACATGGAATGTTAATGTTGCCTTCTGCAATGATAACACAGTCAAGAAAATGTTGATCAAAAATTCACCCAAATCCTCATGTGGGTGTATCTACACAGTACCTTGTAAAGAATGCAATATGTTCTTTATAGGACAAACTGGAAAAGACCTTTCAACCAGGGTCTAACAGCATAAATATAGTGTTAGGACCGGACAAGAATCTAATGCTTTATTTATTCATATGAGTGACAATAATCATTGTATTGACTGTGATAATGCCTCTTCAATCATGTCTTGTAACTCATCCGTAAATAGAAACATCATAGAGTCAAGTTTGATTAAACACACAGAAAATATTAATATGAACTTAAACAATGGTATGTACAAGTTGGATAGTTTCATCATAGATAAGATTGTTAATAAGATAATTCCAACTGCTATTCCTTAATGATAATCTCAGGTTTAGAGGTCATGTCAGGTAGTTAATCCTTGTATGCACCATATGGGTGTGTATTGCTTTGAACTCGTAGTGGCAACACCTTCAGGTTGCCAGTTAGTTATTAATTGTATCGGTATATAAGGTGCCTCTCAGCAACCATTCTTCTACACTCTGTATTTCCCCTGAAGATGTGAATACACGAAAGCGCTTGGGACTCCGTGTTTATTCTTCCTTCCTTGTGGATTTACGCATATTCCTGGATCACGTGCCACCAAGTGATTTATTTGCATATATATATATATATATATCGACACCCAAACAGGGTCGGGTATTGGTGTGGAAACCAGACTGTTGGGCCCGCCAGCACAGGCATAAGGCCCAAGCAGAGGTATTTTCCCGTGCAAACAAACAACAAAACAATCCACGGTCGGTTGATTCTACAACCAGCCATGGTCCAGTCAACACCTACTTCAGACCCCACCACTTCCCCTGCTTACCGTCTTGTTGGCAGGGTGAAGGGTTTTAACCATTCGAAGGAATATGGCTTTGTTACCTGCTACGAGCGAGATTACCTCGTCCACATAAAGGACATCTTTCTCTTGCTAAGAAAACCCCACTTTTTATAGACAAAAATGTATTTAATATGGACGTTTCGGAGGCAACTACCTCCCTCTTCAGCAGTACAGAGTTGAATGAAACATGAAAGGAAAATAAGTAGCTGAGAAGGGGAGGGAGGGACAAGGTGTGTTCTGATGACAGACAGACCACACCTCACCCAACCGACCTGACCTGGCCATTCTTCAGGGACCCGACCCCACATCTGGGAGGGATTTGACCACTAGTGCTCTCATTAATGGATCTAGTTTGAACATACCTTCATTTAAGTTAAAGTTTTTATAGTGTTGTATACATACTGATTCTAATATTCTACGTTTCTTGAAATTGTTGCACTTAATTATCATTTTACCAGAATTCCAATCAATACAGTGGTTGTTGTCATATGCATGGACAAAGTTAGCATTATTTGTGTTACAATTCGTCATATCTTGTTTATGTTCTTTCATTCTAACATCTAAAGATCTCCCAGTTTCACCTATATCTTTCTCTCTGCTAGTCTGTCTCAGGAAACTTGAGGGAGAGATTTTAAGAAAGCCTTTGCCAAGATCGGAACACAAGTGACAGTGTGAAGGATTAAAAGGTCCCCTCGGGAGTCTGAACATGCCTCCTTCCATGTCTCCTTCCCTTTTCCTTTCCTACACACACACACACACACACACACACACTGTGCTGAAATGTGTAGCCTTTGTTTATCCGTTTATCTAGCAGGGAGCATAATAAGTTGAAAAATTATGCTTGAGTTGTAGAGATAAAACTAACCATGGGATATTCTTCCAGATAGTCTCATTGGAAGGAATATGTCTGAATAAATGAGTGAAGCACGTACGTGGGCTCACGCCAGAACAGAGAAGGGCGGTGTGGCGGATGGGGGGGGGGGATTAACTGAGGTTGACCGCCGTCAGGTTTGAGGAGGGTTGAAGGATGGGAAGTGGGCAGGTGGGAAGGTTAATGTTAATCAGTTTTCATCTTTAGTATTTTCCATGCAGATAACATAATCATGCTATTTTAGTATTGCTATAATAAAATTGTTATGAAAAGATATAAACTGATTTGTAATAGTTTTAATAGTAACATGTCCTAAGTAAATATTTACATACTCTTAAATTTGAAAATACAATCTCTCTCTCTCTCTCTCTCTCTCTCTCTCTCTCTCTCTCTCTCTCTCTCTCTCTCTCTCTCTCTCTCTCTCTCTCTCTCTCTCTCTCTCTCTCTCTCTCTCTCTCTCTCTCTCTCTCTCTCTCTCATTTTTACATGTGTTGATATTTCTCAGTAGGGACAGTATAGAAAAAATAGATGATAAATACTTTTCATAATCTATTGTAGCTAATACAAACACCAAAATCTAATCAAATATAATTACATTGGCCTTAACTAAGTAAAATAATGTATATTTAAGACTAAAATTAATGCATACATTAATACATTAATACATAAAAACGACGGTGTCTGAATATGAAATATGTAACATTCAACTCAAATCAAGTAAGTGTGTGTGTGTGTGTGTGTGTGTTGGAGGCGGAGGTGTGACGTGATTTGATAAGGATTAAAATATTCTCGTTTTCTATACACAGCCAGAATTAAGGTTTTCTCCTGTATATATGCTATTTTCACAGCACAATTTCTATGCTTATATGTCATTTCTGGAAAACTTCTACTGAGAACTTTCGATACCTATACATATGAAGAAATTTTAGAAACAAAAACGATTCGCCTACATTGAGTCTAAGCCCTGAATTTTGGCAAGAAAGTTAGGCATTTTTGCCACTGAAATGAGAGAGGTCGCTAATATTGACCCTAATGTACCCCCACCATAGAGACTACTATTCCGTCCCCCGTCCCATATTTGGTAGACAGAGAGCGGCCTCAGTTTGGGGGCCAATCGACGTCACCAGCCAGGCCCGATATGCGCGATGAGCAGACCTGGTATTCTAGATCTTGATATGTTCCTGCTCTAATTTTCTCGTATGCTCCATACATTTTTGCCAATTTTCTGGTGTCACTTTCGCCACTGCATTTCTGGTTATTTCTTCCACTACACGCATTGTCTGATTATTATTGGAATTCTTTTTTCTGACTTCCTCTTTCACCTGAGCCCATATAAGTCCTATGGGATTAAATTCACTGTGGTAGGGCGGAAGTCGTAATACTTCATGTCCATAGTCTTTTGCTATATTGTCTATTTCATATTCTTGCCTGTCTTTGCTTCTTTCCACCAGATGTAGCAGCTCAAGCTTAGAGTGTTGTGGGTTCCATTGAATGTTGATCTTACTGTCCGAGTCATTGTCCCTGGCCAGCCTGTATTCCCTCAGGTCGAGAGGTCAGGTGTGTTCGGCCTTTGACATTGACTTTGGAGTAAAAAAGACGATATTCTACCCTCAACTTTCCTGAGACAGACTATACCACCTCACCACCATCACTGGGGGACGTAGAGGAAGTGAGGAAGGGTGTGGAGGCTACCAACGTAGCCGACCTGATGGTGGGCAGGTCCTAGGCTCATTCCATGCCCATGGGAGGAAGACGGCTGCACGCCCAGCCACCCCAGCAACGGCAGCAGCAGGCAGACATCTTCACCGTCTGACCAAGACTGCTGTTACCTTAGCTGCAGAAGGGCTGGGTCGTCTTTCCGACCTCCTCCAAGACATATTCAGAAGAAATGGCTTGCCACCAATAGCCATTTCTCCTGATCTACAACCCCCGCCCCCCACCACCACCACCAAGAAACGATGCAGCAAGATGGAGGAGGAGCAGAGCTGACACACCAATAACCACACCTCCGGCCCACCCCAGTCGCCGATTGATGTTGCCTCGTCCACTCAACCGGGGGGAATGTTGGAAAGGAATCACCACTACCACCACCACCTGAGACTGCCCAACAAGACCCCGAGATGGAGGAGGACACAGACACCAGTTCCTACTCCACCTCCACCTCAACCACCACCACCAAAGATGACCCCACCGGCGACAACATGGACATGGAGGATGGCAGATGGCAGGGAAGAGGAAGAGGGGAGAAGGACAGACAGTTCACCAACACCACCACCACCTACTGTCACCATAGAGCTACTGTCACTTACTGTCGCCTTGACCTCTTCTTCCAGTACACCTCACGTTACCGGGACCCCGACGTCTTCAAAGTTTGGGAGGTGTGGACGAACAGAGCAACACCGTCTGCTCGTCCACTCTCCAAAACATCAACACAACACTCCGTAGGGAGGTATTGCCTGCATTAGTGATGTGGGCAATACTTTAACGGTTTTTGGCACCCCTTCGGCCCCAGACACTAGCTTTTGTCCCTCTATTCTTTCTATTTCCTTCCTGTTTGCTGTCTCACCTCTCTATCACCGTTTTCTGGTGCCATATGACCTCGCTGTTGCGGCGCCTAATATCAATCAATCAATCAATCAACACAACAAATCTCCTGCCGATTTCCAACACGCAGAGGAGGAGGAGGAGACACTAACACACACACACCTTGACACACACACACACACACACACACACACACACACACACACTCACCTTGACACACACACACACACCTTGACACACTCACACACACACCTTGACACACACACACACACACACACACACCTTGACACACTCACACACACACCTTGACACACACACACACACACACACACCTTGACACACTCACACACCACACCTTGACACACACACCCTGACACACCCGTACACTTTTCCACATACATACAAGCAATCACTCTATAAATATATCGCCTTAATGACCATTAACAAGTCGATAGGCATAAAGCATAATTAACAACAACAACACAGTGGGCAGGTCTCCCTCAGTGTACTTTCCTGCCACATACCAGCTTTGTGTGTGGTAGTCTTATCTACCGGATACTCCTTATCTGTGTGCCTGCTACCTCCGTCATTATCATCACTACTCACGTGACTATTGTTCAGTAACCCTTGCCTCTCTCCTCTATGTAACCAGTGTAGCCTAGATTATGTGTTATTGTTAATAGGTTATGTGTTATTTAGGTTAATTTCTATACGTTGTAAGGAATTGGGTTGTAACTTTGTCTTAATGCTTGTAAACTGTATATACATATTAAATCCCTCCTCTCTTCATGCCCTATTATCCTCTGTGAACCACATTGGTTATCCGTTCTAACTCTAATTTTATTTTAATGTTGTGCCTAGTCTCGGGCATGAACTGGAAGATCAACTGAGGGTAACATTAAATGGCGACCCTGCCAGGATGCTACGGTTTTAAACTACCTAATAAGTTGTAAGCAAACCTCCCTTCACCACTGTGTTTCAAATGATATAGGTGTATGTTGTGCAGTGTATAAACCTGGTAGATGATAAAGCACACTCAAAGTGTCCTTTACTTGTTTAAGTGTTAAGTGTTATGGCTACACTCAAGGGAGCTTTCTGTCATTACTAGTGTTAATATTGGTACGTTTTAGTCATTATTTCTCTGGGAGGAATGGGTATTCATAGGTGTTGATCATTAACATGTAGAGTATTACGGTATATTCTCTACCTCATGCACTGTACAAGAATCCTTATTTTTGTGTGAAGGAATAAGGAAGGTCTCTCGTAGATGCCTATCCTTTGAATTGTCCTACTCAAACATTTTATATACGGTTCATTTATACTGTGTATCGCCTTACTAAACGTATTGATTAACACCTTGAGAGCATATGGTAATGGTAAACATAGACATTGGGTCATGTTTCAATCAAGCCGCCGCTTACATGCCAAACTAACTCTCTTCATTTATTGTCATATTTAATCATGGTTATCCATCTGGTATATTTTTAATCATGGAAGGTAAGGGCTATGGTGTAGAATCTTTCCTTGCTAACCCCTTTCCCTGACTGAATCACCAGGTTTTGGAGGAACTTCTGGTACGCCACCCTCGTTTTGGTGGATTTAAGTTGGTCATAATGTAAATATTTGTCTGTATTCTTGTGCCTCATTCTGTTATGTTTTCGTGATGTATGTGTGTGTGTGTGTAGTCATTGGATTTTCATGGGTCCCGCCTACCCTTATGTATTGTTGTCTGCCTATTGATTGATTCCATGGTGCAAGGAATTAAAAAAAAAAAAACCGTGAATACATAAATATGTTTATGAAGAAAGAGTGGATCAAAATTTTCAGATCTCTTTACCTGATCACCCAAGTAAACTCACTAAGTCGGTAATTAAGGATGTTGTTGTAAAATATTTAGTGAAGCAGGGAATTATGGACACCCCTGCTCCACCCGACACTGAAGATGAGGAATAAGTCCCTTTTAACCTTGACACTATCCCTCCAACTCAGTCTGCTAAAACACCGGGTGGTAAGAGTAATAACAAACCTGAAGTTTCTCAGGTTGAAAAGCTCCGGGTAGAGATGCAATACCAGCTCGAATGGGAGAAAATGTAACTTGAAAGAGAAAAACTAGAAAAGTTGGCAGTGGGTAGAGAACAAGGTAGAGCAGGAAGCAGAGTGGAGGAAAAGGAACTGTCCTTTAACATGTCTAGTGTAACTGTAATGATATCTGCTTTTGATGAAGGTGATATTGAGGGTTCAGTTAACCTTTTCGATTGATTAGCAACTAAAAACGAGTGGCCTAAAGATGTCGCTGATTGCCCCTAAACAAACAGGTAAATCATTTTACCTAGATAGACCCAATGACTATGAGTTTGTCAAACAACAGATTCTGTATGTCCATGTGATAACCCCAGAGACTTAGAGATAAATTCAGGAAACTGGTCAAAAATAAGCATCAAACATATTATGTGGAATTTGCATGTGATAAGCTTAAATATTTTAAGAAATGGCTAAATGTTCTCTCGGTCACCATCTATTCAGAACTTATTAATCTCATTGTCCTAGAGGAATTTAAAAGAAAAGTGCCCTTACCTATTGTGAAATACATAGAGGAGAGGGGCGAGATGGAACTATTGAGGGTGGCGGAACAAGCAGATGCTCAGGCTTTGAGGCTCCAGATCTGGTCGAGGCGTGAGGGAGACCTCACTCTTTCTGTAAAAAGTTCCTCTGACGATTTCAAGTACAAAGATGCTAAGGATAAGCCGAGGGGTAGCGGGTTCACTACTAGCCAATTAACATGTGTATACTGTAGGAAGCCAGGACATACTATTGCTTTTTGTAAACACCACAAATGTACTATAAGGCCAGCGAACATCGTAAAACACCCTTGCTGGTACCATAACAGCTGCAGTATTTGGGAATTACCCTCACTTCCCTCCCTCTGTGGCTGGGTACTAGTTCGGAAGTCGTGACGTGTGTGTGTGTGAGCACAGTTGACCTGGGCCACGGTAACGGGCTTGATGAAGCCTATGTCCAGTGTCGGGATATATATATATATATATATATATATATATATATATATATATATATATATATATATATATATATATATATATATATATATATATATATATATATATATATATATATATATATATATATATATAAAAGAGTAGTAAGAAAGTTTCATCTCTACTGCATCAGGTTCCTCTACCTCATCAAATCCTGTAGCTTCTAATAGTAGTGTTGTCCAGTCAAAACAGTTGTTTGATGACTTTATTTTTGATGGTGAAGTGGCTTTGACAAAGGAGGGTCAGACCTATCCTATTAAGGTCTTACGAGACACGGTGGCTCCTCAGTCCATACTGCTAAGTAATGTTCTTCCCCATCTAGAAGATAACTTTACTGGAGATAAGGTATACTGTATATTAATTTCCAGTCTCACCTCTCAGACTTCATACCCCGTGGCCCATATTTATCTTAAGTGTTCCCTTGTCGCCTCGTGTGTCAAAGTGGCAGTACAGGAAGGAAACCTGTCTGTTAAAGGAATTCATTTATTGCTTGGTAATGACATAGCAGGTAAACTTGTGGTACCTATTGTTCTAACTGTAGAAAAGTCTTTACCTGTATTCCCTTCTGAACCTTCTGATGTTTTTCCCTCCTACGTGTTGACTTGTTCACAGGTCCAACAAGCCTCTCAGAAGCAATGTCAGTCTCCGTCACTTTCCATGCCTCATTTTGATATTATCTCTAAAGTAGATTTGATACAGGCACAGGAAACTGACCTTTCTTTAGCTGCAGGGCGACATGCTGCTCTAGACAAGAAGGATGTAGACACCCTACCTGCCTTCTATTATGATCAAGGTGTACTCATGAGTGCATACCAGCCTCTAACTCTATCAGCCAATTATTATTGGTCAGAAACCCATCAGATTGTGTTTCCTAGTTCAGTACACTCAGATGTATTAAAGCTAGCTCATGATGGTTACAGTGGATATCTTGGGTTTCGTAAAACTTACTATAAACTTACTAAAATCGCGCGCCAAATGTACCGCTCGAACAGAAGTTAGAACTGAAATTTTCCGTTACCCAATGCCTGGGCCAGGCCCATGACTGATGTCATGGTTGAATAGCCTGGACATGACACCCATATGCATGACACCATGACATGGTCATGACATGTCTCAGAATTTTTTTAAATAAAAGTTTACGTATAACTGTTATAATGGTCCTGACTGTATATCAATGAAAACATCTCTCACTAAGATAATAATTTAATAAAGTTGCTTGCTAAACTATAATATGTGTCCTTAGTCCTATTTATATAGGCATCTTTCCCAGCAACGCCAGGTACCTCCGCTAGTAAATAATATTAAAGGGAAGAAATGGTGTGTTTTACATATGTGTACGTGAGGCATGTAAGTGGTGGGTGGGAGGGTAAGTAAGTAGGGGATGTGGCTGAGGGGCAGGTGGTAGCGATGGAGGCACCGTGTTGCCACCACCCTACTCGTTTCCCTGGTTCCATCTGGTAGAGGCAAGACCTGTAGGGGCGGCTCAGCGACACGGTGGGTGAGAGTTGCTTGCCTGGTACCTGAACCGCTGGTGGCAGGAACATATGTGGGGGTCCTGCCAAGGTTGTTGATGTGGTGGTGGTGGTGGTGGTGGTAGCACCTGTTGTGGAGGAGGTAGCTGGCATGGAGGTGAAGCCCAGCTGTGATCCTGTATGGTGGGTGGTGACTGGAGTAGGTCCACCTTTGCAGAGAGGGCCTCAAGCTGACACATGATGGTCGTGGCGTCGAGGGCGGGCATAGGAGGTGGTAGTGCTGGTGCTGCTGGTTTGATGACTGGTTGTTGTTGTGGTGGTTGGGTGGCGATGGCTGCGGCGGTGGGTTGTGTCAGCCATACCCCAGCGTGGTCGTTGTGGGCCTCCATCAGTGTGTCAGCCAGTTCCCCGTACTATTGGAGTGTGGGGTTAGGCTGGGCCAGGAGGTGGAGTTGAACCTCGGGAGGCAGGAGCCGGGTGTGCCGCACTCTGAAGATGCAGTTGATCAAGGGAGAGCCGGCCTCTACGTTCAACTGCTGCATGTGTCACAACAGGACTGACTGGCGGCGTCCCTCCACTTACACATCCTCCAGGGCCTTGTAGTGCTGCATCGTTGACATCCCTTGAGCCGTCGTGATGGCCGCCTTCACCCCCTCGTACTTGGAACCGGGGGTGTGGTGGGTGAGAAGTGGAGTAACAGATGCAAACACCTCCGAGGGTAGGACGCGTAGTACAGCCTAGTACAGCGTAGTGGGGGTGTCTTGTGTGGTGGAGTTGGTGGGGCACATGGTGGTGTGAGGGTGTGTATTTGGAGTCGCGTGTCGTTAGGTTTTAGGGGCGAGAGAGTGTGGAGTGGAGACTAGGGTTGTGGGTGCGAAAATGTGGTGGGTGAATGTGGAGAAAAGTGGCGAGGTGTGTGTGGAGCGGGCTGAGTAGCGCACAGGTGGAGGGGGAAAAAATTATGTACACCCGAGCTGGTAAATTCGCGACGACGTATTTAGATGTTTATGCCATTTGAGCTGGTAACATTTATTTGGGGAGGAATAAGAATAGGTGGAACATAGTAGAAGGACATGATACAATCTTTCACCAACAATGACACCATCCCCACACAGTGTTACCATGTCAGATGACATAAACATTTGGGAACGTGGTTGCGAATTTACGAGCTTGTGTGTATGTGCGTGTGCGTGTGGAGCGACGTGTGACGAGAGGCTAGTGGAGGTTGAATGTCATGTGGAGACGAGGTTGGTGGTGGTAATGGAATGTATGTGAAATAGTGTTGTGAGAGGGTATTACGTATTGGTGGAGAAAATATTGGCGTGGGTGGAGGGTGAGTATGAGGTGTAGCACAAGTGGAGGAAAATAAATTGTGTCGTACGTGTGTGTGGAGTGCAAGGCTGCGGCCAGACGAGACAGTACGGAAACACAGGTACACTGCTCACCCCTACCTTTTTCTCACGTGGCCGACGTAATTAGAGAGTGGCAGTGCTAGAACTTTGTGGCAAGCACAAAGAACACAGTGGCACATGTGTAAAGTGTACCAGTCCTTCACCAGGGGGTACGATATACACAACACTAACACATCAGTATATACACAATACACAGCAGTAGTATCCCTTGTTGTCACGTGGCCATAGTAAATGTAAAGTGTACCAGTCCTTCACCAGGGGGTACGATATACACAACACTAACACATCAGTATATACACAATACACAGCAGTAGTATCCCTTGTTCTCACGTGGCCATAGTAAATGAGAGAGAGGAAGGGGTGGGGCTAAAACACTGAGGGCGACCACCAACAACACAATGGTACACGTGTACAATCCAGAGTCCTTAACAGTCCTTCACTAGGGGGTAATGTATGCATGACACTTAATTGTTGTGTTTGGAAGGGGAAATGAAGTAAACAGGTTGGAGGGATTAAATGAGGAGCCGATAAGAAAGATGGAGGTGGAGGAGGCAATGAGAGAGATGAAAACAGGGAAAGCTTCAGGTTTGGATGGATGCACTGTAGAATGACTGAAATATGGTGGAACAAGTATGATGGAGTGGTTGTAGAATGGGTGAGTGCTTGTGTAGTACCTCTATATAAGGGAAAGGGGGATAGATACCAATGTACAGTCGGCAAAAAAAGTTTCGTTACCATCCTTTTAACACTGTGATGTAATGGTGGTAGGCCTGGCGTGACGCGAGTGTCTTATATATACTTCCGTCAACCACTGTTCCACATGTGCTCCTCAGTGTCTATTGGGCAGGGGAGTAGGAATGACGTTCTTTACCCAGTGTTTCTATATCTGGATATTTCACGTTATTCTTGTTTTAAAATACTCAGACGCATTTCCTTATGTTTGATAATGATTAGTTAAATAGTAAGAGTTCTTGAACAATCAAAATTTAATTTAAGATTAGTTAAACTTTTGATATAAAGAAACGGAATGCAATGTTTGTGACTGCTACGGGCTGGGGCCCACATATTATCACCAATGTGGCCTGTGTAGGGTATAGGCTGTGTGTGGCTGTCACTCGCCGTCTACACACACTCAGCCAAGCACTTGCCACTTCCATGGATAGAACTAAATGGCTGTTATATTTTATGGTCAAAGCATTACATCAGAGTGAGGATTTCATAGGTTTAATGTAAGTTTATTAAGCTGGCATAGCATTGCATAAGAGCGACGAGCACCCATCCTATCTCGTTGAAAGCTACTAGGCTACTGATGAGTGACGACATCCGAAGGCAGACCGAAGCCAATGCCTCCGCCACCCGTACTGTCCAGCTCGGCAAAGACGATATCAGTCTCGGATGATAAGGCTTAGCAGCAAAGTAGGCAGAGTACCAACCCTACACCGGCTACCCATGTTAAAATTAACGTAGGGGTGGTAACGAAACTTTTGTTGCCGACTGTATGTGTTTCAGGGGTTTAAGCCTGTTAAGTGTAGTAGGAAAGCTGTATGGGAAGGTGCTGATAAAGAGAGTCAGAGAGGGTACGGAGACTGTGATTGGTGAAGAGCAAGGTGGCTTTAGGAGAGGAAGAGGTTGTGTGGACCAGATATTTGCAGTAAGGCAGGTGTGTGAAAAATAATTAGAGAAAAGTAAAGAAGTAGTATGGGCATTTATGGATCTCGAGAAAGCATATGATAGAACTGATAGAAATGGATTGTGGAAGGTTTTGCAGTTGTACGGGCTGGAGGGGGGAGGGATTATTGAGAAGGGTGAAAAGTTTCTATGTGAACAGTAGAGCATG
>JAWQEG010002651.1:27500-82804 GCA_033782935.1 Petrolisthes cinctipes | reverse complement strand
GAGGAGGAGGAGGAGAAGGAGAAGGAGAAGGAGAAGGAAACTAAAATGAGGAAGAGGAAGGAACAGTGATCAACGAAGAAGGAGAAAGGACCTAACAAGGAGAAAGAAGAAATGTTAAGCACGAAGGAGAAGGAAGAAAAGGTGTATAAGAAAAAGAATAAAGAAAAGGAGAATGAGAAGGAGGAGGAGAAGGAGGAGGAGAAGGAGGAGGAGAAGGAGGAGGAGGAAGATGCTAAGAGGAGGTGGTATATGAAGAGAGTGAAGATGGTGCACACTCCTCCTGTTTGATTTAGGAGCTCATTTGAAAAAGTTGGTACGAAGATAATTTGGACTTTAATTGGATGCGTACTTGTGCCGTGGCCTTAACAGTGGAGTGCTTCGTTTAATGGCTCGGGCTGAGAGAGAGAGAGAGAGAGAGAGAGAGAGAGAGAGAGAGAGAGAGAGAGAGAGAGAGAGGTCCGGTTGGATAATAATTGCTCAGTGTTTACGTATAAGCTCTTGTCAACAAACTGGAGGGCTACCGATTCCTCCGAACTATACCAGGAAACAGAAAGTACCTCACTATTAGAATAGGGGTTCTGTTTTGTAATATAATTTGGAGGAATATAGCAGCCCTCCAATTTGTCGACAAGAGATTGCCACTTAACTCTTTTACCACTTCCCTGGCGCGTTCTCAGCACTAAGGAATTATTCTGGGTGTTATCTATTTATCCTGGTGTTGAGAGGATTATATCATTTGCTTTATTTTCTTGCCCATCTGTGTGTTATTATCGTTAGTTGTTTGGCAGAAAATAAAGAATGTTTGATTCCATACTCACATGGTTTCATTTTACGATGTTTATGCATATTGGTTATATGGTACTTTGATTAAAATGTTCCTTCATATATAATTATTATGTACTGAGAAGCAGAGAGGGAGAGGGAGAGGGAGAGGGAGAGGGGAGAGGGGTTTATTTACTTTATAATCTGTGGTTTGCTCAGAGTTGTTTAGTTTTTCACTCACTCTCCTCGATCCCCTTATTTTGTGAAGTTAGTAGAAGCTTCTAAGAATCCCTTACAGCTATTTTCTCAGGCTCCAATCCTGTCTACACGTCACACTTCACTGCCTCAGACTGCCTGGCCAGAATGAGAAATGAAGGAGACAGACAGACAGACAGACAAACTGACTGACTTGCTTACTGATTAACTTGCTGACTGATTAACTTACTGACTGATTAACTTACTGACTGATTAACTTACTGACTGACTGACTGACTGACTGATTTACTTTCTGACTGATTTACTTTCTGACTGATTTACTTTCTGACTGATTTACTTATTTACTCTCCTACCGGTACTTACTTACTTACCATGCATGTCCATCAACTGTACCTGTAAGGATTAGCAACACTGGATTGAATATTCAACCAAACCTCCAACACCCTTCAACTCCCTCGAGACTCCAAGCATTAATATAACATTGCATTAGATATGTATCCTTCACAAAGTCTCGGAAATATGTTAAGTGGTGTACACGTGAAGGAGACTGCACGGGTGAGTGAAGAGAGACTGATTATATGTAGAACCTGTGTACAGTAGTGTGTGTATTGCCTGGTGGGGGTAAAGCTGACATGACGGTGCAGATACATTTTCCTTCGTCCTCTGGCCACTCTAAGGCTTCCTCCGTTCTTCAACATGATTTCATAGGCATGGAGAACACCCAAGAGTCTGAACAAAATTTGATAATGAATGGATTATGATTAATGGAGGAAAATTAATATGAGTACTAGTACGATGGACCCTTAGGTGCGTATATACTAATTCTACCATTTTTATTTACCAAATTTTAGAATAATAGAAGAGGATTTATGATTTTCATTTATGAACAATATACTGTAAGTATTTAACTTTATTTTTTTGTCGCTAATTATACAGCAGAAGGTTATTTTACAGAAGGTACCGGTATGTTTCTTTAATGAAAATTGTGTCACTTTAACAATTTATACCAGTATTTCTGACGGGAAAAAGGGTTCGTTTATATAACAGATTTCTTGCTCATAAATTCAATTGATCAGTTTCACGGAATAGTTTGGAGGAAGCATTCGGCCCCACATTCGCCCACAACATGCGACCCCTTAACGTTGGTCTCTAGCAGCTTTCTTGTTCGAGGATTTAAGTGCATATCTCTATTACGAACAAGACATCGATAATGTAATGTTGCTGTAATTTGAAGGGAGGGGCTGCCTGGGTGTGGAATGTCATCAACACATACCCTGCCCTGTAGTTTGAAGTGTTTTAGGTGTGGGAAATGAGTTGCAATAGGTTTGTGTACGATACTCTAACTGCAGAGGTAAACGAAGACAGGTGTGTGTATGTAAGTCGGGAATATACATGGTGTTTCGTTGGGATGGATGGTTCAGGTTAGCAATTTGGGGCGAGAGTGGAAGGCGGGGACAGTTGTGAATGTCAGGACAGGTGTACAGTTCGGGGTTACTGTGTGTGTGTGTGTGTGTGTGTGTGTGTGTGTGTGTGTGTGTGTGTGTGTGTGTCGGGACGAGTTTGTCAGTTAGAGCAGGTGTGTAACTCAAGCTGTCTGGCCGAGTAGCCCCTAGTCCGTGAGGAAGGTCACGGCCTAGACCTGGCTTTCCCATAAAGCCTTCAAGTGATGTGTGTTGTGTTGTTATTTTATGTGGTTGTGTGCAGAGTAAGTCTTCCATATTGTGTTAATGATGTTTTGATGCTGTGTTCCCTCGTGCACAGGATTTTTAGGTACTTAAGTTGAAGCTCAAGACTAATTACACCAACATTTTACACAACTAGGTACTGTTTGCAACTTAACACTAGAATATACGAGAAAAGTGTGTCTAAGGTCATATCACTTAGAAGGTCATACCACTTAGAAGGTCATACATACCATTTAGAAGGGAATAGGTTCATTTGCGCCAGGATCAAAACACAAAAAATGAACTTGAGTGAAGTGAAATATATGACATAGAATTCTTGCAAGAGGGGTTGGGAATAGACGTGGACTAAATGACATTGATCAGGGTAGTACATAACAAGGACACCACATTTGAATGAAACGGTATAGAATATGGCGGATTATGGTGCGTTGTATTAGGTGCGTAGTATAGAGTAAAGAGAAGAGTGAAAGAAAAATGTGCGTAGACAGATACATAGTTAAATGGAGAGAAAAGAGAAAAATTAAAATAATGCTCGTGAGAATGAGAAGGGAGAAGAAACCAAGGGTAATCGTCTACTATAATTATCTATACAGAAATGGCATTTTATATTTGTATGTTTGTTTACGAGCTACTGACTCACTTTTAGTTTTACCTGGCCTAGCCTTCATATGTGGAATCCTTATGGCTCAAGGAAGGTTTTAATGGGGGAGACAAAATTATCAACAATAAAACGTGATGGTACAGGCGAGGATGCAAAATATGAACAATATAATATATGTTGGGGAAAGATAAGGCTGGACAAAGGAGTGGAATAGGCGCGGGGGGGGGGGGGGGGATGAAACGGTAAGGTGCGGGGCGGGGCGGGGCGGGACGGGGCGGGGGCGGGGGCGGGGTGGGGGGAGGATACATGTGACGACGACGGTGAGAGAGGGGCGTGGTGGTGGCGTCCCTGGCCCGGCCCCGTGACGGCTCATCAGGTCTGTATTGCGTTGTCGGATTGTCATAATCAGGGAAATTTACGCTAGATGAGCGTGAGGCGGCACTTTAGGGAGTCTCCGTGAGCTGTTGCTGCCTGACACAAAATTATTACCTGCTCTTCCGTGCATGCAAAATGTGGGAACACGGGTGGCCCAGATTGTATGCTTTAGTCGCTGTTTACGGTAGTTTTCCCTGTTGTAGTATACGGTAGTTTTCCTTGTAGTTTATGGATTGTCGTTATTAGGGTTTGTTGCTGTTGTAGTTGTTAATGGGTTGTCGTTTGTTCGTAATATTTACAGCTGGCTTTTGTTGATGATTCCGGTCGTTTTCCTTGTTGTAATTACGGTTGTTTTTGTGATAGTTCCGGTAATTTTCTTTAGTGCTTTTATGGTAATGTTAGACTGTGATTTTAATTTGATATAAGGCGCTGTTCATACCCTGGATCAGTCTGCAACCTCCAAAAAAAAGCGGAAAAGAGCTAACAAGGCCAGTCCCAGGAAGGCGTGAAATAAGTGGTAGCTCGCGTGAGTAACAGAATTAGCCTACACCTGCTGGTACGTTTCACCTCTCTCTCTCTCTCTCTCTCTCTCTCTCTCTCTCTCTCTCTCTCTCTCTCTCTCTGTGTGTGTGTGTGTGTGTGTGTGTGTGTGTGCTGTGTGTGTGTGTGTGTGTGTGTGTGTGTGTGTGTGTGTGTGTGTGTGTGTGTGTGTGTGTGTGTGTGTGTGTGTGTGTGTGTGTGTGTGTGTGTGTGTGTGTGTGTGTGTGTGTGTGTGTGTCATACGTACATTTTATAAACAAGACATAACAAAAATTAGTAATAATATACGAGTATCATATCTCACCCCAATCTCCTTCCTCATACAAAAAAAAAGGAGGGAATAGACTAAGGTTTTACTCACACGCACAATAAAAAAAAAAAAACAGTACCCACAATCATACCTAAAGAGGCCCTTACATTCTGAGTTGTAAGTAAATGTCCAAGGGCAGGATTGTTCAGGCAGACCAAACTTCAATTTTCCGATAACCCCCACTCTCTTCTCATCCCCTCCCTTCCCCATGCAGCCACATTAACGAACGGTTCCGGTCTCGTAATAAACTCGTAGTTTAGGGAGGAACCAGTAACCCTCATATCGTACGAGGTCTCTTGAGCCATTAATTTCAAAGCAATCTTGTTTCTTGCATTGTCACTGCAATAAAACACAGTAATCCCAGAACAGCTTATGTGTTATACGGTGGACACGTGATAGCCTAAACAAAAGAAAGTGTATACCAAAAGGGTAAAAATCTGCAGGATATGGATTTCACAGTAGTCTTCAGAATCCCGTGAAAGTAAGAACAACCTACAGTGATGAACAAGAAGCATATAAAGGGATCATTAGGCACACAGGCTCATTACCTTGTGTTTGGCGGAGCAGACGGTAATGTGAGTGGAGGCGATTGGTTGCAGTCGGTGAGTTAGTGTTCGGTCACGGTTATGAAGTTTGATGACTGGTGGGGTTGTAGACAGGTCGAATATTCAAGTACGTTAATTGCGTACAATTTACAGCATAGAACTTGATAGTGTACGTGGGTGGGGTGTTGTTGGTTATAATATACACATACATATACATCATATACAATACACGATACATAATATATAGATACATCTGTATAATAAATACTACTTTACACAACAAACATTCACACCTTCATACCAATCACCTCACTGTACCACACTGTATAAAGGATTGGGAGATTGGTACACATGCTTTATCAGATCTCAGTTCCTCTCCATGTTGCTGTTACAATGTAGATGCCTCACGTTTCTCTTGCCAATATGAATGTCGTGTATCTGTTTTCTTCTTAATGAAAGTGAGTGGTTTCTTTATCAGTCTCAAGTCTACTATATACCAGCCCCTCAGAATAGAAGGATTGTTCCATGGTAAGCGACTCACCCTTTGTTGGTGTAATATCCAGCACCTACCATAAACTACCACATTCATAATCATGATTTTGAGTTTCCTCCTTGTTCTTTGTGCTTGACTACACTCATTATGAAAGTGCTTATTATCTCTATATTTACTTCAGGTAAGCCAGGTATAAAACAGAACAAGAGAAAATAGAAGAGTTCCCCTTCCACCTGAATATTTCATGCTCTACTAATTTCATTGACCATAATCTGTGTAGCTCCACATCTTGAAAACTTTACGTAAAGTTTATACTATTTTCCCAACTTTTACTAATTAGCTGTGTTTGGTCAACACGCACACCTTTGATTTATCGAGGCATGAAGATTGTCTGCTTCTCTATGGCGCTTATGAATAAAATGTAAGAAGTATTGGCTAAGTGTAAGACCAACAATACCTCTTATTGTGACCTGTATTTAAGAAGCTTGGAGGAAATGCTCCCTTTGTGGTGTCGTCGTTATAATTCGAAGCCGCTGGCGTACTTAGTGTAGCAAGTTGTATGAGCGGCGTTGCTGATGAACATAAGTTGTGGAAATTAAGAGTCAATGAGACATAGCCAAGCCCACGAAGGCGTCCCAACACATACCTGGTAGAAGGAAGGTGAGTGAGTAGTGGAGGTGGTCGTTATGAGGGGGGAGGAATTGAGAAATCACCCGAGGTCTACATCAAGGTTGAATTATAGTCTGTCTTCATTAATGATAGCGTGCGCTCCCTCATAAATAACGGTGCCCCAACCCGAAATAATTTTTGAAAAATTACTGAATGATTTGCATCGTGGGGGCGAACACCTATTTAGTTTGCATGCAACAGCTGACTGGAAATTATGACACGATATATATAACAGCAGGAGCGAGTAACCACATTTATCACCAAGGTCCGTGTCGCAGCTCGCCCCTGCAACATTCTTCAACGTTTCTTATATTAACATTGTGTTTGCTTTTTTTAATCTTTCGAGCGAGAGAGATTCTTTTGTGGTTAGTCTTCGGTGTTCATGTGTTTGTGTATTTGGTGTTTATTCGGAGAGAAACAACCGATGGAGTAAAAGGAAGGATTTTTCACGTTCATCATATATTCCGGTACCTGTCTGAATATTTTCGTCTCTATATCGCTAACTTTTATATGATACGAAAAATGTCATCAATCCTTCAATGTCTGGTGAGATATTACCACATTTTGTCAGGTATAGGTCACCTGACTACCTCAAGAATCACACTTGATTTAATTTTATCTCCTATGAACTCTCGTTTCCTCTCTATTCTCCGTCTGGAAACACCTTCAGAATAATAATAATAAAAATTATATATATATATATATATATATATATATATATATATATATATATATATATATATATATATATATATATATATATATATATATATATATATATCATTACTGTATTATTATTATTGGCAAATTATGTTGTTATTCTGCATAGCTTGTTGTTTGTTTAGTAAATCTACATTAAAGTTGTTGTCATATTTCCCAAGTTCGACGCGCCACAGATCACAGTATTGACAGAAGCTGGTAATGAGGGTAGTCCGGGGTAACAAGGTGAACCATCCATCTCCACGGGCCAGTTGTAAGTGAGGGATGGTACTACAAGCTGGTTCTCCCGCCCCGCCCCGCCCAATCCGCCCAATCCGCCCCGCCCCGCCTGTCTGGCTAGTTAGGGAGACAGATGGATGGAGAAGTAGACAGCGATGATGATTAATACTAAGTGATGTATGTGCTGATGGAGAGAACGCATGGTGGAGGAGGAAAAATAGAAGGAGTATGGAAGGAAAAGAAATGTTGATGATGGATAAGAAAAGGAAGAAAGGGAGTACGAAGAGAAAGAGTACGAATGTAGGAAGATGTGAATGGGGAAGAGTAAGATGCATAGCAAAGGATAGGGAGGCAGGCCGATATATAGAGTAAATGAAGGAAAAATACTCTCTGTGTATGGAAGGAGAAAAGAAAGATAATGAAAGGGTAGAAGAAAGTTTGGAAGAAAAAGAAAATGCAGAAGGAAGGAAGGAATGGACGAAGACGGGAGGAAAAAACGACGAATGGAAGGAGTAGAGGAGAGAAACTAGGAAGGAAAGCCGGCAAGAAGAGCAAAAGGAGAAATTGAAATAAGAAAGGAAAAGAAAAAAGGAAAAATCGGGAAGGAGGTGTAGATGAGAAAAAAGACAGAAGTATAGTAAGACAACAAGCAAGTATAGAAAGAACCAAGTAAGAAAAGCATTAAGGCAGGAAGGAAGGTGAGGGACAAGAAGGATCTGAGCGATGGTATAGCACAAGAAGGAAGGAAGGAAGGAAGGGAGGAAGGAAGGAAGGAAGGAAGGAAGGAAGGAAGGTGTGGCAGTGATGAGTGAAGGTAAACCAGACATCCGTTACAATCCTCCTGAGTTTTGTCTACCTTTGCCTTTTTTCTCTTTAATATCGACTCTCACAGTTTCCTCCATCTTTTCCTTGTCCTCGATCTCACTCTTTTTATCTGCATTTCCTATTCCTATTAAGATTCTCCGTTCCTCACTTTCCTCCAAACATCTCAATTTTATTTAATCCCTCTCTTTTTCATCTGGCTCTCCTCACATTATTAACCTCTCTTCTCCCACTCCCTCTTCACACGATTTTTTTTTGTATATCAGTCTTCTAACTCCACTTGTCACATCATCGCAGCATTTCCTTTTACCTACACAACTCTCTCTTCTCCCTTGAACCTGAACATGTAGCCTAGCACCCAGGACACTACCCCAGTCATCACTATTGCTACGTCCACCATTATCATCATCAGTTCTGCTACAACTACCCCTACCACCAAAATTATCATCTAGATCACTGCTACCTCCACCACCACCATTACCATCATCTCTACTTCCTTCACCTCCACCATCATCATTCTTATAACTACCTCCACCACCATCATCATCATTATAACTATCTCCACCATCATTATCATCATTATAACTACCTCCACCACATTTATCATCATCTCTGCTACCTCCACCACCACCACCACCACCATCATCATTTCTACCTCTAATTCCACATGCTACCGTTTTGATTGATTTCCATTTTATACAACCATTACTTATACCACCACTACCACCAACATCCAGACCCATCATTACCACCACAATCGCCCCATCCCATCTCAAACCACGCCCAGAACTACCACAATCGCACCAACTAACCAGACAAACAGACAGACAGACAGACAAACAAGACAACACATTCCCTCCTACTGACCTTGTGAACTCTCCTTACACGAGGTCCCAGTGCTATAAGAGCGATTGGCTAGATGAAGGTATGGTTTCTGAAGGAGCTTTGTGCCGTGGTGTGTCAGTCAGAGGGACGTGTGGACAATAGAAAAGGTGGGATGTTTTCAGACACTTGTGGGTGTAAGGGGACGAAGGTAGTTTTGGGTACGGTGAGGGAAGGTTGGATGAAGGATGGTAGGAAAGAAGGAAGTAGGGTAGATAGTGAGAGGAAGAAAGAGAGAGAGAGGGAGGGGGACTTTCGACAAAGGAGTGCAGGGAAATGGTGAATGGAAGGAAGACGAGAAAATGGATGGATGGAGGAAGAAGGGAAAGGTGATAAAAAGAGAAAGTGCAGAGATGGAACGGAGAGAATTTGGGGGAGGGGGTGGGGGGGAGAACGAGGAGAGAACAGTAGAGAGTGAAGAAAATAATAAAAATTGAGAAGGGCGATAAGGAGAGGACATTGATATGAGATTAAGATAAGATAAATGAATGTAAGAAAACCTGAAAAGGGAAAGAAGAATGAAAGAAGGCAACACAGTAATGAAAAAATTAAGAGAACCATAGTAAAATATAAACAACAATAATTAGTTCAAATAACATTAAGCTTGAAAAATAATCATCACTAAAATATAACAACACAGATATATAAACGAGAACCAATAATGATAATAATAACAACAAATAGATTCATGTAGGTAGAAGCATATACAGTAGATCTGAGTGAGGGATGAACAAGAGAGCCAAGTGTAGGACAATCCAGGGGAAAATCCGATCCAAAGTGTGTGTGTAAGTAATATAAAAAGGGAGATAGATTCATATAGATCTGTGGGGGGACAGGATGGTGGAGCTGCTGGACCCCCCGTAGTGAGGAACCAGTCCTAGGGTTGGGTTAGCATGTTGTGGTGTGCTGGCTACCCATCCTTCTTTTATCCTTTCCTACATTCTTTCCTTCCTTCCTTCTTCCTTCTTTCCTACATTCCTTCCTTCCTTCCTTCCTTCCTTCTTACCTACATTCCTTCCTTCCTTCCTTCCTTCCTTCCTTCTTACCTACATTCCTTCCTTCCTTCCTTCTTCCCTACATTCCTTCCTTCCTTCCTTCTTACATACATTCCTTCCTTCCTTCCTTCCTTCCTTCTTCCTTCTTTCCTACATTCCTTCCTTCCTTCCTTCTTACCTACATTCCTTCCTTCCTTCCTTCCTTCCTTCCTTCCTTCCTTCCTTCCTTCCTTCCTTCCTTCCTACATTCTTTCCTTTCTTAATCCGTGTTTGGTACCTTCCCTTAGCGTTGTCGTTCTTCCTTCCATTCGTTCTTTCTTCCATTTTTCTTATGAATTTCTTTTTTTTTTTTAGTTCCAGGTTTTTTTTTTTTTTTCATTTTTGTCCCTGGTAATCATTTATATTTACATCAATCTTTTTCTTTCCATTCATATAAATTTATGAACTGGGTATATATCCAACATCCCATCTATCTATAAATTAATCCATCTGTCCATGTCTATCAATCTATATATTTTTTTTTCCTCACTCATCCTCCATTTGTTGCTCTGTACGGGACAGCTTGCTATTCTCCTTGTTCTCTTTCTTTTTTGTTTCTTTCTGTTTCCCTGCGATCAGTCCATTACAACAAATTTTCAATATCTTCTTTCATTATTGCTTAAATGCTCACTCACCGCTCACCTCTATCTATCTATTCATCTATCTATCTATCTATTTATCTATATCTGTCTATCTATCTATCTATCTATCTATCTATCTATCTATCTATCTATCTCCTGTACATCACTCCATTCATGTGCAGTATGTATGTGTTGTGTACCCTTCGTCTTCATACACATCTCCTCCCCCAGCATATCATTAACCTAGAATAATAGAGTTAATTTCATGCATCCTCCCGTGAAGTCATGCAGTTAAATCCCAAAGCGACCTACTCCATTTGCAAGGGTAATGGAGTGCCCGTCCATTGTCTTACACCCATTAACCATTAACCCAGGCCCCTTCCCCGAGAACCCACTTGATCCACACACTTTCTCTTACCTAATACGGGGGAAAAATTAATCGCCTCTCCCTGTAACAGCCCCTTCTTCTCATTCCCTTCCTCTCCAATGTATTTTCTTTCCACTCACACTTTCCGTTTCTCTATCTTTCTGCCCTTGTGTTTTTCTTCTCTCCTTAGTCGTGCCTTTTATATTTTCTCTCTTCATATACTTCTCTTTTTGTCATCTCTTTACAATTCACCTCCTTTTACAATCCCTTCTTTGCATTTCCATATTTTCTTTTTACTATTTTACAACCTAGACGATATATTTGACCTCTTCACCTTTCTCCCTTTCCGTTCCCTTAATTTCTATTATTCCTTATGCCCTTATCTAACTGCTTTCACATTAATTTTCATCCCCTTTCTTTCCCTTTTCCCTCTTTACTTTTACCGCTTCTTTTCTACCTCTTTCCTAACATCCTTCCTTCCTGAATGTACTGTAGTATATAGAGTCCGGACGCCTCCTTATGCACTGTGGACACCTGAAGTGGGGCATGATTTTGTTGAGGCAACTAAAATTCCTCCACACAGTGCCACAAAACAGCAGAACAAACTAGGGGGGATCCGTTTCGAGACGTAGTTTGGAGGAATGAGCAGTAACCTATGCAAGTGATCCACAAAACCTCCTGACCCCCTTAACACCATAAACCTGGTTGCTTAGAAGGGTCCCGGCAGTCTGGCCTCGATTGTCTACCGCTTTTACGGCCTTCACAGCACTTGGACCAGACCTCAGAAATGAATAATAATGAATGAGTGTGTGAGTGAGTGAGTGAGTGGTTGAGATAGATACATAAATAGATAGATAGATAGATAGATTAATAGAGAGAGATAGACAGATAAGAGAGAGAGATAGAGATAAACAGATGAATAGATACATAAATAGATGGATGAATTGAGAGAGAGAGAGAGAGAGAGAGAGAGAGAGAGAGAGAGAGAGAGAGAGAGAGAGAGAGAGAGAGAGAGAGAGAAGGATTAGAGGATATGAGAAATGAATACTAATCAGTGTGAGGGTGAACGTCGTAAACCCCGCCTGATCGAGGCTATTTAAGGGTCCACCTGCAGGGCTGAAGCCGATCATGAGCATTCCCTGCCCCTTGTACCCCTTCCCTGCCCCTTGTACCCCCTTCCCTGCCCCTTGTACCCCCTTCCCTTCATCCCCACCCAACCTCTGCTCTTCATTTCCTCCCCACCTCTTCCCTTCATTCCCAACCCACCTCTTCCCTTCATCCCCACCCCACCTCTGCCCTTCATTCCCAACCCACCTCTTTCCTTCATTCCCCCCCCACCCCTTCCCTTCATCCCCCCTTCCCTTCATCCCCCCTTCCCTTCATCCCCCCTTCCCTTCATCCCCCCTTCCCTTCATCCCCCATTCCCTTCATCCCCCATTCCCTTCATTCCCACCCTACCTCTTCCCTTCATCCCCACCCCTTCCCTATACCTAAACCCTTACGCACTATCACTAACCCCCTCTTACCCAAATACCCAGCCCCCCCCCTTATCCTAATTCCAAACAACCACTCCTTACCCTTATTCTTAACCCCTTTTCTATACTTTATCCCATATACACTTCACATTCGCCCCTTGTCGGTAACCCCTTCCTTGAATTTCATAAGACCCTTACAGCTCACAGCCATCCCTTACCTCAAACCATTTAACTATATGAATTTCTAGTGTTACATTTACCAGGAGCCTCTTGTTAGTCAAGACATTAGTTCTGCATTGAATCCTGAAGCTTGTTTGTTTACCGTCTGAAATTAGAACACTGAGCTTAATTAAGGTCCTGAGGCTATTTTTACCTGTACCTCTTTGATTATACATACAATACCGAGTGTAATTCTAAAATGATTGCTGGGTAAAGTGTTCGAATAGCCTACACTTATTACCAATAAGATACAAGGACCCTGAGAACTTAGACTCTTAGAGGGACTATACGTACTGTACCTGCTATACTGCACGGTTGTTCTTGACGTTCTATAAAACAAAAGCTCGCACAGCCTTAAAAAGTAAAATAAACTATAGATCAAATAAGCGGTGTCATACTGAATTTACTACACTTGATTTCTGCTGTTAGCATTACATTTGGGTGTACTAGTACTGCTGGGAACTTTCCGTACGAGTCAGTCAGGTTATCAGTCCATCGTTTTTATGATAATAACAGGAAATATAGATTCCACTCCAAACCAATACACAGACTTCCTTTCAGTGTCCTTAATTACATGGTTTGAGCAGATTCCTTTGTTTTAAAGTTACAAATAATAATTTTAATTTCGTTTAATTGTTTGCTGGATTTTGTCTTGGTTTAGGAGCAAGTAGCCTATTTATTTTTATCAGGATTTATAAAGTGAACCATATCAAGATTGTTCTAGTTAATTATCTCCCTCAAAAGATAATATCTCATCCATTGTTTCTGTACCTTTGCCAATAATACCCTGCCAATAATACTTCTGTGATTATTCGTAAAGGTAATGAATATTTAAGACCATTTAAAGTTTATGGTGGGATGATAAATGTGTAATTTCACTAATAGTTAGTTTCTCTTCCTATCACAAGTTGTATGCTTGTAAATGTAAATAGATAATCACTCGATGGTGTGATTTATGCATTGGGAAAGAGTTTGGTGTGTGAAAATCAGTATTTTTTAATGTCCGCCTACATGGTAATAATCTGTCATAGATTTGCCCAATAATATTTCTTGCCCAGCATCATATAGCTAATGTAATGTTTATCAATTTTCTAACTACATTTTATTTATGTTCATCTGCTCTGTTTTTCTACCCTATGTCTCTTCCACTTACTCCGTCCCCTTTTTCCTTTTCTTCTTCCTCTTTCTCCTCTTTATCTTCTTTTTCCTCTTTCTCCTCTTTATCTTCTTCTTTCTCTTCATCCTCATATTCCTCCTCATAGCCATCCTCTTTCTCATTTTCATTCTCATCCTCTCACTCCTCAGTATCCAATCACCAACGTTTTATTTAATGAGTCCTTGGACTTTAATTGGGATCTTGCTCTGTGTTCAGACCTTAGGGGGTCGAATAGGGAATCGTGACCCCGATCTCCTATAATGGGATACTTTAGTTAACACTGACATGCTGCTTTCCTTCACAGATACCACTTGAATAGAGGTAAGCGTTTGTTTTAAGACAATGCCTTTCATAATGATTCTTCACACTAGGGGTGCTTACCATTGCTTAATAACTCTCTCTCTCTCTCTCTCTCTCTCTCTCTCTCTCTCTCTCTCTCTCTCTCTCTCTCTCTCCAAACTGTGTCCACACCAGGGTTGCTTCACCACATTAGCGTTACCGAGGGATGTGGGAACCTCCTTGTTGCCTTTGCTGCGCCTCTGTCATTACCAGCCCGTGAAGGCTTCGCTCACACGGTCCGCCCTTTAATATCAGGTTCGCTTATTCAGTTATGCAGATGAGCGGCTACTTAAGTGCCTGGCCCGCTTTTCTCTAAGGTGTGTGAGGCTGTGAGTTGCGACGTTTCTCTTTGTTTACGGACCCGCTGATACACACACACACACACACACACACACACACACACACACACACACACACATTGTTTTATATATGTGTTTTCCAGTGCCCTGCTGAAGTAACCTCGATCTCGTATACAAACCTTCTTCATGCACGCGCGCAAGCATAACCATGCACTCCAACACAAATACCCTTTCCACATGCACTCTCACATTCAACACAAATTCTTGGGAGCTTGAATTGGTATTCCTTCGTCCCTCGCGAAAAATATAGCCAAGCCGTTGACTATTTTACTATTGTTGTTATAATCGTAAAAATGACGCTGCAAGTAAAAAAAAAAAAATAATAATCAACAATAATTTTCAGGACAGTAACTGCCATGTGCTGGTGGTTGATGTGTAGCATACCAAGACACAATGAGTGAGGTAATATCCTTCGAGATGGAGCGTTGTCTGAAGATGTTTCGTGACTGGTTGTTTAGGTCAAAGGTTACTTCTTGATTGGTGTTTTTTGCAGGTAGGTAACTACTTTGAATGGATTTATGTTTTCGATTTGCAAAGGATAATTATAATCAGACATTCAGGGAAAGACGAGATGATGACGAATAAAATTTTCCTCTATTACCGTAAAAACAAATTTATTGAATGAGGTCAATTAAATACTTTTTCATCATCCCTAAAACACAGAAATTCAAGAAAAATTCAAACGACATAAAACCTTCTCAAAGTTATACTTCACAGAGACCAAACATTAGCATTATTCTCAAATACAACGCGACCATAACATATTTACAACGTCAGGTTTCAGCCAGGCACACACACGCACACACATGCTTCCCAAAGAACATCATAACGGTGTTGCCCCCTTGGGAAAATAATGTCTAGTCAGTGTTAGTACGTCGGTCTGGTCGGCATTCCCTTTAAAGATAACTTACGATTGGTCATTACCACTAACAACCCAGCATGTTTGGCACTTAATTGTTCAGGGAAGAGATAGAGCTGCATTCGGGAGTGGCACCTCGGCCTCTCTGCCCCGCCGACCGACTTGTAATTAACCAAGAGGCGAAGGAGGTGTTTGAGGCCCAGTAATCGGGAATATTACAGACCACGTTATGCAAATGAAGGGAGAAGCAGTATATGGTGTGGGGCAGGGTTGGTGCCTACTAACTTATTTTTCCACCTGTGCTCATTTTTCCTCGTTCTTTTTCCAGTCTTATATCGTTGTTTCTGGCAGTGTTATATACATTTTATGCGCCTTTTTCTCATTCTGTTGTTGTTTTCGCCGACAAGGTCTCTAATTGTTTCTGTATATCGCTGTGTAATGGTCTCTTTGTGTGTGTGTGTGTGTAATAATAAAAAATAATAATAATAATAAACGGTTTTATTAATGAGAGTGGCAGCCTGGAGCTGAAAATATACAGTTATGAATAGATGTACATATATAAATAAGAGTAATAGAAATAAACATAAAATATATACAAGGATATAAGGCAGTGTATTGAATAAACTAAGTGTTGTTGAGTAGATGTACGATGGTGGGGATGGCGCTTTTCTTATATCTATCAGTGCGGGCTCTTATAGGCTGTAGTTTGTTGGTGTGACGGAGTGCACGAGGTGGACGAGGTATTGTAGGTGGAAGGAAGTGTCGGTGACGTGGATGTTGTAGTAGTCCCTGGCCGAATGATAGGAGTGTCTGATGGTGGAGCTGACTGAGGGATAACATGTTGAGGGTGGAGAGAGCATTGTTGTAACCTGTGTACTCACCACCCAGTATTATTTTACACGCCCTTTTCTGTACTCTCTCCAGTTGATGTTTCTGTGTGTGTGTGTGTGTGTGTGTGTGTGTGTGTGTGTGTGTGTGTGTGTGTGTGTGTTGCAATATTTATTTTAGTTTCTGTGATGTTTATATATTCTGTCTCGGTTTCTGTTCTCTGTTTCCCTCCCTCCCTCTCTCTCAATCTCTTTTACTCCTTCCCTTCATCCCACCTTCCTCTTTCTCTGTCTCTCCTGTCGTCCCTTCCTCTTACCATTTCCTCCCCTCGCTGTGTGTGTAAGTGGAATTAAAGAGTGTACTCCCTCTGCTAACCATCTCCCCTGGCGCTGAAGGATTTGTGTACGTTTCTTGTTCTGCCTGATTGGTGGGTCGGACAGTCTAAATTAGTGCATTTGTCGCGGCTTCTAGCCGCTTAAATTGTATTTATTGGTTTGTGAAACCAGTACAGCTGGTTGCTATAGAATATGCCCCTTCACAAGCCCAGGCCCCGTGTAGGCATAATCTGGGTTGGAAGGGTCAATTCCGTGACGTTCATCAGAAGTAAATAAAAATTCAAATCTGGCGCTGTACTGATAGTGGAGCCACCTGGAGGTGGTGAGGTGAGGTATTAAGCCCCTCCTCCGCTGAATACCGCTCGTCCACTCAAATGAGAAAGAAGTGAGTGTCTGCCGCATCGGGAGGTGGGTGGGACAGTAAAAGCTGTACTGGTTTCACAAACCAATAAATACAATTTAAGCGGCTAGAAGCCGCGACAAATGCACTATTATTGGTATAGTGAAACCAGTACAGCTGGTTGCTAAGCATGCGATGCGGTAGGTGGGAGGTGAGGTGGAGGCAATCACGTGCTAGTTAAGAGTGGTTGAGAGCGGAGGGCAGGAAAGGTAACCGAGCCCGGTGAGGCAGCAGCTAACGCCCCTCCCGACACTGGCTAGGTGAAAAGCCGTGGTGGGGGAGAAGTAGCGTATACCATAAAACCGTAGACCATTCTGTTATAGACCAGAATTGTTACACATAAAGTCTTTATAGGTAGACTCAAGGGTTCGGGTCTAGGAGAGGAGGGGGGAGGTTCCCATGGATACTCCCCCCCCCCCCTTTCCTTCCCCCCCCATCCCCCCCCCCCCCCCCTTATTCAAGTCTTCTGAGTTAGGGCTATGGCCCTCGCTCAGGTAATGTAATCCCGAGGGGATGAAGGAGGACACTAGGATCCAGATATCCTGTGTAATAATATCTCCTGTCACTCATCTTAGTTAATAATTGTTTGGAAAATGAATACACAAGAATTCCGTAACAATGTAATTTATTATATATTCTCTTTCACCATATGTACACGTGAAGAATGGGGATGAGTATGAAGCTGTACAAGATGTGGATGAGGTCTGGGATGATGTGACGGGACTTAAATCACCCGACCTTTTCTCTTCGGGCGGCCCCTCCCCCCCATGTGTCTCCCGCGGGGACCCTGGGGAATAGGAGGTGGAGTACCCATAGCCACACAGGGGGTAGGGGAGAGCGAGTGGAACAGGTACCTCGTCCTGAAGGAAGAAGTGGACGCCCAGCCCCCTAAATCCCTGACCCTCTCCACCGAGTGAGTCCTGAGGAAGGCGAGGGAGGCGGCCACGCCCCTAACGCTGTGAGCCCTCGGGGCGTGTCCGGGATCCCCGTTCTCTATCACTCGGCAGAGAAGGCGAGCGATTGACCTAGGGAAGAGAGGGTTACCGGACCTAGAGTTGTAGAAGAGGTGGTCCGGAGAAGCCCCTCTCGTCGCCTCCACGTATGCAACAAAGGCGTGGACTGGGCAGAGGGGGTGGAAATTTCCATCCCTCAGGAACGAGGGTACTGCGAGAGGGCCAATTCTGTCGTCAGCCTGCTCGTTCTTAGCTAGAAAAGCAGGGGAGGGGGAAATGGTTAAGAAAGTAAGGTTAGGGGTTACTGAAGAAAAGGCTGTGTGACGGGTCAGGGCTGCCAACTGAGAAGCCCTGTAACCTGTAGCTAAGGCGAGCAGGAAGAGAGCTTTCTGGAGGAGGTGACAAACCTCCAGAGGGACCCCCTCGAAGGTCAGGTAGGAAAGGACACGATGAAGGGACCAGGAGGGTGCCTGGGCCCGGTGAGGTGCGGTCCCCGCCCGAATCCCCATCCTCAGGAGAGAGAGAGGCCTCTCCGAAACCTTAATGTTAAAACCCAGGAGGAGGGGATCAGACAGGGCTGCGTGATGCGCAAGCACCGTCGCCGGGGCCCTGTTGGTGGAATCGGCGAGCCACGTGAGGAATTCCAGGACTGTGTCCTCCGAGATGACCCTGGAGGGGTGTCTTCGCAAGAAGTCCTGGAATCTTTTCCAGCACGATTCGTATTGTCGCACCGAAGACTGACGATGAGCCCTCAACATCTTGTCCACTGTCTCCTTAGTGAACCTTTTGCTGAGGACTCCCCGTAGAAACTCCAAGCGTGTAGTTTCAGTGACGCTTGGAGTGGTGCAGACAGGGTGCTGGAGAGGCACGCCGATCCCAACTGAAGGGGGTGCGGGCACCACCGGGACAACTCTCCGAACCACGGCTGTGCTGGCCAGCGGGGGGCTATGAGGAGAACCCTCCCCCTGAAAGTGCGCAGCTTGAGGATCGCCTTCAGGAGGACTGAAGTGGCTGGGGGTGGGAAGAGGTAGAGATGACCCCACCTGTTCCAGTCCTCCGTGAAGGCGTCCGGGCCTCCCGCCTCTGTTCTGGATGAGAAAGTCAGGAACAGAGGGAGTAGGGCCGTGGATGGGGAGGCGAATAGGTCCACCTCCGGTGTCCCGTAGCGAAGGCAGAGAGACTCGAACACAAGGGGACGCAGTTGCCACTCGACTGACGTCCCCCTGAACCTGGATAGGGCGTCCGCCCAATCGTTCTCCCGCCCTGGCACGTAGCGGGCCGAGAGGTGAATGTCCCTCTTGGCCGCTATTGCGAAAATCTGTTCTGACAGGGACAGGAGAATTTCCGACCGTACGGTGCCCTGTTTCTGTAGGCACTGCACGGCCGCAACGTTGTCCATATCGAAGCGGACGCCTATCCTGGCAAACTGAGGGTGTCTGTTGAGCCATTCCTTCGCTACCATCAACTCCCGGGCGTTGATGTGCAGTAGCCTTTCCCCTTCCTTCCATCCCCCGCACCGTTGATGTCCCAGGCAAGACTGGTATCCCCAGCCTACGTCCGATGCGTCTGTCGCCACCGTAATCCCCGGGGGAGGGAACACCCAGGGGACCCGCTGACGCAGGGCACCGGGACGTAGCCAGGGGCGAAGGAGGCGGTGGAGAGAGGGGGACACTTGCCTGGGAAGGTCCCTGTGTGTGGGGGACAGGTGGAGGTTTACCTCCCGCGTCAGCCTCCTGTGTTTCAGTCGTCCCAGGGGCATTGCAGGGGCCGCGAAATTTAGGGACCCGAGCAATGATTCCCACTGGCGGCGAGAGAAAGTACGGGAAAAATGCGCCCGGCGGACGTGGCGGAGGGTCCGGCGGGCGTTGTCTGGAGCGAGAGAGAGGGTGGCCGAAAGAGAGTCCCACTCTATTCCTAGCCAACACAGCTTGCGAGTGGGGGTGAGAGAGGACTTGGGGATGTTCAACAGAAACCCCATTTCCTCTAGCACTCCCCTCGCTACCCGGACGTTGTTTGCTACCTGCTCCTTGGAAGGGGCGTGAAGCAACCAATCGTCCAGGTACATGAGGGTGGGGACACCCGCCTCTGCCAGACGGGATGCCACCACCCTCACGAGTTTTGTGAAGACTCGCGGAGCTAGAGAAAGACCGAAAGGGAGCCTGGTAAACTGGAACGTCTCGGTCCCCACCTGGAAGGCCAGAAAGCGGCGAAACCTGGGGTGGATCGGGACGTGCCAGTAAGCATCCTTGAGATCCAGGGATGCTAACCAGTCTCCCTTCCTCAGAACTGTGCGGACCTGAGCAACCGAAACCATCCTGAAATGTAAAGTTTTCACGAATTTGTTTAGCTTGCTCAGGTCCATCACCAATCTCGTTTTTCCCTGATCCTTTTTGGGGACCGTGAATAAACGAGAAAGAAAGACCCTTCCCGTCGCCCGCTCCACTACCCCTTTTTCCCGCATTTCCCGCACATGCGGGACGACCGAAAGTGACACTTTGGTTGAGGCAGGAGGTAGACGTAGTGGCTGTAACGGGAGAAGACAGGTGTCAGTGAGAGTACCGTTAATCCTAATCCCCCGGGGCCCGAGGGACCCGGGGTGGTTGGGGGGAGAATGACAGGAGAGGCAGAGATTTTGACCGCAAGGGAAAATCTGATTTTGACCTAACGGTAGCCCAAGGACGGGATTAGGCATAATTCATATGTCAGACAGTAAGGATGACAGTTACTCACCGGAACAGTAATCCAGGGCCATGACAGGCCCTGGCGAATTATCCTTGCTGCCCAGCCGTGGGTGGGCCAGGCTGCTGACCACCCTGTGAGGCAGCCCAGAGTGGGACCCTCAAGTGGCGCGGTCCTTCTGGGAGGGGTGGTTGAAGGACTTGGGCTTCGCGAAGGGCTTGGCGACCTGTCCCCTTCCTCGAAAAGGCTGCTGGCCCCTCTGGGAGGGCCTGTTGTGTGCTCTCGGGGGAGTGGGATAGGAGGGCCTCGGTAGCCTGGAGGGCTGGGAGGGCCTCCGGGGCTGGTAGGCTGGTCTGGCTGGCTGTGGGGCACGTGGCCTACGGACAAACAGAACGATTAGGACCCAAAATAGACCCGAAAAATCCTTTCAATTCACCCCGTGACAACTCGGGTAAGACGAACACGAGAGGTACTTACTTGGAGGTGGAAGGTTTTGGTAAATTAATTACCGTTGGGAGGGAGGCGAAGATCGTGTCTGTCGCCGGTTGGTCAAAGAGGGCGGGGGACAAGGGGACAGCTCGTACCACTCCCCTCTGTGCCATTTCTGGCGCAGATTTAGCTGCCGCTTGGCGGGCTGCCAGTCTCGCCTCGGCGAACGCCTTCGCCTCCTCCCGCATGAAGTGGGTAGCCATTGCCGCCACGCCCTCCATCACGGTGGCCATGGAAGAGAGGGTGTCACTGTAAGGGGTAAACAAAGAAAGAACCGAGCGAACCCGGGGATAAGTACCCGGGAGTAACAGGGAGACCCTTCACCCAGCATCCCTACAAACATGATACACGAGAAAGGTACTCACGCTAGCTGTACACCCGACATCTCGTGGTAGGAGTTTGTTAGGGCGTTGAGGCAGTCCCTAATCAAAGAGGCGGCTGCTCCCGTGGAGATGGTGTGGGCCAGCTCCAGACGGGTAGCAGACTCCGCCTGCCTCAATTTACCATCGGGCTCCTTCAGCTGATAGGGGACCGGGGGCTCCTTCTCCGTCTTCCACAGGCACTCCCTCAAGCCCGGGGGAGCCCGGGAATGAGGGAGGATGACGGGGAAAGACGGAGGAGGGGGCTTCCTGGGCGCGTTGTTCCTCTGGTGGTCCAGGGACTTAAGGAGAAGGGCTGGAATATCCAGGTCCCCTTCACCCTTATCCCCCGGGAAGTACGCGTCCGGGGAAAGGAGGAGAGCCGTGTTACCGTGTGAGCGGTCAATCCTCCAAGCCCCGGACAAGTGTAGCTGGCTGTACTCCACCAGGAAACCCATCGCGTCCAGGGTAGCCGCAGAGGACACCCTAGCTGAAGTGGGTAAGGGCGCTGAGATAGGACGGACCTTGTAGAAGGGAATAGCCTCGCCCTTCTCATCCGCCCCCCACTTCACCACGACGTCATCCCTCCGTATCCACACGTCTGGTTGAGCTGTGTCCGGAGACCAGGCCACCAGTCTGCCCTCCTCCGAAGAGTGGGTCCAAGCAGGAGGAAGGAGAGACCAAGAGTAGGGAAGGTATCCGTCTCCTGAAGGAGGGGGTGACGGGGACGGGGGTGCGGAGGTAACCAACTCCTCAGCTACGTCCCCCGACGGAGACTCGAGCCCTGGGGAAACGGGAGGCACGAAAAGGACTCCCACATCCCCGGGAGGACTCGAGCCCTCGACGGGAGCAGCAGCGGGAGGCGGGGGAACAGGAGCGGGTTCCGTAGCGACAGCCTGAGGTTGCGCGACGGAAGCCCCAGGAAAAGCGTGAGGAATAAGGGTGTGGAAGATTTTAACTATCTTCCTCGACGAGGGGCTGTCCCCCCCCCGCTTACCCCTGCGGGAATTGCGGGCGGGCGAAGGAGAGCTCCCCGACGACGAAGAAGAGGAAGAGGACGACGAAGACGAGGAGGAAGGAGAACGGCGACGAGCACGGGACTTCCTGGAGTGGCGGGACCTTTTAGCCGAACGCTTGCGTCCTCTAGAGAGGCCTGAGGAGCCAGCTCTAGCAGGAGGCGAAGCTGGGGGTTCCCTGCTGGGCCCTTGTACCGGTGAGGCAGTCGGGGGAACCAGCGCGACAGACTCGCTCGCTTCCCGGGGGGATAAGCCCCGAGAAGGAGTCGTAGTACCGTCTAGGGAAGCAGGCTCAATCTCTCGGGCCTCAGGAGGTTCTAGCCCCTGAGACTCCGAGAGACAGGAAGAAGGGTAACGGGTCCTGAATAAACCCAGGTCCGCTCCCAAAATCGGGTCCACCCACGCCAAAGAAGAACCGTCTCGTTTGTGGGCCATTCTCCTAGCCCTCGTCCACGCCATACGAAGAGAAGCAAGGGCAGGGAGTTTGGAGCGGGCAGAAGGGGAGGTAACCCGACACAACTCAGCCCAGGGGCGGCACACACCACACGCCAAAGGGTCGTAACCCAAGGGAGTGAAGCAGGGTGCGTGAGGAGAACAGTGCAGGTGTCCGTCAGGCGAGACCCGCACGGTACATCCTGAGGCAGCACAAAGGGCACGAGTAGGCTGGGGGAGAAAAGAATACACAAACATGGGTTAACACGTGCAAACACTGGAACACAAACCCATCCTCCCCGAAGGAAAGAAGCGCGGGACACGCCCGCTGAACCTGGGGACCAGAACACAATCCCCCACACTCGCGCAGCCGCCCAGGGAAAAAAACCCCGTAAAACCAAAATCGTCCGCCACATGGAGCGGGTAAAAAAGGAGGCCCCCCCGGACCGAAGAACCAGAAGGAGGGGTAGGAGGGGACCCGATAGCCTGAGAAGAAACACTCCAGGCTGAAATTGGAAAAAACCCCAAAATAAAATAAAAAACCCCCGCTCGGGAGAGGAAGGGAGAACCAGGGCACAATTCTCCCTCCCCCTTACCGAGAGGGGACACAAAATAATCGGGGGAGGTAAGAGGAAGGTCTGCAAAGACCCCATGTGGTCACCACGTGGAGTGGGGAAGTCCCACGTGGAACCCACTAATCTCGCTAAAAACCCCAGAAAACCCCGATAAAAAACACATGAAGAATGTACTAGTGGCAGGAGGGACAGTGAAATAGGGGACAGACGGAGAAAAACTCCGAAAACAGGGGCTGAAAAGCCCCCTTCGCTTAAGGAAAGAACTAAGTCCTAACGAAGAAAAAAACCCCATAAACACATAAAAACCCTCCTAGAAAACACACAATATACATCTGCAAAGCAGGCCAGCCACTAGAACACAAAAGAAAAATTAGCAGGAACACGCGACACAATACCATAGCGTAGCAGCGAGGAGCGTAGATGTTGACAGGCGTGTGTTCCGCGACAGAGTGGACGAGCGGTATTCAGCGGAGGAGGGGCTTAATACCTCACCTCACCACCTCCAGGTGGCTCCACTATCAGTACAGCGCCAGATTTGAATTTTTATTTACTTCTGATGAACGTCACGGAATTGACCCTTCCAACCCAGATTATGCCTACACGGGGCCTGGGCTTGTGAAGGGGCATATTCTATAGCAACCAGCTGTACTGGTTTCACTATACCAATAATGGATTTCTTATGCCCGGAGAAGAAGAGTGTCGGGCTGCCCTGCATGGTTTCCCAATCGCATATTACTCTCTACCTACCCACTAACCTAACCTATCCTAACCTATCCTATCCTATCCTAACCTAACCTAACCTGCCTCGAGGGGAGATGGTCGAGTGGTTACAGTGCTGGAATCGCAAGTTGATGGCGAGAATGTTTGAATCCTGCCTATAGATGGATGAATTTATTTGTGCAGTTTGAGGCATGTGTTTCTATGTATCTCTCACTAATTGGCGACTAATTATTCAGTATATTGTTATTAATGAGCCATTGTTTGACTTGTATTAAAGTTACAATAAGTTCCCATTTACTCACTGATGCGTGCTTCAGAATTATTGTAATCGTAAATCGCTCTTTGCGTGTTCACAAATATCTTATAATAGACCCTTTGCAAATTATACTTTTTGAGAGTATTTGGAATTTATTGTAATTCCTGAGTAAACTACAGTCTCTTGGATTACATACTTTTACTGATTTGAGCAAAACATAAGGAGACTTATATCTTGAATAGTATAAATTGCTGTAAAAAAAGAAGAGAGAGATGTAAGAGCAAGAGGAAAAGAAACATATCCTACATGGAAACCAGAAGGCAGACGAAAGTAGACAACGAAGAGAAGAGAATACAAAAATAAAATACATGAATCGAAGAAGACACGAAATGAAAAAGACATTGGGACCCAGAATGGACACCACTACTACCATCCTTTAAGTAGTAATGCCCAAATGATGTCTACTTAGGCTGGCCATTACGATAACACACTGATCCAACCAATGGACATAATGTATTGAAAACGACAACAGAGTGGAGGGAGAGTGCAGCAGTCAGTCAGTTGTTGTTGTATTCCTTGGAGAGGGGGGTGGTGTGGCTAGTGTTAGAGGGAAAGGGAAAGGAAACAAAAATTGCACTGGAGAAGGGTGGGAGAGAGAGAGAGAGAGAGGGAGGAGGAGGAGGGAAGTGGGAAAGGGAAAGGAAACAAAATTGCACTGGAGAAGGGTGGGAGAGAGAGAGAGAGGGAGGAGGAAGGAAGTGGGAAAGGGTATGAAACACTCGGGGAGAGAGAGGGAGGGAGAGAAAGAGGGAGGGAGGAGGAGGGAAGTGGGAAATGATATGAAACACTGGGGAGAGAGAGGTAGGGAGGGAGGAGGAGGAGGGAAGTGGGAAAGGGTATGAAACACTCGGGGAGAGAGGTAAGAAGGGAGGGAGGGAGGGAGAGAGAGAGAGAGTGGGAGACAGTGGTGCGCGGGTTAAGTCATATTCTAACATTGATATCTAACTCTTACCTCCCGAACGAGTCCATGGAGCTACCGTGCTATATCACTTATGACCTTGGTGTGTGTGTGTGTGTGTGTGTGTGTGTGTGAGTGTGTGTGTGTTCTCAGCATCTATTGTTTATATCCTGAAGTCCTCAAGCTTTTAATGATTGTTTATGTTCGTACTCTGGACATGAGCTTCCTTCCTGCAGTGAGGTTCAGATCTTTCCTCATTATTTTAACATATGGATGGACAGCATGGCATTATTATTCTCTTCCTTACTTGTGGTTATTATTATTATACTCTTGCCTTATTAATATCTTTTCTTATCATACTTTTCGCCCTTTTTTTTCCTATATCCCTATCTTCCATCCGTCTTACATCTGTTCTGCTCTTTTTATTTCTGCTTATTTTGATATTTACTTTCTCTTTCTCACCTGTAATACTTTTGTACCGCCTGTCTTGTCTTGTCCCCCCTCCCCCCTCTCTCTCTGTCTGTCTATCTCACTCTCTCTCTCTCTTTCTCCTATCTTTATTATTTTATTCCCTCGTTGTCTTCCTCCGTCGTCATCCCCGTGGTGGTCTGTCCGTACCCCACTGGAGCACCACCACTCTTTTGCTTTTAATCTGCCACTGTAAACACCAATGGTCGAAACTCCGGTAGCAAGGAACTGTGACATGGCTCTTAACATGCCACGTCTCGCACAGAATGTATTCGCCTTGGTTTATAAATTTAGATGGCATCATTATATTCTGGGATTCTTCTTGCACAATGTGATTTAAATTTATACGCATATATAAATCCCATTAATATGTTTGAAAAAGGGGGTAGGTAGGTAGGTAGGTAGGTTAGGTGAATGGTAGGTTGGGTTAGTTGGTTGGTGGAGGAGTATCAGATAAGCAAAGGGAAGGGAAGGGCAGAGCAACAGTGCATTTTTGAGTATCAGCCATTAAGAATGATGTTTTGTATTCTTAATTATAGATATTTTAAATGACAAACATGTCAGCTTTACCAGGAAGTGCCTAACCAATTTATGGAGTTCCCATGCAAAGGTAAGACATTCAACCAGGACAGCCAGGGTTGTCAATTGTCAATTTTGTGCATGAAGTTTAATGCTGGACGATATCGAATCGGACATTTCCTAAACTTCCAGATTTCCTTCACTTTATACCCTGAGCGTTACTGAACCATGAAGTACCAATTACCCTAAACGTACTGGTACTAGTTATACATTATTGTAATGCACTGAAGCGTGAGTCAATGTTTCTTGTGTTCACACCTCACGGAAAAAGTGGATTAGACTATCTTGACTGTCCCTTTAGAGGTTTGAGAAGCATTACACCATTAAAACGTTTCCATACTTTCAGAAAACTTTGTGATTGGTCATGTGTTTTTTTTATATATCACCTTTCTGTTCTCTGTATCTTATGGGTCCTTCTGTGATCACATTAGTACACTTTTCCTGATATGAGGTCAAATTTCAGATCTTTAAGTGCCATTCCGTTGTCGTCTTCTACCGTATTACCATCTCAGGCTTGGATGATTTTTGAACCATATTCCAAGTCAGACCTGAAGGCATTATGCACTACCCAAATCTAATATAAAATTAATGTACAATAATTTTCTCGAGTGTAAACCCGACGATAGATCTCGATAACGACTACAAACTATAACACGCCAAATGACACTTACTACCCGAATGGTATTGTTATGGGAGTCAAAATTGCCAACAGGAACGACTGGGATAAACAGACCTCAGCATCCAGAGATCTTGCAATAGTGTTTCTTCATCAACTAGCCCCTTCTTCCTTCTCCTCTTCCTTCTTGCTATTCTAAGCCTAGAGAGTGGGTTCAAACCTTTCCTCTTTCTTTCAATGATGCTCCTTCTTCGACCCTCTTGCTATTCATTGGGTTATCAGATGTGTGTGGTGGCAGGATGAAACAGACTTGGGAAATCTGATGTGCGTGGTGTGTTGTGCGTCACAGCTTGCCTATGTTTGCTCTCAGACACTATTGGACACTGTGTTATATTGTGTCGCACCTCTGAATGTTATCGCAGCCCCTTACAATAGGATGGCTGGCTGAGTGGCTGGCTGGCTTGCTAGCTGACTTGCTGGGTAAGTGGATGCACAGTTGGATGGCTGGCTGGCTGAATGGCTTAATGGACAGATTGATGGATGGATGAATGGATTAGTGGATGGATGGATAGATGATAATAACTGACTGGCTGGTTGAGTGACGCTAATTGTGAAAGGGAGATGGGGAAGAGGATGAGCATCACCGTCATCTTAGTGAAGGATGTAACAAGTCAGTGTTAAGCTTTTTTAGACTCCATGCTGATTGGATTACTGTATGTTGTTATATTCTTTGTCGATTAGCAAGGTAAGACGATAATATCCCTTGACGACGAGGAATATCCTGAGACATAATAGAAAATTGTGTATCGTTCGTCGATATAATTTATGTGTCGCCTATAGACAACTATTTATGGATTTCTTTGGCTGCTGTTTACCACCTGGACGTCAGTAAAGCTCCCTTGTATACAGGAAAATTCACCAGGTGTTGATAAGAAAATGGGTAGAGTAGTCAGCCGTTAATATAAGGTCTAATGAATATTATTTGAACCAAGTGAAGGCCTGCATTTTTTCTTTAGCGGTAATTAGGTTAAAAGAAGTAAATCACTCCAAATATACATCTACTTGAATATAAAGATGCTGGCTAACTTTTTATATTGACTTTATCATGAGTAGAATGAATGGGAATACATCCGAGTTCATTAGCATTGTTTATCGCATATTGTCTCTGGATTCCTCAGTGTGATCCAGCCAGCCCCCGCCTATCTTATGTAACCAATAGCCTCTGTATACCTCGGCTCGATAAAATATTGTCACTAAACATACCCGACCTAATCTACCCCCAGCATCGACTGTGTTCCTTGGTCACCCAGAGAATAAGGCCCAGTTTCCTTCGCCTCATGTTGCATCTCTCTTCTTCTCTTTCTCTCTCTCTCTCTCTCTCTCTCTCTCTGTCTCTCTCTCTCTCTCTCTCTCTCTCTCGTCTCTTCTCTAACTGCTCCTCAACCTCCTTGTCGGTCTGCCTGTCTGACTCTTCTTGTTACTCGGTTCTCCTGTTTCCTGCTTGTATTTCCCTTCCTCCTCCCCCTCCCTGTTTTCTTCCTTCTCCCCTTCCCTATACCGTCACCACCACCACCCAATCCTTCCTCTTCTCCTTCCTCTCCTCTCCTGCTAGTCCTATTTCTTCCCTCTTCTCTCGTCCTTCTCCTTTCCCTCTTCTCTTCATCTTCTGTCCCTCATCTTCCTCCTCCCGTCCCTCCTTCCCGTCCCTTCCTTCCTTCCTCCTCCTTTCCCTGGTGGCTCCCGTGTGTCCCCTGAATGGTTGCCCGTCTTATAAACTGTGAACTGGATGGACTCTCAGGGGGATTACTTTATTGAAGGCGACTCCCACGCCCACAACATATAGTATATATACTCTTACACACACACACACACACACACACACACACACACACACACATACACACACACACACGTACATGTCCCTCACACATATATATATACACGTACACAAGCGCACACACACACACTCCTGCCCTCGGGGACCCTGGAAACTGATACAACGCTTTGATAGCATTAACATACATTAACGGGGAAGGCAAGGCAAGAGATCGATGTAACAGTTTTATAGCTTTTGTCTAAAGGGGTCCTCATTACGTGGTCTTTGTGCGTGCCGGATAAGAATGAAATACAGACAATTACATACCAAACTTTGTGTTCGGACATCAGTACTTTAGTTCGTTTTCCTTTTCTTTTTATATCAAGGCGAAAAAGCACCAATTTTCTTCTAAGTGCAATTAACGTAGGTACACTTCTAGTTTGCATTACAGTGAGTAAAAGATGCAGTTAATTACCTGGTGTGTAAATTTTAGTGTGATTTGTCTTGGATTACATAATTATATCGAAAAGAACAACAAATTAAATGAGAGATCCTATACATTTTGGCCTGGGAAGAAAAAATGAATATACTGAGTGTAGTGTAGCTCACCTTCGGATACAATGATTCAGATCCATCCCGTTAACGACTGAGAGAGAGAGAGAGAGAGAGAGAGAGAGAGAGAGAGAGAGAGAGAGAGAGAGAGAGAGAGAGAGAGAGAGAGAGAGAGAGTGAGAGTGTGAGAGTGTGAGAGTGAGAGAGAGAGAGAGAGAGAGAGTGTCGTGTGTGTCATCGTTGTGTTTGGTGTTTGTTGCCTATCACTGTCATCGTGGTTGTCGTTGTTGTTTAGTTCTTTTCTTCTCAATCTGTATAAATGCTTGTTGTTGTGGTGTATAATGTTTGTTACTCGTCCCTTGTTGTTTTCAGTGTTTCGTTTTGCAATTTCGATGTTTGTGTCCATAATGCTAGATTTTAGTTTTCTTGTTGTTGTCATAATTTTTGTTAGTGCCATGGTGTTAATTTTGTTGTTATTGATGTTTTTATTGATGTTGTTGTTGTTCTTGTTGATGTTGTTATTGATGTTTCTGTTGATGTTTTTGTCGATGTTGTTATTGTTGTTATTGTTGATGTTAGTGTCTTTGTTCTTCTACATCCTTTCCACCCAGCGAGAGAAAGGCGTGTTTTTGCGTCATTCGATCGTTATAGCCGCTGTTTATGTAATACAAATGTGTGATGTGTTCTGTGTTGTGGTGGTGTTGGTGGCTGCCCTCCTGTGTAACTCAGTGACCTTACCTGTGGCTTGTGAAAATGACTGGCTGGCTGGATGGATGGATGAATTGATGGATGAATGGCTGGTCGGTTATTTGGTAGGTTGGTTGGTTGGTTGGTTGGCTGGCTGACTGGCTGGTTGCTGAGAACGTGTGTGTGTGTGTGTGTGTGTGTGTGTGTGTGTTGGACTGGTTCAATTTTCACGTTCTTCACTACTGATAACACACTTCCCTTCTCTTTTGTTAATTTTATTTCATTCCTAATTTATCTCTCTCCTTTCTCACATTTTCACTCTTTCTCTATATCCATTTTCTCTTTTTGTATCTCCATTTTCTCTTCTTTCAATAATATTTTTCTCCATCACACACATACACCACAAACATTCGAGATTCAGGCAAGCAGCCAAACACATATACGGCGGTACTTAACACGCACTCCCGTACAGCCTCGGCCAATTTGCACACTCGGCACTAAATCACAGGCGTAATGCTCGTAATAACTGACTTCTCGCGCCGAACTCGCCCCTCCATCCCTTCCTCCTTCCTTCCAAGTCCTCCAAACCTCTCTGATTCTTGAGCATTCCCTTCTACCATGCCTCCCATCTTACTCCCTCCTAACTCCCAAATCCCCCTCTCCCAACTCTCCTCCTCCTCTGAGTCTCCAACGTTCCCCTCTCGTCTTCCCCTTGTGTCTCTAAGTCTTCCTCTTTATTCCACCAGTCTCTATACTTGGCTTCCTCTTTCTGTTTCAACCCTGCTAGTGTGAACCAAGCCTCTGTATGTTCCAAACCTTCCAGTCCCAAGCCTCTATTTGTTTCAAAAGTTCCAGTTCAAAGCGTTTCCATCTCAAACATATTGTTCAAACCTTTCAGTTTCAATCTTTCCTGTTCCAAGCCTCTTTCTTTTTTACACCTTCCCGTTCTGGATCTTTCTGTTTTATAATTCTTCCAGGTCCACACCTTCCTTCCAACCTTCCCTCCCCAACCTTCACTCTCCCATTCTCCATGCCTCCTCAACTTTCCCTTCTTTTTCAATCTCCAATTTACCCTCCCTCCCTAACTGTCACCTTCTCTTCCTTTCCTCCTTATCTGTCTGTCCACCTCTCCTCTCCCCTCCCAGTCACTCCAGAAAGTGCCAAATGCGTGTGTGCACCGCTAAGACAACCACCACCTATGGCTTGTTTACTGGCTTATGAATGTCTGTTTGGTGTCGTGTTCTGCGTGTCGACGAGTGTTTAGCGTGTGAGTTTGCATGTTCGTAAATAAGGTGAGTATTCGTGGTTATTCCTGCTGGATGGTCTTGGTCTGTGGACGGAGTGAACCTGTTAGCCAGCAGGTGTGAGTGGACTAATTTACGGCCAGGCTTATGTTAATTTATTGAATGGGGTTATAATGACACATCTTCCTTCTATCTCGTTTCTCAATGCACAATTCCGATAATGTACAATGAATTCAGAGTCTGGGTATATGCACCAGCTTACGATCTCACTCCTTAGCTTGTTTAGGTAGATAGTAATACATACCAATTTAATTTTCTCCAAACATTTACGCAACTTGGTGATGAATTACGTTTTGTAAGCAGTACAATCTATTATGATGTGCATATAAGGACTCATTGGTTGGAGGGTAAAGGGGGTTCATTTTCTAAAAGTGATAAGTCTCTCATTTGTGTTATTTCTGTCTTGTCTTCCAGGTCAGTGTCTGAGCCGTCTTTATATCCAAAATTAGCAACGTTACCTCACCAGACGCAGGCAAGTTCATGGCTTCGTTAAGGTGAGTACGATGGGGAGGATGGGAAAAATATTCTCTTTCGTTTAGAAGGGCGGGAGAGGGAACTTCATTAGTGTGGGTGCAAAAGGAAGGTTGAGAGATTGGGGGTTCGTTAAGGTAGCATTAGTGTGATTGAAAAGGATGAAAGAGGAGTGCTTCGTTAACGTTACTGTCAGCTCTACAAATCGACTTCCCTTCTTACTATGCCCTTGATAAAGAAAAGAAAAAAACTTTTATAAGGGATAGATGAAGGGGACTTCGAAGGTCTGGAAAGTGAAGGAGACGGAGGGGTGGATCAAGTGTGTCTCGTGAGGAACATCTGATAGTCCCGACCTCCCTCCTGCCTTGCATGGTCTCCCAGCGCCCTTCATCCCTATATGCTTTGTGCTGACATTTTGTGGTGATGTCTGGTGTGACCAAGGTTGCAAAGATGTCTGCTTAGTTTGGATAGGGTTATATAAATGTCTCTTTGGTGTGAATAAGGTTCTATAAGAATGTTGTCTAGTGTAGTCAAGCATAAGTATAGGATCGTTGAGAATTGGGCGTGCAACTACTGCACTTCACTAATTTCTTCTTTTTCTCTCAGTGTAACGTATAATTTGAGACATTTAAGACATATTTCCATATACAGAAAGTAACGGCATAAGACTAAATCTTGGGAAATAGGTGAATTCTTCTGACTTATTACATCTTTTGGGGTTAGTCCATGTAAGCTGTATAGACCACCAGCCGTTAACAAATATTTTCAATTGGTTTTGAAAATTATGGATTCCCTTTGGTGTTGGTCAGTTAAGGAACACTAAAATCGCCACCTGTCATAATAAGGCTAAGAAATTTGACATGGGCTCAAAGAGAGATGAAAGAAGGAGGTTTGTTAGACATTCAGGCAGGCTGGAGGAGGCAGAGAGGAGCGGAAAAGGAGAGATGGGAAGGCAGATAGTGAGAGAGGTTTACAGAGCCAGGCAGACAGAGAGACGGTAGACGAGGAGAAAGAGAACAAACAGATAGACCAACAGAAGCTTATGGTGTGGGGAAAAGAAGGGTAGGGGGAAGGACAAGGAGGAAGATAAGTGTGGGAGAAGACGTAGGAGGAAGAGAAGTAAAAGGAGGAGGAGGAAGAAGAGGAGGTGTTGGTGTTGGTGTTAGTTCAAGACTCACTTAATTAGGAATCACATACTCTCTAATTCAGCTTCCCACCAGCCTCCCGGACTCGCCCCCAACAAACCAACCAACCAACCAACTCAGCCAGCCAGCGATCCAGATACCTCCCAATTACCGTAGCGTTTAACTTTATCGTCCACGGTGGTGCCTCGCCTGATTCCTTATCGCTGATTGGTACTATTCACGTGAGTTGCCGTCGTCGAGTCTCCGCCCTCCTGCCCACTTCCTCTTTTTTTGCCTCTAGTATTGTTTTGGTGGCAATATTTTTTTTTTTCCTTCTTCTTCTTCTTCTTTTTTTTTTTTCTCTCTCTCTCTCTCTCTCTCTCTCTCTCTCTCTCTCTCTCTCTCTCTCTCTCTCTCTCTCTCTCTCTCTCTCTCTCTCTCTCTCTCTCTCTCACTCTCACTCTCACTCTCACTCTCACTCTCACTCTCACTCTCACTCTCACACACATAGAAATGCACGCAAAACAACTTAAGTGTTAAACCACAGACAGCACCTTCGGGACGGTTCAACACACACACACACACACACACACACACACACACACACCCTCGTCTGTCAGTATAAGACCAGCCACCAGTTTTTACCCTCTCACTCGAACCTGGGGGCTGGTCCAGATTTAACATACGAGGTCTTACATCCTACCCGCACCTGGCGTTTAGTTTCCAGTAGCAGTTCGCCGAGTCACTTGGCAAGGAGGGGAAAAAATAGCAAGGTGAGAGTGGAGGAATGAAAGAAAGAAAGAATGAGAACCGGGGAAGACTTGTGAAAATAATAATATCATGAGGGGAAAACCAAAGTGGGAGGAAGAGGATGTGGGAAGTGAGTATGATGTGTTGTGGTAAAGAAAGAATGAGAGAGAGTAATAGAGAAAGAAATGTAGAATGATAGATTGGTAGATTTATAGATGGACTAATTCTTTATTCTTTTCTTGTGGTTCTACTTTGTTTCCCTTTTTATCTGTTTACTTATCTATTTATCTACATATCTTATTATACTGTATACCTGTTTACTTATCTTCCTCCTTATCTCTCCATTTATCTATTTACAGTATTTTTATTATTCTGTTCTGCCTTATTATATAAAATTCCCTCGTGTCTCTACCATCGTGTTGTTCTCTCTCTCTCTCTCTCTCTCTCTCTCTCTCTCTCTCTCTCTCTCTCTCTCTCTTTTCGTGTGTGTGTGTGTGTGTGTGTGTGTGTGTGTGTATGCATGCAGGTTGCTTGTGCGTGTGTGTGTACTATACCGTACTTCCCCCCCTCCCTTCCCCTCTCTTCATCCCCCCCTCCCTTTCTCTCCCTTCATCCCCCCCTCCCTTTCCCTCCCTTCATCCCCCCTCCCTTTCCTCGTATTCCCTCGTCACTGAATATAATGGTGATATGTGGCAGAGATGGTGGTGGTTGTGGTGGCGATTGTTGTCGTGTTGGTGGTGGTAATTGTTGTGGTAGTGGTAATGGTGGTGATGGTCTTAGTAGTGGTAATGGTTGTGATGGTTGTGGTAGTGGTAATGGTGGTGATGGTTGTGGTAGTGGTGGTAATGGTGGTGATTGTTGTGGTAGTGGTAATGGTGGTGATGGTTGTGGTAGTGGTGGTAATGGTGGTGATGGTTGTGGTAGTGGTGGTAATGGTGGTGATTGTTGTGGTAGTGGTAATGGTGGTGATGGTTGTGGTAGTGGTGGTAATGGTGGTGATTGTTGTGGTAGCGGTAATGGTGGTGATTGTTGTGGTAGTGGTAATGGTGGTGATGGTTGTGGTAGTGGTAATGGTGGTAATTGTTGTGGTAGTGGTAATGGTGGTGATTGTTGTGGTAGTGGTAATGGTGGTGATGGTTGTGGTAGTGGTGGTAATGGTGGTGATTGTTGTGGTAGTGGTGGTAATGGTGGTGATTGTTGTGGTAGTGGTAATGGTGGTGATGGTTGTGGTAGTGGTAATGGTGGTGATGGTTGTGGTAGTGGTAATGGTGGTGATTGTTGTGGTAGTGGTAATGGTGGTGATGGTTGTGGTAGTGGTAATGGTGGTAATTGTTGTGGTAGTGGTAATGGTGGTGATTGTTGTAGTTGTGGTAATGGTGGTGATGGTTGTGGTAGTGGTAATGGTGGTGATGGTCTTAGTAGTGGTAATGATGGTGATGGTTGTGGTGGTAATGGTGTGTGTAGAGATATATTGGTGTGGAGACTTTATTTCGAGTCATAGGCAGGGTTCTTTACTGGTATATAAGATTTTGATTACCTTCGTGTTCAATAAATAAAGAAGAAGTCCCGTTATTCCAATAGTTTAGAAAAGTTTCACTACTCTTAGAGACAAGTATAGCCACCATGCATGCACCGAGGTTCCTCATCCATTTGTGTATATATGTTTCCGTCTCCCACTCTCTTTACAGATAATTTTAGTTCGTCATGCCTGTCCCTCTCACTAAACATTAGAAACTATTTTAAATCTGTTACGGTGTATCCAGTTACATCGACTTGTGTACACATATGTAAACAATACTACACACTTTATGCGTTAGTTTTTTTGTATTTCTAATATCAGGTGTTATTGAAATAAGAGAAGATTGGCTGAACTTTTGCCTATGTCTGTGCTTACCATTCCTTTCCCTGTTTTTCATTCTTTTTCCCAAACGTTCTTCAGGAGTGATACTTACTTACCCTTCCTTTACCTTACTCCGTTCTCCATCCCACACGTCCCTCAGGAAAGTTACTCGCTTACCATTCCTTTCCCTACTTTCGTTCTCTTTCCCACACGTTCATAAGGAAAGTTACCCATGTACCTGATTTGCTGTACGTCCACACTACATTTACGTCTGATTTACGTTGTGTTCACTGCGTACTTACGGTTGATTTACACAACCTCCTCGCCACATTTACACCAGATACTCATCACGGGCCTCTCCCTCTCAGACTCCTATAGTGTGTAATGGAATCCAGGTGTTTGTATACGCAGGATGCTGGCAGGGATCGCGCTGCTTCATCCTGGAATTAAAGACAAGGTGTTTTTATACGCAGGATGCTGGCAGGGATCGCGCTGCCTCATCCTGGAATTAAAGACAACACCCTAGATGGAGGCAACACCTTGCATCTGAAATTATGCAAATAGTGGTATGCAGGGCCAGCCAGTCAGCGGGAGCCTAATATAAGAACCCCAGGACAGTAGTGACATATCAACCACTCACTCTAATGAAATGGCTCTTACGTCCCCTCTCCAGCTGAATTCCAAGACAAAAATATAGAATTAAGTAATGCAGAAAGTGTTGGTTCCATACGTCGGTAATAATTGAAGCAAACGTGATGTAAGGTCGTGGATGAAATGATAACTAAGGTTGCTACAGATGAGATTACAATATTCCCATATTTTATGTGTATTCGGGATTAAACTTGATAACACTATATATTGGCAAAAGTAACCAGTAATGTAACCTCACAATTGACACAGGGCATTATATGAACATGAACTTGTTTATGTACGGTTTCTAAATGTTTTATTTGTATTGTGTTATGTCCTATTAGAGCCTTACAGGTTCGTGCAGCGTGTAAGGCAGAAAGTGTTGGCCAGCAGTCGCGAATTCTTTCCTTCCTCACCCCATCCTCACTTCTCTACCTTACCTTAACCTTTCTTCCCTAATTTACCCCCATCCTATCTTCTCTTCCTTTACACCACACTCTCCTCCCTTCCTAACCTCAGTCTTTCTCCTATCTTTTCCCATACCCTGCCCTCTCTCCCTTTCTCCCCCCCCCCCACTCTACCCCACCCTCTTTTATACGTAGGACCCCCACCTGTGAGTGCAGGATTAGGCCAGGTCGGGACCCTTCAGTGAAGGATGAAAGCGGACTTAATCAAACCCTCTCATTAGCTCTTGGTCAGGGCTCTGAAGTAATCCTTGAGAGGGGAAGAAAGGGAGAGAAGAAGGACTGAGGAGGAAAGGGGGAGAGGAGGGACTTGAGGGAGGTGGGGCTAAGGATGAAAGGGAATGAGTGGGGTAGAGTAAGATGAAACAGTGAAATGGGTGAAGATGGGACAGAGGTGATACAAGTTTATGAGGAATATGTAGCAAGATGCGAGGGAGGTGAGATGGGTCAACAGGGAGGGGCGGAGAGGGCGGGGGTTATGAGGAAGGCACGGCCAGGAGGGAGCAAGAGGTGAAGGAGAAAGGGAAGGAGGAAGAAACAAGAGGTGAAGGAGGTAGGGGTAGGAGGGAGAAGCCGGAGGTGAGGGAGGCAGATTGCAAGTCCCACGGGTGATGCTTGCACGATAACATCTGGCCGGCAGTCCAGCACCAACACACTGTATAAACACCAGGCCAGCCCGGTACTTAACCCACGTGAGGGGCTTTGCAAAGACGACCAGAATGCAGAGAGGATGTATGTGGAGAGATGAGGAGGAGGAGGGAGGAGACAGGGGATAAGAATGAGAGAGAGAGAGAGAGAGAGAGAGAGAGAGAGAGAGAGAGAGAGAGAGAGAGAGGGAAGTCCTAAAGTGGTGATATAGGCAGGGAAGAGGTACGGCAGGACAGAGAGAGGGATGTCAAGGAAAGGAGAAAGGAGAGTCAGGACAGACGATAGAGAGGGAAAAAGAACTGAAATGGTGGTGAAGGTAGTGGTGGTGGAGGTGGTGGTGGTAGTTACAGTACTCGTCTCCTTCCCTTTGGTGTGTGTGTGGGGGTGGGGTGGGGTGGAGGGGGGTTAGTCATTCCCTCTCGTTTATGAAGGTGTGAGGTGAGACACCTTCCCGTACCCACTCATTTCCTCGTACTCACTCACCCACCACTCCTTGGCTACCTTCCTTTATTGTTGTTGTTTTTTCTTATGTTTTCTCCCTTATTACGTTTCTTCTTCGTTTCTGTGGTTCGTCCCAGTTTTTTATTCTTTTTTTTCTGTATTCCTTTCCTTCTTTCCTTTCCATTCACACTTTCACACTTCTTTTATACCGTTTTACAACGCTGTCCAGTGTCACAAACGTTCCCTGTAGACTTTGAAACATGGGATGTTGTTGTTGAAATAAAATTTACCCACGAGGAAGATTTCGTGGAGAAAATTTCACACCTGACGTTCACAAGTACCTAAAACCTCCAATCTGTCTTGGTAACTGATATGCAAAACAAATAACAAGGCATGGTATATCATTTACAAAGTTCAAGGCCACCATACACTTCCTGGCATGTTATATACCCTCGAGCCTTTTTTTGTATATCAGAGTAGTGAAAATTATAGTAGAGTGAAGTACCAGAGGAGTGAAATACCAGAAGAGTGAAATACCAGAAGAGTGAAATACCAGAAGAGTGAAATACCAGAAGAGTGAAATACCAGAAGAGTGAAATACCAGAAGAGTGAAATGCCAGGAGAGTGGAAAAGAGGTAAAATTCTCAGGACCCGAGAGACAAATGCTGGAAATGGTAGTGTGGTGAGAAGTGTCCCATTTGTTAAGAAGCCTCGACGAAGGTGTAAGGTAAGATGGTTGTGGGTGTAAAATAAGGCGGCGTGACGGTGTAAGCCTTTTATGCAAAGCGCCCTGCCATTATCCCTCATTGAAACACAAGATTTGTACACATGTAAGAAGGATGCAAACAACAGCTAGCCGATGAGTCTTATCCAGTGTCTACCGGGAGTAAAGACTGACTGCATGTAGGTTTGGAATTGTTGTTTTAAACCTTCTGAGATGTTTCCTCAGATTGTCCCGGACGAAAATTGTTGGAGCCAAGGTAGAACTAATTACTAAGTTTTTGATATATGTGATAGGAAGTTCTCACTTCACCATTTTTTCCAAGGAAATGTTGTCTATGGCAGAATACGCTGTAAATCTGCATGCAGATTAATCAAAGGACACAGAAGAAACAAAACTGAGTGGAGGATCGAGGGTTATGATTGCTTTATAGCCATGTTTCATATGTTTTTTTCTGATTCAAACAGATTTAAGAGAACAATTGCTCTGCGTGAGGCTTTACTGTATATTAACTTTAAAGACAGTCACTATGAAGCTTACTTTTCTCTTGGATGCTGCACTAAAGCTATCAAAACAACTTTGTATCATCTCCAATATTTTCAACATGTAAAGTGGGTATTAGTGATCTCTAGTTGTATGTAAAATTATTTCGCTTCAGCCTTAACATATTCATTAAGCTGTATCATTAAGGTATGCTGATAGAGTTTGGAATGTTGATGTCAACACCAAATCGCTGATGAGTAAACGTTGAAAGAAATATGCATCATTCATTCAGTGTGACAGCAACTTTACATAAAGTGTGTAAGAGGTGCCGTGTGTCTTGAAAAAGTCAGTGTTGTCCCATAGACTTCTGCAGCACTAGTGGTCCCATAACTCTCACCGCTATGACTGGAGAAGTTATGGTCGCTCGGTGGTGCTGGCATCAGAGGCTCATATGAGGCCTGATGTTACCGTCCATTTTCCAGGTTTTAGAAATATGTGCATTAGAGGATCTTCTTCTGTACATAATTACATAATAATTTGTAAATCAGAAATCACATATCATAGTAGGACTATGATCCACCGATGTTAAAAGCATTTCGTATGATTCTGATTATATATATAAATATATATTGTTCTGAATCTTGAGCATTCTCGTTGTACTCTTCAAAACCTCTCATTTATCTAAATTTTCAATGAATTTCCGTTTGACATCACTTTTGTATTTTCCTTACCTTTATAAAACATACATTATATTCCCAGGATTCCCACATTTAATCCCTTCCATTAAAAAAAAAGAGATACCGGTATATATTGAGAGAGACAGTGAGTATAAATGAAAATAACGCTGACTCATTCAGCGTGATGTGAGGAACTCTTCATAATGTTAAGTCAGCATGCATTTTTTTTAAGTGTTATCTCGGAACCGCAAGATTCAGATCAGTAAACACTTCCTCTGCCTCTAGCTAGCACGTTCTTTCCCCCCGGAACTTGAGGCACGAACACCAACTCTTGTAAATTATTTAAATGGTGACTGACCGAAGAGAATGAGTCTGTGATATTGTAAATTTGAGTGAAGAAGAGTATCTTCATTTTTTCAGGTTGATGAACTAAAAATTGTATGACCTGTGCAATGTTTAAGATTTCTCAAATATCCTTAGCTTATGTAAGCTTATTAAGGTATAACGAGTTTACGGGAAACAGTAATCTGTGGGAAACAATAACCTGTGCAAATTAGTCTCCTGAATAAGGAATGACTGATGACTGCGGGTATGACATGAGAATTTTGTCAACTAATGCAAAGTTATCGAACATATGACAGAACATTGACAAACCTCCTACAGGTTACTATCCACAACAAAGACAGGCTAGCTTTGAGCTTTATCGGCGATGATCTTTTCATTCTACAAGTGAAAACAATTGAAAAGACAATGACATCTTGACAATCCACATCAGGGCGTGCACTAATATCCAAAGATCCGAAATATGGGACGACTTTCTATTCCTTTCATTATCTTTATGGAGACACTGTAAGGCTGAAGCTTTCATCGCTCCTGTATTGTACCCAACCAGAGTTAAAGAAGTGAAAGAGATAATATTTACCTGCATGACTGGGGATTGGCTCAGGTTTGGCTCGTTTATAATGGAAGAACGAGGTTGCAAAAAAAGAAGAGTGGCATTAGCTGACATTGCAAGTTAGTATATACGTGAGCTAAAAACACGGGCCCTAGGATATATGATAAATGTTTACTGACGTGACTGTACCATCGACGTCTCGTGTAAATACAATGCCTTCATATATTTTATCAGTAAGCTGTTCCATCCAATAAAGTACCATGTGTATTTTATTAACTTACCTGTATTATTAATATCAAACCCCTTTAGCACACATGTATGAATATATCGCCAATTCCTTGAGGGGATTCTCTCTTGGGGGGTAAATTGGTGGGCTACTGATTCCTCCAAACTGTGCCACGTATCAGATCCCATATTAAGGACCCTGTGATCGTGTATGAATATTGGAGGCTTCTGATTCCTCCTGACCATGCCACGAAACATGTTCCTTCTATATATGTGTTATTTCGTGGCAATATTTGAAGAACTCACAAAATTCTAATATTCTTACTACATCACAGGATCCCTTAATATCACTAGAGGTCTTCTGTTTCCTGGTATAGTTTGGAGGAATCAATGGCCCTTCAATTCATGAGTAACACCAGACCAATAACCCGGTAATACAACAGAGGAGAGACAGCACTGGCATTCATAGACATAACTTTGGGACACACTCATGTTGAAGACGACTGAGTGTACAGTGCCTGGAAACGAGTGACTCAGGTTGGCAGGGGTTGGGTCCGACGCCTGAGTGATCTATCAACCCCCTGACAGTCGCCACATTAAGGGCATTTACAAGTGTTGCCATTTGACCACGCCAGCATCTCCTCCTCCTCCACCTCCTCCTCCTCACCAGTATGGGTGGGAGTAACTGTGGGGCTTTGTGTTCTCCTGACGTGCCCACCCACTCACCTATCTACCCAACCAAGCCTTCCCATCCACCTACCTACCCAGCATAGCCTTCCCACCCATGTTTCTAACCACCCCACCTTCCAACCCACCTATCTACCTGCACCCACACTTTCCAACCCACCTATCCAACTGCACCCACCCTTCCAACCCACCTATCCACCTGCACCCACACCTTCCAACCCTCCTATCCACCTGCACCCACACCTTCCCACCCTCCTATCCACCTGCACCCACCCTTCCCTCCCACCTATCTACCACCCACCCTTCCCACCCACCCATCATCACTCAATTCACACTCATCCTCCACTCTTAATCACTCACACTCAGCCATCAACTAACCAATTCACCCACCCACCCTCACTCACTCGCCATCAAACCCTTATTCACCTACCGATTTTCAAACTTTTATTCTTCTCTATTCCATTTTCCACTCTTCCTTTCCCCTTTTTTTAACCTCTTCCTTTAACTTTTCTCCCTGTCCCCTCTCCATCCTCTCCCTACCCTCTTCTCCCCAACCTCTTCTCCCCAACCCTACTCTCTTTCCCTCCTATACCCTCTTTCCCTCCTTTCTGTCTTCCTCAACCCCAAAGTTCCCTCTCCCCTCCTCCTATGAATACCCTCCTCCTACCCTCTCTCCTCCTACCCTCTCCCCTCCTCCTACCCTCTCCCCTCCTCCTACCCTCTCCCTTCCTCCTACCCTCTCCCTTCCTCCTACCCTCTCCTCTCCTCCTACCCTCTCCTCTCCTCCTACCCTCTCCCCTCCTCCTACCCTCTCCCCTCCTCCTACCCTCTCCCCTTCTCCTACCCTCTCCCCTCCTCCTACCCTCTCCCCTCCTCCTACCCTCTCCCCTCCTCCTACCCTCTCCCTCCTCCTACCCTCTCTCCTCCTCCTACCCTCTTCCTATCCCTCCCTCCCTCCCTCCCTACTAATGTGGTCGGTGTGTGTGGGTGTGGGATACGTCTGTTTGTGGGTTGAGGGGCGTCAGGACCCGGTGTAAGAAAACACATTAACTGCGCCGCTCTCCTGTTTGCCTCACACTTACCCTGCTGCCTTGCTGTCTCCTCTCAGCTGCCTCCCTCACACCTTTCCTGGCTGCCTCATACCTCCTTCCCTGGCTGCCTGATACCTCCTTCCCTGCCTCATACCTCCCTCCCTGCCTCATACCTTCCTCCCTGCCTCATATATACCTCCCTGCCTGCCTCATACCTCCCTCCCTGCCTCATACCTCCCTCCCTGCCTCATACCTCCCTCCCTGCCTCATACCTCCCTCTTTGCTTTATACCTCCCTCCCTGCTTCATATATACCTCCCTCCCTGCCTCATATATACCTCCCTCCCTGCCTCATATATACCTCCCTCCCTGCCTCATATATACCTCCCTCCCTGCCTCATATATACCTCCCTCCCTGCCTCATATATACCTCCCTGCCTGCCTCATACCCCTTCCCTGCCTCATACCCCCTTCCCTGCCTCATACCCCCTTCCCTGCCTCATACCTCCTTCCCTGCCTCATACCCCCTTCCCTGCCTCATACCTCCTTCCCTGCCTCATACCTCCCTCCCTGCCTCATACCTCCCTCCCTGCCTCATATCTCCCTGCCTCACTACCTTATACCTCCCGCTCTGCCTCATGCCTGATACCTCCCGCTCTGCCTCATGCCTGATACTTACCTGGGAAATGGCCTTACACCTTCCAGTCAACTTGTCATATTTTATATACTTTTCTAGCTCCCGAACGTCTTAACTCTTCTTAGGGCCCTTGTACTTCCCCAGCTGTCTCGCTCCTTTGTAGTTACCATAAGCCTTCCTATATTCTCTATTTTTTTCCTTTATTTGCATGGGGTTGTGTGATTATTTGGGTCTCCCTAGGTACTAATATATTTTGCTGGTTGCCTCACATTTCCTTACCTGCCCTGTACTTTCATGGCTGCCTCAGTCCCTTACCATCACATCGGTCAGAAGGCCTTAGTAACACCAACCACCATACCTGACTTACTCAGTACCTTCTTCAGTCCCTCCTTCAGTACCTTCCTTAGTACTTCGCCTTCTCACCAGTTTGAATGCCTTACTTACACTGTCCTATAGCTGCCTTTGTCTCGCTTATTAAAACTTCGTGCGTGACCTCACCAAGGCCTTTGACTTGGATATTAATTTCACTTTCATAATCTCTTTTCTTTTCCTTTGCAACATCTCTGCTGTGTAACTGTCTGATTTCTCATTGTGTGCCTTTCTGTCCGTCTCATCTCGTGCCATGTGTGTAGTTTGTTGACTGTGTATCTTCCTCGGTGTGTAACTTTCTCACTCCTCGGGTTTATCAGTCCCCACTACCTTACCATTGCCACTATGCTATCTTACCATCACCTCACTTGAGAAAGGAACCAAGGTAAGAGGATGCTGAAGAAAGTGAGCATTAGTAAAGCAAGGCAGTAAGGTTGGTAAGGTATGGTAAATCAGAGAGTTGAGGTGAAGTAGGAATAGAAAGTTAAAGTAAGGTAAGATATGGTAATGTAAAGCAAAGAAAGGTATAGTAAAGCAAATGAAGGTAAGGCTAGAAAGATAAACTAAGATAAGGTTAGGCAAGATAGGAAAAGGTAAGTATTGTAAGTAAGGGAGGTGCGGGAGGCTCTCAGCTATACACAGCACCAACCAACACTGGATAACCAAGGCAGGGATCAACACAGCACGCCCGTATATCATCCTAGCTAACCAAGCTATTACACCTCTGTATAACTTAGCGCCTTCTTTAACCAGCGGGAGAAACAGGTCGCTAACCCACCCGCGCCGACACCCTCTCCTCTTCACCCTTTCCTCTGGCCGTCACAAGGACCGGTTCGGCGTGGCCTGCGGTTTGACCACTTAGGTAAATCGTGGGTTAGATTACCAGCTTGCGGCCAGACTCGCTACCCTGTTCTAATGGCAAGCTGACGGCGAGCTTGTAAAGAGGCCCACCACTCTGACACCACCTCGTTAGGGCAATACCTCGTCCGCCCCACTGCCGCCTCCACCTCCGCCTACTCCTCACCTCCGCCACAACAACACCACCTTTGCCACTTTGTTATTTACTGTACAACCCAGGCTAGCACCCATGCCCTCATTCACGGATACTACACCTACGTTCAGTCTATACCTACACCCTACGCTCTCGTCTACACCTACATATACACTCGTCCATATCTACAGCCACGTCCCATTCATACATACTTCCACACCCCTCAACTACACCTCCATCCACGCCTACGGCAACAATTTTACACTCACGTCTTCATCCCCACCTACTGTATGTCTACTTTCAACCATACACTTTCACCCACAGCCTCCATCATCCACAATACCACTCACAATACCAACGCACCCACACCCACTTTGCATAAATTACCCACAACTGAATCCACACCTCAAGCCACGAATAAGAGTTATAAATATTTTAATTAATCCTTTACTTTTCCCAGCAGTCATATTTACACTTACCATGTGACTGTCCTCAGAGGGTATAATTTTACTAAGGCGAATCACGTTGAGCTAAAGGCTAACCCGTTTGCCCATTTCTCACAAATATCCCGTTTTATTCCCTGCCTGGCACTACCTCACTCACCAGTATTAACGTGAAATCCTCGTGTTTATAGTCGTTCCTAGACGCTTAAATTATGTGAAGTAATGGATATTAGGTTTGTGGTATTCCTAGTAATTTTCATGACTCATTACCAGTTTAACTAGAAAAAAGTAAATTAGTAAATTAGTCCTTTAGAATTGCAGGAATACGAACTCTGAAAGTGGATGTAAGTAAAGTGGCGTAATAAGTTAACCCTCCTTCAGTACACACATATAAACACCAACAGACTAGAGAATACATACATCTACACACTTACACGACACCTACACCCACAAATGTATACGGTACCCACGACAGTCCATTCACACACACACACACACACACACACACACGTACAAATACCTGCACACACGTACACACACTCATTATCATTCAGTGGGTGGAGGAAAGGAATTATGGAGAAGTGTCCAGTTTCTTTCTTACTTTTTTCCACTTTTAATATTTTTTTTTCATTCTTTTCTTTGCCTTTCCTATCATTCCCTTCTTTCTTCTCTTTCATCCCCATTTTTATTTTTTTTAAATGTGTCCTTTTATCACCTTTGCAATTTTTATTTAAATGTGTCCTCTTGAATAGTATTTTATCATTGCTTCTCTGTCTGTCTGTCTGTCTGTCCTTCACCTCCTACCCTTCCACCTCCATCCCCAAACTCGTATCCTCATCCACCTGTACCCTTTCTCCACCACCTCCACCTTTCCCCTTCAAGTTCACCTCCACCCTTTCTCATCAGCCTCCACCCCACACCATCACTCTTACCCCCCACCCCGCCATTCCACCTCTACCTCCACCCTCAACCCCACCCCACCCCACCCTTCCCATACCCTCCCCTTCCTAGTTGCACCTCTGCCCTCTCCCTCTCTCTCTCTTCTCAAATTCCCAGTACTTCTCAGAGCATCATCAACATCACTACCTGCCCCCGAGGCCCAGATAAATACTGTACTAAATGAATAGGTAAATATTTGATTATATTTAGCCCCTTGTGGACTGGACCAAGGCTGGCTGGATTGTTGACTAGGCGAGTGGGGAGTGTGTGTGTGTGAGTGAAGGAGTAGTTACGAGTAAGAGTGGAGGGAGGGGGGAGGAGGTGAGGGAGTGAACTGGTAAAGGAATTAATTGTGGAGTGTGGGTGAGGTAAGGGACAGGGTGAGTAATAGAGAAAGAGTGGTGATGGGTGAAGGAGTTTTTACTAGTACCGAGGGTGAGTAAGTTAAAGGATTGGTGAGGGAAGGGGAAAAATTGGGTGGGTGGTTAAGTGAGTGATTATTTAGTGAGAGAGTGGAGGAGGAATGCAGGGAAAGAATGAGTGAAAAACGATTATGAAACAGGAAAGGAATGAATGTGTGAAGACGGTGAGAGAGAGAACTTAAGGTGGTAATTCACTATTGTTACATTGGAGCTACTTGATTCCTACAAACTATGTCAGGAAACAAGACCAGATGAACAATAATAATGGAGTTCTGTTGCTTGGAATAGTTTGGAGGAATCAGTTGCTCCAGATTTACCAACACTGTACTTCATTCACCCTTAAGCCTGCCTAGAGATTCCACAGGAAGCATATTTAGATGGCGAAACATGAATTAATAATAATCTACCATAAACCAGTTGAGGTATTTAACACTTATGGCACCAGAGGGCAGAACTTGGCTATATATCTGACACTATAACCTTCCCTATCCCACTCTGCTGCTGCGTTGAGTAATTATGTTCCCACCTGTCTCTTGGATTAAAGGCCTCACTTGTCACACACCTCATCCTCTGCGTCACATTCCTCACCCATACCATCTCGTTAATTGCACATCTATTATACCTACACATTAATCATTGAATAAAAAACGGACATTAGGTTTTGATGATGGCTATGATGATGAGGAGAGAAGGGGGATATCTCAGTCTGCCATATTCAATTCTTTATATACGTAAATTATAATCACTCGACCTGTAAGTTCTGGGAAAGTGACGACACAGGAGAGTGGATATAATAAACTACTATAATCATTATTATTGACTGTAAACATGAAACACTTGGCAGCCAACTAAGTGGTGAGGGAAGTTATGTGATGAATACTTTGCTTGAGTGATGGGTAGAGTCCAGGAGCAATTAAGTTTTATTCGTAACTTGAGGCTATAAGGTAGCTTCCAGCATATAATACTTTCAATAGTACATAAGAGTACGGTAGTAACAAATGACGAATGAGTGACTGCTATGCCATATGGTCGATGTATCATTGCGTTTACAAATTTTGCTATTAAAGGCGTCACTAAACTCTTGCATTACATTTACTGAACAAAAGACAAGAAATATAATGAGGAGGCCGGTTCATTTCCGCTAAGTCAAACAAATAAATTAAATGTATGTTACAGTAGTTCACGGCTCACTCAGCTTTAGTGATAATTAGTAAAGTAAAGTTAAAGCCAAGCCAAGCCAAGCCAAGCCAAGCCAAGCCAAGCCAAGCCAAGCCAAGCCAAGCCAAGCCAAGCCAAGCCAAGCCAAGCCAAGCCAAGCCAAGCCAAGCCAAGCCAAGCCAAGCCAAGCCAAGCCAAGCCAAGCCAAGCCAAGCCATTTCCCAGCATCTTCCTCCCTCCAGCAACCACTTCGTCAGGTGAGGGACAATCTCATCTCTGCTTTCTCCATTTTTACGCTGGGGTGGAATTATCGGCGTGTGAGGGCGTGGCAGAGAGTGATCGCCGCGCCGCTGGACCCTTACCGAATAACTTCATATATAATTTGCTGTGGGGCCCCGCACTACGCCGCTTACAGTTACGTAATTTGCATCGGAAATGTTGCTGAAATATTGGGGGAGGTGGTCGTATGTTTGGCGACGCCACTTTGCTCCCCCCCCCCCCCCTTCATTCTCCCCACACGTACTGTATGTATGTAGTTACCGGCTCCCTGCCCCTCCCCTCCCCTTTCCTTCCCTTCCCTTCCCTTCCCTCCCCTCCCCTCCCCTCCCCTCCCTTCCAAATGCTGTCTAAAAAAACTACCTAGATGTAAAAGTGAGGGAATTGGGTTGAGGTAGGGAAGTTGTGATAGAGGAGGTGGGGAATAATTATAGTGTTTTATTCTGGTGGAGAAATTGGGACAGAGGTTTGATATTGAGAAATTAGAATTGTTGACCCCCCTCACACCCACACCCACACCCACACCCACAGAGATTATACCTACCATCTATAACCAGTTTGAGGCCATTCATCATATTATTCAGGAGGTTGCCATGTAAAATACATACACAGATTGTAGAGAATGAAGTCTTTATCAACAATGGTGTGGTTGGGTTGACGTTGACATGAAGAACACACGAAGCGAAAAGTAGTCAGAAATTATTCGTCCTCAAAGAGTTTCAGAATTTATGCCAATTATAATTATGGATTTGCTCGGTAAGTCTGGCTAGGCTATGCTAGGTTAGTGTTGGTTAATTTAGAATCGTTTATATTCGACTCCATGGGTTTGATTAGCATAGCTTAGCATAGGCTCGGTTAACTGAAGTTCAGATAGGTTTGATTAGCATAACAAAGCTTAGTTAAGTTTGGTTAGCTTAGGTTAGAATAGGTTGGGTTAGGTTTGGATATAGTAGGTTAGGCTAGCTTACCTTAGGTTAGGTTAGACTTATAAAATGCGTTCCACTAACTAACTAACACTAATATAAAATGCGGTGAGCAAAATAAACATCCCGATAAGAAAAACATATTCCCCCCGAGCCTCGAATCAAGTACACAAGGAGAATGAATATGCACCCCGGCCTTATCCTTCATCTCGAGACCAGCTTAAGTAAACTATAAACCCCTGACAGTTATAAGAAGGTATGTATGATAAATGACCAATAATATAAAGCTCACATCAGGCATCTTATACACCAAGGAAAGCCCTCACCCCTCCCCACTCATTCATCCTCCCTCATCCTCTTTCTCCTCAACCATTCTCCCTCATCCCCTCCTTCATTATCTGTGTCTCTCCATTCTCACTCAGTCCCTTCTTCACTCTCCTCTTCCTTCCTTACCCATTCTTACTCATCCGATCCCCATTCCCCCATTCTCCCTCATCCCCTCCTTCATTCTCTCCCACTCCTCCTCATCCTATTCTCCCTTATCCCCTCCTTCTCCCTCATCCCCTCCTCCCTCATCCACTCCTTCTCCCTCATCCCCTTCGTCATTCTCTCCCCCTCATCCCATTCTTCCTCATCACCTCCGTCATTCTCTCCCCCTCATCCCATTCTTCCTCATCACCTCCTTCATTCTCTCCTCCCCCTCCTCCCCCTGATTCTTCCTCATTCCCTCTCTCATTCTCCCTCACCTCTGTTGCCTTGCTTTGTTCCCTGTTTGGATATACCTCCCCGGGGGACTTGTGGCAACCAACGCACCTTAATGTTTTGTTTTGTTGCTACTTCTTTGGGTTATTCATATCTGCTTCAAATTATCCCCTTTATCTTCGTTCTCTCCTTTCTTCACAGTTTCCATTCCTTTTCCTGGTTGTGTTTCTGGACGTTCCCCATCTCCTTCATTTTTCTTCTCCAATTCTTCTTTCTTCTTGTCTTCTGCCTCCTTCTTACTTTCCGACCCCATCACCTCATCAGGGGAGATTCTAACTTTCTTTGTTATTTTCACCTACTACGCTTTCATCTCCTGGTTTTCATTCCCTTCTTCCCTTTTTCTGTTTCTCTATGCTTCCATGTCTTTCTTCTCCATTTTGATTCCCCCTTTCTCGTTAACCAAGTATCCACCTGTATGTTAAAACTAACTTGTGGTGTGATTATTAAAGCTTCTCCCTGGGTATCCATTCCTCCTAACCCTTCCTCAACCTCCACCAACAGGGAAGGGAGCAGAAGAGCGATAATCACACGCGTGGCAGTTTTATTATGGGGCTTAAGGTGGACACAAAAACTCCCCGGGATTAGTCAAACAAGGGGAGAGGGCGAGATAGTCTTACCCAGTGAAGTCGGGGCTAATGCAGAGATGCCCGGCCAAGGATAAGGAGGGACTATATGAGACCCAGTGACTTTCAGGGGTATGAGTTACGGGGATAAACAGTACTGATTCTCCTCGTCCAGACTACACAGACGCGCACAGCAGAATAGGGGTGGTAGTGGTAGTGGTAGGAGTGATGGTGGTAGTAATAGTAGTAGTGGTGGTGGTGGTGGTGGTGGTGGTGGTGGTGGTGGTAGTGATAGTGGTAGTGGTAGTGGTGGGGATACAGGGGGTATAGTGGATGCGTGGAGAGGTACAGGTAGGGTTGATGTTGCTGGTGATAATGATGACTATGATGTTGGAGTGAGTGAGGGATGAGGAAAGAGAGGCTTTTGTTACTAATGGCGACAAGGAGTGTGGGTACGGACGATTCTGTTGATGTCTAGGTGTGTGAGGAATATACGATGTTGTGTTGCATGGAGATGGAGGACAGTGTAGATGTGGACAGGGTGTGGTGACGCTGGATATGATGGTGGTGATGGTGGTGGTGATGGTGATGGTGGATATGATGTGTGAAGGCATGCACTGGAAAGTATGGATAGGAAATGAAGTAGGGGTCTTAGGGGGAATGGAGGATGGGAACTAATTAGATCAGGACTAATGTTTGGAGTAGGAATTGTGAAGGAGTGAAGGAAAAGATAGAGGGTGAAGGTAAAGAGTGATGTTTGCTATGAGAGCAGTGAGTGATGTTAGGGATAAGGACATTGGCTGACATCAGGGAAGGAGGAAGGGTTGATGTAATGCATTCGTACCACTGATCGCCAACTGAGTGAGGATAATGGAGTGGAAGACACAAATGCACAATTGTGGTTCTATGTTATTTATTATCATAATAATATAACTTCCACTGAGATTAGAAGGATATCATGAACTGGTATTTCTCTTTTCATGGAGGTATCTTAAAATGTCACTGTTGTATTTTTCTTTAAAGGATTGATTTTTTTTTTGCTCCTCGCTTAAAATTTGCTTTACCTCTGAAAGAATTGGAGTTTACATAATTGTATTCAAATGGTACTATATCCCCTCATCAAATTTTGCCTCTCGTATTGTGTCAGAAGAGAGAAGGATTTTATGAATGATAGATATTTACATAAATATGTACGTACAGCATATTAATAAATGTGTATATATAATATATTATTATATGTATATAATATACATATGAATAAGTAGGCTATACATAGTATGCTGTATATATATATATATATATATATATATATATATATATATATATATATATATATATATATATATATATATATATATATATATATATATATGAATAAACATATATGTTTTATAAGTATGCATAATATTAACCGTCTGCATTATGTATTAAGGGAAAGAGGGATTATGTGAACCCTCACTTATATGGACACGCACATAAAAGCATATATACATCTCAGAGGTGGTCTTAGCTTATATCGCCAAATACGCCAGAGCTTCTTATGGATTCACAAAAACAAATAATTAGACTTGTATATCTTGCGTCTTAAACCTGCCAGTGTCACTCAGATTGTGTCGAGGGTGTGTGGGGTCGCCACTGGAGACGCGGCCAGAGGGACGAGATGGATGCAGGGGGACGAGGGATGGAAGGAGAGATGGGAGTGATGGAAGCAGGATGATGTGATGGAAGGAGGAGGAGTGATGGAAATAGGAGGAGGAGGAGAGAAGAGTGATGGAAGGATTGATGGAGTGGAGGACGGAGGGAGGAGGTAAACTGAGAATGACAAGAAAGAGATAAAAATGTATATAGTAAAAGGAATGCTGAGCTAACGAGACGAGAACTGGAAGAAGAGACAGAGAGAACTGTGATCAAGAAAAATAAATAGGCATAGTATTGATAAAAGAGCGCCAGAACAAACAAGCTATTAACTATGAAGCATGAAAGATGTAAACAAAATTAACTGATTGAGAGATAAAGGACTGATATGAAGGAATCGAGAATATAATTGACAAGGAGAATGAAGGGACGACATCGATAACGACAACGACGACGACGACAAAAAAAAAAAAAAAAAAAAAAAAAAAAAAAAAAAAAAAAAAATCTCACAAGCATATATTACTAGGCAGCGGCCGACTGATATAAGAGTATAGTTATGTATAGAGCCATTGGTGCTGCTGGACATTATTTGTCTGACACGCCAACAGACGCCCTCCACCATTAGGGGAGATTTTTTTTTTTTTTTTTTTTTTTTGGGGGGGGGGATCTTGAAGGTCTCTCATTACTCAAAACTATGCCATGAAACAGATCCCCTATTAGTACCACTGAGGGCATCTGTTTTCTGGCATACTTAGGAGGAATCGGTAGCCTTCCAATTAACCAACAAGAAAATCTCCCTATAAAAAGGTCTGTTTCTTTAGGGTCCCCTGGGTCCTCCATAATGTCCGATAAAACAGAACAACTACATTGATGCTATTTTCTTGATGTATCATGGAGTAATCATGTTCCTTCAAAATAGCCAACAACAACATTATAGTCCTCTTGAGGGAGCTATTTGCTGTGGTGAAATTGACGGGCTTCTGATTTCTCCAAACTATACCAGAAAACAGACTTGTACGTACCTCAGTATAAGAGTAAAGAGATCTGTTTTGTAGCAAAGTTTGGAGAAGTCAGTAACCCTCCCTGCTCCGACGACTAACGAACCCCTTAAATGCATTGAGTTAAGTATGACGTGCGTGTGCTTAACCATGACACACAGCCGGGTAAATAGCTGATGAGGTCCTTGCACGTCTGAATGTTATCGTTCTCACATTGATTTATGCGTGTGTGTGTGTGTGTGTGTGTGTGTGTGTGTGTGTGTGTGTAGAAGTAGGGAAGGGGGTGCTTATCCTCCTGCCTCCCCCCTTTCCCTCCAACCCCCATCCATGGATTTTAATAAGTCTTTCTTTATGTCTGATTATATTCCTGAATGTTAGTTGCTCCTCCTATCCTACTTCCTCCTCCTATCCTACCTCCTCCTCCTCCTATCCTACCTCCTCCTCCTCCTATCCTACCTCCTCCTCCTCCTATCCTACCTCCTCCTCCTCCTCCTCCTCTTCCTCCATGGTTTCTATTAAGTCTTTCTTTACGTCTGATTATTCCTGGCTTCTCTTCCGTGATATAAAGCTTTTGTGGGGGCGACTCGCCGTGTCGATTTCACAAATTGCTCTTTCGTTTTAAGATTCGTCAGATGATATGGTGCTGCAGGGCTAACTTTTAATATATTTTTTTCTTTATCTGACTCTCTTTAACTCACTTGCTCTGAAGGCAGGTCCCACCAGTTTGACTTACGACGATACCAGGAGTTGCATCCCGCTGGGTCTGCAATTGCGGATGTGGTGTTGGCAATCAGGTTCAGAAAATGGGTGGCAAATAGGTGCAAGAGTATCGTCAAGAAGAGAAAAATTAAGATATCAGACTCTGACTAACTTCAACTTGGAAAATCAGGGAATAGGTGAGAGAAGTCCGTGAATGAATTTATGAAAACAAGTGTGTAAGCGGGAGGATTTCAGTAACCAGTTCCAGAAAAGTAGCAAGATGGTGGAAGGGGTCTTGTAATTTTTTTTTTTTTTTTTTTTTTTTTCAAATATGTACCTACTACCTCATTGAATTTCTTATTGCATATAGCGCAACCCAATACAAATTACACCAGAAAAATCACACAACTAGGTATATATTTGAAATGTTCTCGAAACGTGTGTCAAAGTTCATATAACACAGAAAGGAATCGATGCATTTTAACCCGGATAATATAACACACTAATATTAACTACCACAAGGAAGAAATGTGTATATGGTTCGACAAATACAAGAGAATAATGAGCATGCCTGAAGGACAGAGGGGCACAGAGAGAACCAGAAATCCCCACCACCGGCATTCCAGGCTCATAACCCATGAAATGCACAATTAGGGGTTGGTTTGAAGACGATTAAAGCCGAGTCAGAATTGCAAAAGGCGATGCGAGATATGTCTGAGTGAGAATTGTCCTGAAGTTCTCTCACCTGACGAACGAAGGAAAAGGAAAGAAGGATGGAGGAAGGAAGGAAGGAAGAACGGAGGGAGGGAGAAAGAAGAGATGAAGGGACGAATGAGGAAATAAAGAAGGAAGGAGGAGAGATTGAAACTAAGACAAAAGGAATAAGAGTGGGTGAAATAGCAAACTGATTTATAAAGTGCTTATATCTGAGTGTGAAACGAATATTTTTTCTTCTTTCTCCCCTTCTTCTTCCTCACTCAGCTCTCACCCCTGCCCTCACACTTCCCCCTGACTCATCTCCAACCCTCCTTTCTCTCCACATTATAGCATATCCATTTTACTCCTTTCCAGTACCTTCAACATTCCTCATTCCACCACCTACCATCCTTCCTTTCTTCCTTCTCCCAAATACCACAACTTCTACCCTCCACCTCTCCCTGTCCTTATTTTTGTTTTTTGCTTTCTCATTCGTTATTTAAAGTTCTTCGCTTTGATTGCCTTTTTTTTTCTATTTCTCTCTATTCCATCACCTCTCTGTTACCCTTTTCTCTATTTTCCTCCTTGTGATTCGCCCTTATCATTTCTTATCACTTCTCTCTCTTTCGTTGTCTCTCGCATCACTCGCCCATTCTCCATCGTTCTTCCTTGCTCTCCCTCTCATATCCCCTCACATTTCTCTCCCTCATACTCCCAGTCACCTTTCTTTCCCTTTTATTTTCCTTTTTTTTTCCTCTCTCCATCTTTACCACTTGGCTGCTACTAGCATAACTCTCTCTCTCTCTCTCTCTCTCTCTCTCTCTCTCTCTCTCTCTCTCGTGATATTATTGGTAGGGAGGCTCAAGGTCAGGAGAAATTTATCTGTGGCCGATGAGATACGCCCCGACAGACCCGAATTATGGGAATTGAGGTGAATTAATGGCGACAGGCTTCTCCCAAAAACTGTAGCCTCGTCTGGACCCTATACAGACTGACTGACTGACTAAAGCTGACTGACTAACTGAATGAGTGACTGACTGAAGCTGACTGACTAACTGATTGAGTGACTGACTGAAGCTGACTGACTAGCTGAATGAGTGACTGACTAACTGACTGAAGCTGACTGACTGAAGCTGACTGACTGAAGCTGACAGACTGAAGCTGACTGACTGAAACTGACTGACTGAAGCTGACTAACTGAAGCTGACTGACTAACTGAATGAGTGACTGACTGACTGACTGACTGACTGAATAATCGGATTGCCATAAGGGAAATACTGAAGGATATATAGGTGGGGTAAGTAGCTGACATACAAACGAACTTACTAACTAAATACCCAAATGAATGTTCACCTGATAAGAAATAAACTCATAAGCATAATCAACCATATACTGAAGGTCTAGATGAACTATGGAATCCAAATTATTTCATCAACCGATTATATTATTGATAATTT
>JAWQEG010002651.1:0-22500 GCA_033782935.1 Petrolisthes cinctipes | reverse complement strand
TGCAATACGATGAGGAATAAGGAGAAGATGTGTGTGTGTGTGTGTGTGTGTGTGTGAGAGAGAGAGAGAGACACACACACACACACACAAAGACAGAAAAAAGAGGGAGAGGATAAGGGGGGTGGGAGGAGGAGGGTTGGGGTCACCAGGACTTGGTGTAACGAAAGAAAAAAGTTTCACTAATTTCTTGCAGGTTGTGTTGATCTGCAGTGTGTACACAGGGCGGCGCTACACCTCCTGGGGACACACCCTTGAGTGTCTGCTGCTGTGTGTGTGTGTGTGTGTGTGTGTGTGTGTGTGTGTGTGTGTGTGTGTGTGTGTGTGTGTGTGTGTGTGTGTGTGTGTGTGTGTGTGTGTGTGTGTGTGTGTGTGTGTGTGTGTGTGTGTGTGTGTGTGTGTGTGTCCCACTGTAACCTTGCTTGCTCTCTCTATGCCCTTCATTTTTCCTTTCCTTCCTTTTAACACCTTGTTTGATTCCGTCACTTATTATTTATTTTCTATGCCCTCCCTGCCTCGCCCTGATTACACACACACACACACACACACACACACACACACATACATATAAATATATATATATGCGCGATAGCACAGGAGAAGTATACAGAAAATCATTCCCCATTCGTATTTTATCTCTTTATATATGTGCAGTGAAGTTATTCTGGTTGAGGCGAGGTTGATAAAGTTCAGGAAAGGTAAAGTGCTTTTGTTGGCTTGGGTTAATATCTGTGTTCTGTCTGAGTATTATCACCCTTCCTAAACCCTCTCCTTCTACCAACCTCCCTGTCAATCAATGTCTGTCTCCTGTCCTATTCTTTTGCCACCCTGCCTTAGTCTGCATTCACCCTGTCTCTTCTACCCTGCACCCTGTCTATCGCTGCCTACATTTTGTCTCCTTCTGCCTGCTGCTTGTCCTTCCGTGAGTCAGAGCCTGTTGTGTGTGTTCCTTGGTGAGAGTAATAGGTGTTTGATCATTCTGGGCACGAGCACGTGTCAGGGTGTGTGGGCACGGCAGGTGTAGATTAAAGGTGTGGATTAACTCTTTTCCACTGTCTTAACGCTGAAGGGATCAAGGTTCAAGGTGCCTGTGAGCAGCACAAATTTGCACTGCAGGATGAACATTGACCGAATTAAATGGGTATTTGAGAAACAAATAATTAGGTTTGTGTGCAAAGGCCATGAGAGAGAAGTGTTCATTCTAGAAGCAGATTCGATGAAGGTGTAAAGACATGAGTGTGAATGTAGGAGTAATGAAGTAGAGGGAGGACAATAAGACACAGGGAGGAGGTCGGTGTACGTGGTGATGCTGGGTAGCTTAGGGCATGAGAGGGCAGGGTAGGTGGCAAAGACGTTTGGGTGGGGGCAAGGGAAGGTGGTAGGACGTCAATCTTTGCGTTGCCCTTGTCGTCCACCCTGCCACGCCCTGTCACACACACACACACACACACACACACACACACACACACACACACACACACACACACACACACACACACTTCACTCCCTTTGCACTCCTCTCACCACCACCACCACCAACATCACCTTCGTCTTCATCATAGAGCCCAGGTAATAAAAACACTCCTACTCTGATATCGGATAATCCTCATGTTTTGATCGGCCTCACGTCAGACCCTTGGTTCTCGCACCTCACACCAGGGGGAGAGAAGACAGGTAGGAGGGGGGTGAGGGGTGAAAGTGTGAAGGAGGCGATTCAACTGGATATAGAGACGATCCAACTCCCCTTATTTTTTTTGTTTGTTTTTTCTTTTTTGTGGTATGCATCGTCACGGAAGAAGCCCAAATATATAGAGTTCATTTGCAATTCAAACAGTAAAATTACCAACAGAAGCCGGGGTGGGAATTTACAAGGGCTCTGTGTGTTATCAGTGGTGAGGGGCGGGCCAGCCAGACGCCGCGTAGTACTGTAGCCAAACCCAGGTAAATGAAGAGGCAGCTATGGTGAGGTTAGACCGTTCTCACTCCTCATACTGCTACTGCTACTGCTGTTGTTGTTTTTATTGCTGATATACTCTTTGTCTGTTCCTCCTAAAATGTTTCCCTGCTGACATGTTCCCTGCCTGTTCCTGCTGACATGTTCCCTGCCTGTTCCTGCTGACATGTTCCCTGCCTGTTCCTGCTGACACTTTCCCTGCTTGCTCCTGCTGATACGTTCCCTGCTTGCTCCTGCTGACACGTTCCCTGTCTGCTCCTGCTGACACGTTCCCTGCTTGCTCCTGCTGACACTTTCTCCGCTTGGTCCCCACTATATTTCCCTCCTTTACTCATTGGTGTATCCCGGGCATGGAGTGAGGTAGAGGAATGAATAGACTCCCCCTTAAATTACACACATAATATCCTATTGTATCTGAGGAACATAGATTAATATCCTCATAATGACTCTTACGTTATTCCAGTTACTAACTTCTTAATGTGTAAACGCTCCTCCAAAACGTGAAATAATCCTAAATGTTCCCCAGCTGTATAGACTGACTGTGTTGATTACACTGATGAAAGTCCTGTTAACCTCACCCTGGCCATTGCTACCTACCTACCTACCTACCTCCTTACATTCCTACCTCTCTCCCTTCGTCCTTCCCTACCTACCTACCTCCTAACATTCCTACCTCTCTCCCTTCGTCCTTCCCTACCTACCTCCCTCCCACCCTCTCTACCTCCCTTCCTCTCTACCTCCCTTCCTCTCTACCTCCCTTCCTCTCTACCTCCCTTCCTGCCTACTTCCCTTCCTGCCTACTTCCCTACCTCTCTACCTCCCTTCCTGCCTACTTCCCTACCTGCCTACTTCCCTACCTGCCTACTTCCCTACCTGCCTACTTCCCTACCTGCCTACTTCCCTACCTACCTACTTCCCTACCTACCTACTTCCCTACCTACCTACTTCCCTACCTACCTACCTCTCTGCCTACCTACCTCTCTACCTCTCTACCTACCTACCTCTCTACCTACTTACTTCCCTACCTACCTACCTCTCTACCTACCTACCTCTCTACCTACTTACTTCCCTACCTACCAACCTCTGGCCCGCACCTCGCTCCCTTCTGCCCCGCCCTCGCTGTCAGCAACTTGTAGGTACGAGTAGAACAGGAGAGGCGGTGGCAGCAGGTGGGAGGACAAGGGGATATTTAGTGTTAGCAACATATTAAAATAAACTGCAGGCAATAATAGTCAGCGCATACACTCTCATCCACGACCCGTTTTCCTTGTCAAGTACTCATTTTCTTTAACACCCGTTTTCCCAATGCATTATTCATTTTTTCCACTGGATCAAGTAATTATACGGTATGCGTATATATTTTTGTTTAGCATATTTCATTAGTTTGGTAAGATCACATTCTTGATTTAACATACAGGGTCTTGGTTCAATTGTGCAACTTCTTCAGTGTAGTGAGTGAACCATGGTGGATATTCTATCGATGTTACTAAGGTAATATTAAACGGCTTATTATCATGCATAGGGTTTTTGTTTTAGCTTACACCTGTGTTCTGCCAAGCGAGGCAATGTTTTTAATCTTCCGTGGTCAATGTAGTATACGTGTATATGTTCTAGGTGTGTGTGTGTGTGTGGTGAGGTGTTTTCCTGAATACAACTTTTGATATAATGTAACGGATGTAATATTTAATGATAAAATGCTTGGTGTAGACAAGTATAGTAACGGGTTCCGCTTGGCCAATGACCCCCGACGATGGCTCCACAATATATAATTGCTATGGAATTGTCATCGCTTAGTCAGTGAAAATCCTGAACTCCATAATATGCCTTCAGTCTAATAGCAATCGTGGTTTGAGCTCTCGGCATGTAGCAACAGAGAGTCCATACGTGCCTTACGTTTACTTGAACTCTCCCATGCACACTAATGTACAGACTAAGAACATGGAAAGGTGAAGACACTTTTAGCATGATTTCCACTTGAATTTGCTTGTGCTGATGTTAAAGCAAATTTACAGCCCATTTAACGACTTTAGAGAGCCATTGTGTGCAGCTTTGTTGGCGGTCAGTGCAAAAAAAATATATAAACGTCTGACGATTTGCGAAGCGACCATCTCTGCCTGCCGATATTTTGTGGGTCTTTAGGACAGGTATATACTTTGTTGTAGGTGTTTACGTCTGTGTTGGTGCCATTAGCAACATTCTCTCTTTATCTCTCTATCTCTCTGTCCATTCACTATCACCATCCTTCCCTTACCCTTCCTCCTCTTCCACCTCTATTACTGACCTATCCTCTATTACCGTACTACAACTACCTCCACCTCGCACTTTCACCACCCCTCCTTCCCTCCCTCTATCCATCCTCTACCATTCCCATGCACCACTTCCCCCACCACCCTACAATCACCTTTAAAGTCACACCCTCACCTGGGGACTTACGCATTCCCTTCAGCCAGCCTATAGGTGTGTTCTCCATCACCATCACTACACTCTCCTTGTCCCTTCACCATGACCATTATGTTTTTTTTTTTTTTTTCATACCACCACCTTCAGACATCTTCCTTTTCACTAACACCAAAACTAATATTTCACTATCTTGCCACCACTATTAATAACAAAATGTCTTATGTTTCCCATCACCTCAACCACTACACTACCACCTCTTAACCAGGACCATTACACTACTACCACATACACACAACCATACCCACACTACCTCCCACTTCCAACACCATCACTACCCCCACTACACTAGTACCATCATTTTCTCCGTAATTCACACTACCTAAACATCACCATTACTACATTATAGCACCTATGTAACTTGTGGATATGATTCCCATGAACTTCACTAGCAAGGCTTCCACACTCACACTAGCAATACACCACCACTACAACCACCATCACCCACAGACTAGTTCCTCCCCATCACCTCCGCCACTACCACCACCATTGGCCACAGACTAGTTCTTCCCCATCACCTCCGCCACTACCACTACCACCACCACCACGCTACTATCACCACCCGACACCATAATCACGCCCATCATCACCATTCTTGTCATCATCCCCGCCCCGCCTAGCATCCCATCTTACACCCTGACTATTCTACTCCGGCTCTCACTATTCCCATGTAGCTAACGGTACAGGGACGAAGTAAATTCTCTTGTCTTTTTCCATAGCTCTTGGGCCATCCATATTCACATGAGCCTTCAAATTGTCTGGTGTGAGTCTTGTTTTGTTTGTTATTCATATGACGTAAGCTGTACTATTTTGGTTAACAGAAATAGCATTAAGTCTTTGGATGGAGAAAGAACTTTTCTACGATAAGTGTTGGGAAAAATACACTAGCCGTCATCTGTTTTTTCAAGGTTTGGATACTCGTACTCACTTTGTTTTACCTTAGTATTGATTTAATATTTTTGCTGAACTTGAGTGACTCCATAAAACCAACCTTGTTTGACCTAAGGTAACTTAACCTGACTCACTTAAAGTTTCAACGAAAACACTTGACATAATCTGACGACCTAATCGAGGGTTGAGCAAATTTATCCGTTCTAACAGGATACTCAGATTCTGTCCTATTTAATAATTATGGCGTTGTATTCTCCATTAGTTATGTATTTTTATCCACAACCCCTGTAACATGTTCTGTATATTTACCATCGCATGTAGACTGGTTCATTAACGTGGGTATGTCATTAAACGAGTGTCTATAAAATTGTTCTGTGCGTTGCCTTCCCTCTTAGAGACGAACACTCCCCGTTTCCTACGAGACTTGGTAATGACGCCGAGGGGCCAGACCAACTCCTGCCACGGAGCGTGTCTGACCCAGGCTGTATGCAGATGAACCTGTACGAGGTCCCGCCATAAACCCCGTCTCCTTCCCTGTTATCCGGGATCTTGGCTTCTTTTATTAACCATCCGGCTCGATATCAAGTGAGTGAGAAGGAAGGCTGGGGATGAGGAAGACGAAGACCTTCGCCTGCTGACGCTAAGTTATCCCAGACGCCGGTCTTTGTCTATTGCATCTCTCTCATCAGAATATTCTTCCTCCGTCAATCGTCCCTCGTTATCAGATCGTCAAGTCTTTCACGAGCAATGTGTTTAGGCATCTCGAAAAAATTGAGCTCGCACTTTGCTTCCTTCTTCACGTCCTTTGTGGTGTCAGTTTTTCGTAAACATTCTTCGCTATTAATCTCTACTAAAAAATATCCTGCACGGTTCAAACTCCACGCAACTGAGGAAAATGACGGAGGACAAGTAGTTAAACCTTAAGACAACGATAAAGTGTTGCAGAATGTAATACCTACTGCACGAAGAGCTTCTTTGAGAAATCCTCCTCCCCTGCTTCTCTTCCTCGTCTTCCTTCACCCCTTCCACTTCTTTTCCTCCTCCTCCTCCCAGTTTTCTGCCTTCCAATTCCTTTTCTCCTTCAATATCTTCTCCTCCTAGTTTTTCTCTCTTTAGTTCTGTTCTACCTCCTCCTTCACGGCCATTTATGCCGAAACATAAAGAAAAATTCCTGCCTTGAAACCTAAAATAATCATAAGGCTGGCAAATTATCAAACGAAGAGGCTGGGATGGGTTGGATGGCTGACTGGCTCGCTGGCTGGTGGGGCCCTGAGAGGTGTTGGGGAGGTGATGGTAGTGGTGGTGGTGGCCGAGGCTGGGTGGGGTTGATGACTTGTTTGCCTGTTGCTGCTGATGATCCTTGTCTGTGTGTGTGTGTGTGTGTGTGTGTGTGTGTGTGTGTGTTAACAGTTCTCCTTCTTCTCTGATGCTCTTCCTCTTGTTCCATTGTCTTCAGTGATATCCTTACTTACCACTATCACTTCACTATAATGTACAAAGTTATTTTTATGTCTGCAAGATTACGAACCTAGTGCTCTTTCCTTGCAATGTCTTTCCAGCAGCCACTTTCTATGCAGCCGTTCTTTCTGCATGTCTCTGTTTTATCCCTCTTTGACTCTTCTCTGTCTCGTGTTTTTACTTTCTCTTTAAACATACGTTAATGTATCTTCTTGTCTGCGTAATCCTCCCATTTCCCAGGCTTTACTGTAGTTTCTCTTTAAGATTCAAACCTCAGATGCAAAGTAGGATTGAATACAGTTACGTGTTGTTGGCAGGAGAGGCTGTACGAAGCAAAGACGCAGCTGGATTTACAATTGCACAGGAGATGAGCATATGATTCTGTATGCAACAGAGGGAGGAGTGTGTACAATTTCAAGTCATTAAGCATCATGGCTTCTTTACCTCATTTTTAAGTGAACCTCACATGTCCTTGGCTGGAAGGATCACATGAATATTAGTATGTAAGAGTCCCCGCTTGTATTAATGGCAACATGTATTTTGTTTGAGAATTATAGTCTATTGATTCATCCACACCATTCCAAATAACAGCACGCACGCTAAGATTTTCTGTTGCCTGACACATTTTGGAGGGACCAGCAGCATCCAGTCAGTCCATGACGAATGACTCTCTTAATCAGATGAAAAATTACAGGACCGAAGGGGATTTCATGGACATTTTTACGCTGAGGGAGATGTTCCTACACACATGACACCCGTTTAGTTGGTTCGTCAAGGGTGGTGTAGCGTACTAGTCTCGGTAAAAAAATTCATAACTCCAGTGTACTCACAGTGTTGGTTAAGAAGAATCTGTTGTGTTGTATAGAAAGTGATGCATCCTATACGAAGTTAGCGTCACAATGCTGGTGGTATAAATGATGTGTGTTGTGCCTTAATAAACTTTAATTTAGCGTTGATATCGACAGGAAGCGTCTATATATTGTCCCGTCGTTAACAAAGACGGATCTATTGTTATCTTTATTTACATGACCACATCTTGTCGAAGCATCCTCTGTGTTTTAGTGCCGGCAAAAGACCCATCTGTTGCTTATGAGTGAAGGTCGTACATAAGAGAACCCATGAACTAGACCATGACCACAAACCCGTCACACGTCTTCATGAAAATATATAAAGTCGTTGTATCCGGGTTGAGTTTCCCTACACACGATCTTTAGTACGTACAAGAAGGCATCATGTTTTGTTTTGTAGTGGTATGTAGATTCGTAACTGTTGTCTATATTTTTTATTGTTTTTGAGAACTAGCAATGGAGGTATAAGTTGTTGAGTTTTAGTATCGGTAAGGCACGCATATGTTGGTGGAAGGAAGAAGTCTGGACAAAAAAAATAAAGACAGGTAGCGAGAGAGGGAGTGGAGATGGGAGAGGAAGAGAGGAGCTGAGATATGGAGAGAGGAGAAAGATAGTCCGAGGTTGGGAGGGAGGGAGAAAGGAAGGAAAAAGCAGTGAAGGGAGGAAGCTGGAACAGATAGGGAAGGTTTGGAGGGGGAGATAGGGCTTTTCGATTGGGAGGCTGAGACAGGGAGTGGAGTAGGACTGGCTGATGGATGATGAATGATGAGGGAGGCGGTGTATGGTGGACGGCCCACAGTTTGATGAGTCCGTGTTAATGTAATCTTATTGGGATGCGGACACTCACTAGATCCTCGTGTGTGTGTGTGTTTTTATTTTTTTTTCCTTTTCACTCAGTTTTGTCTGAAGGTAACTTCGTGGTAGGCTAACATAAATTGGTATTGATAAAATACAATTTAGTCTGACCTAACGAGATGTAGCATAAAATAACGTACTCTAGCTTTACCCCACCTTATCTGATCTAAAATTGCCCAAAAAATATAGCCCACCTTAACCTAAGTGGTGTTGGTTCTCCTGGAAGAGGATATTTTCCCGAATGAACACACTTGGGGAATACATTACTTTTCATCACCTCGATCCCACCCTCCCCAGACTGTTATGAAGGCATGGTAGCAAACGGGTGTGTAAAGAGGCAAGTCGGGAGCTGTGCTAGTCACAGTGGCAACGCATCATTCTCAGGAGTGATGGGGTAATGTCAGGGTCCGGAGTTGAGGGGGCGTGGAGAGACTGGCTAGAGTAGGTACCTGAGGGAGATGAGAGGGGGAATGGGAGGAGCAGTAGGTAGGACATAATTTCTGATGGTATCGAAAATCAATTAATAAAAGGAGAAAAGGAAAATAAGGTTGAAGTACAGTAGTCTACACATTACGTTCCAGCCAAGACTGTAAAAAAAGGCATGCAAACATACATCTAACTCGTATATGGATTGATTCCTTCATCACCAGCATCATGCATTGCATAACTTCGTCTGGATTTAGAGGTATTTATTTATATGTTAATTCCGTCATAGCTAAATATGTGTTTACCTATGATCTTAGTTCAAGTTACTAAACAAAAAAATATATATCATGAAATAATTCCACAGCAATTATACATTTTACTAATCTTAGAGGAAACATCATCATCAATACCCCATTTCCCTAGAATAGAAAGAAAGGGAACAATAGAATTTATAAAGGGTAAGGTAGCACAGGTCGTAAAAGACGTAGGAGGAGGATTAACAAATTAAAAAAGTAACAGTTAGGGAGTAAAAGAAAAGAAAGGGTAAGAAGAGGAAAAGATGAGCAACAAAAAAGAGAAAGGTTAAAAGAAGATGAGAGGAGATAAAAACAACAGCTATAGAATCATGCAGTCAGCCAGCCAGCCAGCTCCAGATACGGTACGGCTGAATTGAAGTTTGCGATGGGAAGACCTCAGGCATTAACAGGCGACCAACCACAACAAGAGGAAGAGTGTGGTTTCGTACTGTTGATGACTGGAGGGAACTGGTCGGTCACAGGCCAGGGAACTCGATGGTGGGGAGGAGGCGAGGAACAACTAACCCATCACTCACACACCAGCCTAGCCCTTCCCAGCCCAACCCATAGCCCAGCCCAGCCCAGCCCAGCCCAGCCACGAGGAGGAGGAAGAGGAGTACATCCATATATATAAATAAATAAATAGATAACTCCAGGAATAATTAAATAATGAGATGCAATGTACTGCTTGGAAACTAACTGGACGCTGATAATTCCTCCCAGAACTATACCACATTTGCAGGTGTCTGTTTCGTTGCAAAGTAAATATGATTCAGTTGCCTTCAATCAACCTTCAAAGTAGTAGCCTCTTAATTATATTCTAGGCAAGGCATGTTCTATGGAGTGTATTTCGGTTAGATATTGAACTTAAATTATGAAACAGAAAGGAATACCGCTCATCAGGGACAGGAAAGCGACACGAATATATATCAGAACAAATAATGACAAAGTTGTGCCAATGTAGCAATACAGTTCACTATCAATAAATAAAGGTGAAATAAGACTAGTTGATTCATAGCAGAACATATAATTAAGTACCAATATAGATTGTTAGAAGCAGAGCAGATACAACAAGAGTGTGGTTACTCATCAGTCACCAGGCGGGGGAAGCGAGAAGCGTCGATAAATAACAGGACAAATAATTACAGAATGATACAACAGTGGCAAGGAAGCTCATAACTCAACAGGTGGGCGGAGATGAGGTATGACTCAATAAATTGCAGAACGAATTATTACAAAATGATACAAAATGGTACTGTTGGAGGAAGACGAGTCTATAAATAACAGGACAAGTCATTACAAAATGATGTAAAATAATATATCAATGGCAAAAAAAAGGGTTTTAACTAAATGAATACATTACAGTTATGTTCGACCATCGTTGACAGGTGGAGGGAGACGAGTCAGGTAATCCCAGTAACTGAACAAGTGCTGAGCAAAAACCATCTAATGACACATCACACCATACGAGCCTCACCCCTTGAAAGTACAAGCAGGCTAAACATCTCAATGATACACACTTCTAATATTTTATTCTACCCATGTAGCATTTCTGAATAACACCTACTCTCATAACAGACTTCCTTCTACATTCATATATCTATTCTTATTTATCAGCAGCAGATAACTTGGCATTATTCTTTGACCCCCAGATGATTATATTTGACGAAGAAGGAACCACTGGAAGTTACATACTCGTAATAAAATGGATAATGGCATTGAAACATGAGTGTGAATAGGGATATGTGATAACACTATCCATATTAGTAATAATAAAGAGAATGTGGCACTGATACATAAGAGTGACTTTAGAGAGCATCGGGACAACACTCCACCTACCTGCTTACGACTGTACTGTACACAACGTAAATACCTGATGGTGTGGTTATAGGTTGGGTATGTAGGGTCCGTCCGAGTGTAGTGGTGATAAAGAGGCTCCAACTGGCTGGCCATTCAGTGCGTCCGGTCGAGCCACAACACATTATAAACAGATAAATTGTTGCGTTGTTTATAGCGCGGGAGAGGAGCCAGAGTCGTATATCATGGCGTCCCGGCCAGCCAAGGTCAGTGTGTGTGTGTGTGTGTGTGTGTGTTGTGACACTTCTGTCTAGATTCAGTCCTGATGAGCAGAATCTTTATGGCTCTAAGCGTCACTCTTAGTTTTTGGTTGAAGACAAGAATAATCTCTTCGTCGGGACTGATAAAGACACTATTCTCTTCACATGCCTGAGTGTCATTCATATTGGCTGGGCTCTCTCAGTATGAAAGTACAGTAGCGGATATATAATCGCGATAAGGCTTATACAAACGACTTCTGAATATTATTTTTGTGTTTTGATTTATGTGATGCTGCTTGGAACCATTAAAAGCTGCAGGTTGTATTTATGGAAATTCAGTTAAACATATGCAAAAGGGTAGTTCCCAAATGCTTTATCTTTCAACGTTTTGTGCGTTGCATTATTGTTCGTGATAATAGATCCAAAATGTTTGATAATTTGGTCCATGGATAACAATAGTCGCTCGTATGTAATCCCTTTCCTCCCTACTTGACTTTCTATCTTTTTCTTTTACTTTTCCATACTCGTCCATGAATTTCCATCTTTCTTCATGACTTTCCTCTCATCCTTTTGACTTTGATTTTCCTTCCAGATTTTTTCTCTCCTCCCTGACGTTTCCTTCCTCCTACCATATGCCTTTTACATAGAACGATTCTGAGGAAATGTATTCTAAGCTTGTTAACGATTCTAAAGTCGGACAACTAATGGAGGGGCTTATGTATACTGTTCAGCCTTGATATATCGATGAAAACAATGTAGGCTGAAAATCCAACATGATGTAGAACTAAATAATAAGGATTCTTGATTACCTCAGAGATAAATCAGCGTATGCAAATGTAGGAGCGAATGTCTCAAGAGGAGGAATGTGAAATTTCTGTGATAGAGGTTTTAAGGGTTCACATACGCCAACATTGCATGTCTTCGACATATGCAGTGAAAAACCTCTGTTGTCAGTACGGCACCATGTTATCATTTCAAGGATCCCAGATTTACAAGAAAATTAATGTCTACAACATTATTTCTAATGGAAAAGGCTAAATGACTAGGAATTGAAGAGAAATTATATATAATCGATAAATTTACACCATGTAAGATGGGATGAAATAAGTACAGTCCCCAGGGAGCATAGATGATTAGGTTAAGATAAGAGGACTAACCCAGAATGTTGATTATTATGCTACTGAGACTGCTAAGTACCAGATACATCATTTGTTACACTAACCATACAGTAAACAAGTAATATGCATAAATAGTGATTGAGTGTGATGATATCAAGAAAGAATAATGGAGTGGGATGGTGGTATCAATACAGTTAACAATGAAGAAGTTATCATGATATTATACTGGATGGGGATCTACCTATCGAGCCTCAAGGGGTAGTTCTTCATTTTGCTCACCATGCCTTAATATTGTGTCTTGTGTTTATAATCTATGACCTGGAGACCTTGAAGCATCTGAGGGTGGGCAGGGGTCCGGCCGTCTTGCCAACCACTCTCAGTCCAAAATTATTGCGTGCGAGATAAACGTCTCAAGTACTGCTTGTAAATAATCCTGATTAAGCTTGGGTAAACACCTGTAAAAAAAAAGCACAACGTCCATGTATGTTCATATGAGGGTGTCAGGTATGATGCATAGGCAAACAGAGTTATGTAGACACCTAGATCACATAGACAAATAGGGGGATTCTCTCTCTCTCTCTCTCTCTCTCTCTCTCTCTCTCTCTCTCTCTCTCTCTCTCTCTCTCTCTCTCTCTCTCTCTCTCTCTCTCTCTCTCTCTCTCTATATATATATATATATATATATATATATATATATATATATATATATATATATATATATATATATATATATATATATATATATATATATATATATATATATATATATATATATATATAATATATATATATATATATATATATAATATATATAATACTAAAAAAGGCATAATAATAAATACAGATGAAGTCCTCGACAAAACTATAGAAAACAAAATAATTACATATGAAATACTCCTCCTCACTCTGCATTCTGTGGCAAATATGATTGTCACCGGGAGAACAGGTTAATTAATTAATTAAGATGACTGTCACACATGCACTTATTATCTTCAGCTTCATCCCTTGAACTCTCTCTTCGTATTTCTGGCTGGTTATTGCTAGTACCTTCCTCTCTCGTCTTCTTATCACCTTCAGTGAAGAGTTGTGAATTTTTATTTTTAATTTTAACACCATAATTTAATATCAGGGGACTCTCACATGACAGTGTATGTATCGTAGGATGGGTGGCCTGATGGATGACTGAAAGGATATTTGATTGTATCTGATAAAATGACGCATGTGTTAATGCACATATTAATGCAAGCATAGATGGACATAGGGAAGGATGGATTGCAGGATTATTGTGTGGCTGGGTGAATGGATGGCTGGTAAAAAAAATTTATAGGTGTGTTCTGAAGAACGTAGAGATGTTCACCAAAACTTTTATAAATGCCTAGAAGTGATTGCATAATTTTCTTGGAATTTAGGTACCGGGTATGCTATCGTTGGATTTTATGTTTATTTTTTAATCCTGGCGAATGCACCGAAAGAAATATGTCCTTACATAGCCTATACGAATCACGTTCATTCTAGTGTTTATAATTTAGAGATAAGTACTTAGCTGTGTAGAGTTTTGGTGTAATTTGTCTAAGATTGTATCACATGCACCGAAAGAGCCAAGAAATCATAATAGGAAGCCGGCCGGTATATTTTCACCAAGTACACAAAAAATAATATGAATAAATAAAAATATAAAAACTGGAGTAATGTGTTGAAGCCCACAATGGTTACGCTGCCTGATGCACACACTGCCAGGCATGAGAGCACCAAGGAGCCGCACATTTTGCTGCCCCTCACTTATCTCTTAATAGAATCAATAATATGCGCACAGTGTGGTCTCCCCTTGACGCAAAACACGAAGGTGGGATTAATATTTGATTACCGCTGGACTCTGGAATTTATCTGGCAACCTCATGAGCAGTCGGACCTCTCGCCGCAAGACTAAGCACACAGTTCCTACATATATGCACATTACATAGATGCCATCGAGCTCTCTCTCTCTCTCTCTCTCTCTCTCTCTCTCTCTCTCTCTCTCTCTCTCTCTCTCTCTCTCTCTCTCTCTCTCTCTCTCTCTCTCTCTCTCTCTCTCTCTCCGTGCTGCTTCATCTTCTCTCAGTATATTTTTTTCTTTCTCTAAATTAGTTTATTTTCCTGATAGTATCACTTTTCACTGTTTAATTGTTTGGTTTAGCAAATTTTCTTCTTATACTGGTCAAATTATTAAAGCTTTCACTATCATGTAATATTTGTGTTTGGTTAATTTTTCTTTTCTTCTCATTCCATTATTTTTCCCTTCATTAGCTTTAAAGTTTGTGTTGGTCTCATTTTCCTTTCAGTCTCATCTCCTTCCTTTACCTTTCATTGCTGTTTGATGTAGTCCTTCAAGTGGTGTGGCGGTCCTCCTTCACAAGTAGTGCCCCGGGTCCTTCCTCCTCCATCTCCTCCTCCTTCTCCAGGTGCCGAGGTCGCTGGCTGCTGGACGTGCAATAATCACACTCTTAATAATCACCCAAACCGGTTAATTAATTTCGGTTTATATGTGGTCGATCCTCTCCCTCCACACCTCCTCTTTTTCCTCCTCCTCTTTCTCCTCCTTTTTATTCTCTCTTAGGATGGATGTGGGCGGAGTGGCATTAGTATTCTCCTGGGATGCGAACCCTGACCAAAACCTGTGATTTTTACCATGTGGTCTTTTTACGGTTCCGCCTTAATACCCTACAATTAACCCGTTCATTATTGCCCCTTGGTTCGAAGGGTTAGCGACACAACGACCGACAGTGGCCTCTAGATCACCCCGGAGTAAGGGTCATCCAGGCTACCTTATGAATATGAATATGATCTTAATTGAAGTATTTGCCCGCTTCATTTGGACAAGGGTGAGCCATAGTGGGTGTTATCTGGAGGGAAGCGGCATCTTGGACCCTATCTAACACCTACCTAGGGGCGGATTTCCCTTACCATCAGACTCCAGAGTTATGGGCTGGAACGCTTTAATGACCTTGTTCCCTTTTAGTCCGGACTCTTTGTGGACGCAACCGGACTTGCCAGTTTCAATAAAGAAGAATACAAATGAAGAAGACTTGAAAAGGGAGGTGGAGGTCGCTCAGCTACCCCTTTCAACTCCCCCTTTTGCAATTTACAGACCTTTATGTTGGGTTTTCTACGGTAATGACTCGTGTTCAGTTAATATTCATAATGCGATTCAAGCTTGCTTTCAGCCAAGAAGATTTGATTTATTTTCTAGTATACCAGCAAAACTAAAAAAATTCCCAGCTAATGTGAATTTTTCTTCTCTTACTCGTCATGGGTTGATGATACTGCATACGTAATGAATGTACCGTATTTTTCTATAATGACATGATTATTTAGATAACGTTTACTTCTGTATATTGTGCCTGTTTCGTATGCTTAATTCCAATGTTTTTGGTGTGTGTTCTGTAGAGTGAGTAGTGTGTCTACAGTATGGCTTGTGTTTATGTGTGAGTATAAATTTTGTGTGTAGTGTATCATTCTCTAGCATTTGTGCCTAATTTATTCATTCTCATTTGAAATATAGTCAACTGTGTGTGTGTGTGTTTGTGTTTGTGTTTGTGTGTGTGTGTGTGTGTGTGTGTGTGTGTGTGTGTGTGTGTGTGTGTGTGTGTGTGTGTGTGTGTGTGTGTGTGTGTGTGTGTGTGTGTGTGTGTGTGTGTGTGTGTGTGTGTGTGTGTGTGTGTGTGTGTGTGTGTGTGTGTGTGTGTGTGTGTGTGTTCTCCCCTGACTGAGGATTCGTGTGGTGGGTCGGGTTTGGTTCCAGTAAATAAATGATAAGCCTTCCACTTTATTCAAGGTGGGTCTAATGGGTAAGACGAGTATTGTTTGTTTGTATCGGTATTGGAGTAGTGTGTGTGTGTGTGTGTGTGTGTGTGTATGTGTGTGTGTGTGTGTGTGTGTGTGTGTGTGTGTGTGTGTGTGTGAACAGTTTGTATATGCGTGTGTTTGTTTACTCGTGGGTGTGTATATATTGCACAAGCACTACACTCAGCAGACTTCACAATCTGTATGACTTGATTAACGGGGTATATAATGAATATTTATTTTTGTATAATGAGTAAAGAGTTAATATAGTAAACCATGATAAGTCTCCATTCCCTGAAACATGCTCTCTATACTACCCACCAAAATCATTACAATTGTCCATTTTCTATTGTGTCCCTTCCCCCATTTCACTGTTGCTCTGCTAGCTAGTGTTCAGTGCTGTTTTTCCTCTGTCAATCTTCAGTACAACTCTCCTCTGTTTCAATGTACTGTATTCATATTCTTGCCCTTTTTGTCTTATTTTTTTTAGTGTCTCCAAATATGACTCCTATAATATTTCCTTTTATTATTGTCCTGTACTGTCATTCTTATCCTTCATCTTCCTTTAATATTTCAGTTATTCCAAATATATGAATTCTCTCTCTCTCTTTCTCTCTTTTTTTTTCTCTCTCTCTCTCTCAGACAGGACTCTCCGGCGCTGCAAGTCCTTTTCTATCCTTCCTTCAGTGGTGCATCTGTGGGTGTGTTATGTGTCTACACGGATTTGCATACGCTTACAACACCACTCTGACGCCCCTTTACCCCCCACTCTCCCTTCCTTCCCTCGCTGGGTCGGATACCCAATTGATCACGTCATGTCGGATAATTAAACGCTCCTCAGGTTCACCCGAAACCGGATTTTTCTTTCCCGAGGCTAATTGAGACTCGATGTAATTCAACTGCTTAAAGCCCCATAGAGAAGCATTCCTAGTCCTTCTAGCCGAGTTTATGAACACCCAATGTGCAGCCATCTATAAGGTAGAAGTAATTGCAGTTGGATTAGTATTATTTGAAGATACTCTTAAAGCCTTCATTGACTTGACCAGACTGTGAGATTTACGACTCTCAACCATGTGTATCCTTTGGGTTTAATTAAGAATACAGTCCTCTACACGATCTACTCATATATATCGTGATCTTCTATTTCTCATCCCCTAGTATATTATGATCAAATGTCACTCTGCAGTGCTGGAAAAGGTGTTCTGGTTTTCGTCTCAGTATGTCTGTGATTACTTTGTTGTAGACCTAATGCGACTTAAGAATCCTGTGATCTTAGATAGTAAACCTCCCCTTGCCTGGACAGACTTAGGGAGGTCTACGTGTGAGTTGGTTTGTCTGCCTCGCTCGGATTGTCCTGTAATCCGTTCATCTTGTTGGTCCGTCAGTGTGGTCACCATCATGCTGGTGTTGGCACTCACACACCGTAAGCCAGGTGCGACAGGTAAACAAATAATGGTAATTGGAACTTGAATACCTGGGAGGGTGATAATGATCAGATCTGGCCACACCGTCCATCTAAACCCAAACATAAACGAGAGGGATTTATATACATGTTCATTATTTATATATATATAATTTCTTCTTTATTCCTTCTCCTCTCCACTCTTCTACCACTCCACCCATGTCATCCTCCTTCATCCCTCAAGTTTTCCATCCCTAATATCCTTCCTTCAGTCCCTATTGCTCATCCTATCCTATTATTTCTTATTCTCCATTCCTCTCCTATTTCCCACTCTTTCCTCCTCTTCATCTGTCTTTCACTAGTCTCTCTTTCCCTCCCCTCCTTAACCCCCTTCCTTACCTCATGCACCCTAATCCTTCATTCTCTCCTCTGAGCCCTAAGTGGTGTTCCTTGCCTCAAAACTAATTACCTTGGCTTCTAATTAAGAGCCGAGGCATCACAATTACACCATCTTTCCTTGGCTGCAGCTGTGGACCCCTAATGACCCCACCGCACCTCCGCCACCAACAACCAGTTATTTTACATTTTTATGATGCAAGTTTTGGGGTTCCTCACCTCAACCTCCACTGCATGCCTTGTGACTCCTGGCTGGTTGGTTGTCTTGTTGGTGTGTGAGTTTAACCCTCAGTTCATGAGAAGGAATGTGTGCTTGTGTGTGTAGATGTAGTGGTGACCTCTGTGTGACCTTGAAGACCCTATAGCATATTTGACATCACTAAGGTTATTTTAAAGCTGAACAATATTGTTTATTAACTTGAGACTTAACAAAGAATATCAAATCGAGTATGCTTGTGACCCAGAAAGAGTTCATCCACTTGTCTTGATCTGTGCTGGAACTTGGTTTGAACGTTTCCTTATCCAGCAAGAGACAATACACAGCTCGTTTCTTTAACTCGTTTTATCACGTAAGATTCTTGAAATTGAAATGTTAAACAAAACGGATTCGCAGCTGATGCACAATAACATTTTCAACTTTTACAACTCCTGTAAATGATCATTCCTTCTGTAGCCCTACCTGCTGACAAATCTTTTTCTTCTCTTTTGTCCAACTATTTGATCAAAACTCGACTTTGTTTTGACATGAACTCTACTTTGATCTGACTCTCACCAAAGAGATCAGAGATTTAAGTTCCTAAGATTTTTTTTTATTTATTTCGAATTCCTAACCATTTGATAATAAGTAAAATGTTGGTTTATTTGAATATCTGGTTCACCAATAATTAACTACAATATTTACGGGACTTAATACGCTAATAATCTATACGTAACTGACGTTATAGGAAAGCAGTGAGTTTGATTTATCAAGTCTTTGCTTATTCAACAGTGATTCTGTTGCCGGGGGTGATAAGCTCTTTTCCGACCTTAATCCGCTTGCTATTAACTCCACCTCCTTAAGCACTTACTCCTTATGTATATATATTCTGCCTGGCTAAAGATGCGAGACTCTCTTATTGCTTCTCCCTCTCGTCTGATGATCTTAAGGGCATCATTTGCTTGAGGTAAATTGAAGGGCTGCTGATTCCTCCAGACAACACCAGGGAACAGACCACTTCAGTATACGAGTAGGAATTCTGTTTCCTTACATTATTCAGAAAGCTACGTAAACTCCAATTCGACCCCCTTAACCTGCTTAGCTAACCTGCTTGAGCCTGGCCCTTACCTAGACCCCATGCAGCATATCAGGTCCCTCTTCACACGACTTAGGAAGGGAAAGAGTAGGAGGAGGTGCAGGAGGAAGTAGGTAGGTGATGAGTAAGAGGAGGAAGGGGTGGAGGAGTAGGGAGATATTGATGATGATGATGATGATAGGGGATGATTAAAAGGAGAAGGAGAAAATGGAGGGCGAGGAAGAGGAGGAGGAGGAGTGGAAAGTAGTGAAGGATGAAGAGGAAGATGTGAAGGAGGAAGAAGAAGGAAAATAATTTTAGGAGGAAGAGGAGGAGCGGTAGAGAGTAAAAGAGGAAAACCAGTAGAAAAAGGAAAGAGTGGAAGACGAGGAGGAAGAGGATATGGAGGTGAAGGAATTAAATGACAAGTATAGTAAGAGGAAGTGGAAGGAGAGGAGTAGGAAGAGGAAGAAGAGGAGTATACAGGAAGAGGAAGAAGAAGTGGAAGGCGAGGAGGAGGAAGAGGAAAAAGAAAATGAGAGGGAGTAGGAAAAGGAAGAGGAGGAGTAGGAGTAGGGGGTAGGGGGTAGGGGGTAGGGGTCATCGTCTCAGCTATTCCTTCCAAGTGTTTCTTCCTGTTTGGTGGGTTCACTTCTCACACACTGTTTATTTCTGCTCCTCTGTTTACCCCACACCGTCATACCCTGCCCCTTATACCATCATACTCTGCCCCTTATACCATCATACTCTGCCCCTTATACCGTCATACCCTGCCCCTTATACCATCATACTCTGCCCCTTATACCATCATACTCTGCCCCTTATACCGTCATACCCTGCCCCTTATACCATCATACTCTGCCCCTTATACCATCATACTCTGCCCCTTATACCGTCATACCCTGCCCCTTATACCATCATACTCTGCCCCTTATACCATCATACTCTGTCCCTTATACCATCATACTCTGCCCCTTATACCATCATACTCTGCCCCTTATACCATCATACTCTGCCCCTTATACCGTCATACCCTGCCCCTTATACCATCATACTCTGCCCCTTATACCATCATACTCTGCCCCTTATACCGTCATACCCTGCCCCTTATACCATCATACTCTGCCCCTTATACCATCATACCCTGTCCCTTATACCATCATACCCTGTCCCTTATACCATCATACTCTGTCCCTTACACCATCATACCCTGTCCCTTATACCATCATACCCTGCCCCTTATACCATCATACTCTGTCCCTTACACCATCATACTCTGTCCCTTATACCATCATACCCTGTCCCTTATACCATCATACATACTCTCTCCCTTATACCATCATACCCTGTCCCTTATACCATCATACATACTCTCTCCCTTATACCATCATACCCTGCCCCTTATACCATCATACCCTGCCCCTTATACCATCATACCCTGCCCCTTATACCATCATACTCTGCCCCTTATGCCATCATACATTGCATCATTTCTCCCCATCATATTTTACCGTACACTAATATTATTCACACTATCATAGATAAATACATAGATTGATAAATGAAATGCTTGATTGATATATGGATTAGATACATAAATATACAAAATACAATCCACCAAAGTCACTCCATAATTCTAAAAAAAAATGGTCTAAGAGGCCCACTTCACAATCTTGTCACTAATGAAATACCAGTGATAACAAACAGCTTCTTCCTCCTTTTCGTATTCTTCCTCCTCCTCCTCGTCTTCTTTATACACTATTCGTCTTCTTTGTGGTACTTTCTTTTTGCTGTTGTTTCTGCTGCTGTTGTCATTGTTGTTATCGCAGCAGCATAAGTTGTTCACCTGTTATGAAGCCTCTTGACATGATTTTCTTGTTCCAGGTGAGGAGTCTGTTGACGAGTATAATTCCCAGCAAGATCTTGATTCCCAGATGACCTAACCCTGGTGAGTACGGTTTATTAGCGATTATAATATTTCGAATTTAAATAGTTTATATTATTATTACACCATTAGTTATCATTACAGTTCGGTTGGGTGACATCACATTCACATTTAGAAGAGTAATCTTCCTTTACCTTTCCCTTTTTTCATAATCTTGACCTCCACTTTCCTCATCTTTTCCTCCTCCTCCCCATCCTTCCTCTTCTTCCATTTTTACCTCATGAATTTCACTTCACTGGGCTCGTTGATTTTTCCAGAATTCCAATGAGAAAAATGATTTGCCAGAGCTCAGTAGTCAAGGAAGCTCCCAGTGTGAAAAGGAACGCTAACATATCGCGCTTTGACTAAATACTCCTTGACACTGGGTAATTCATTCAGCACAGAACACCTCAGTTCGACCAGTTGGGGCTCTATTTGCATCAAAAATAGTATTGGAGTCAGCAGTGCATTATTACTCTGGTGGCGGACAGTCACAGGCAAAACCTCGTACGTCGAAACTTTCTCCCATTGGCATGCTTCTGTGTACCCAAGTTCTGAGTTTAACGAGCAACACCATCTAGAAATAGCCACTGAAATCTTCCCTTCTTCGTTATTGTTGATGGATTGGATGCGTTTGACTGTAGATTTGATATAGAAATGCAATGCCAATATAAGTATTTTTTTTATGCCTGTGCAACTGGAGGTAGAGGGAGGCGAATGTAGTGCTAACCTTCTGCAGCGGTTGCCGTAATGGCCGCCCCGAGCACTGCCTACATCAAACACACACCGACACCAACACCAACACCCTCAGTTATAACAATGGTTGCCACGTTAAAAGGAAAAATGCCATAATTACAATGGCTACTGGTGCGAAAAGAAACAGAGCTGTTTGTCGAACTGACACTGAGATGAGCATTTGAGGTACTGTACATTTTAGCTATCAACAATACCAGCATAAAATTTTAGTTAATTTTTATCAGTTACCATCATCGAGAAAACACAAAAGACGACACAAAGACATCAAAGACGTTAACAACAACAACAACAACAACAACAACAACGGCAGGGACAATGAAAACAACAGTAACAGCAAAGCCAAAACAAAAATTTCCAATAAATGTCACTGTGAATTTGTCTATAAATATTACAGTTTCTGGGGGAGTCAGTGATGTTGATGTTGTTGCTATAAATACCTGGGGAGAATGCGAGAGGTGCAGGAGCATGCATCGCTGGAGACAGACTATCTGACTGTGAGAGATGTGAGGTGAAGTCTGGGAAGTTAATCACAAAGTCTGAATCTACAACAACAACAGTAAGGAGTAGGAAGAGGA
>JAWQEG010002650.1:0-182500 GCA_033782935.1 Petrolisthes cinctipes | reverse complement strand
TTGCCCCCCCCCCCTCTCTCTCTCTCTCTCCACTTTGTTTGCATACCTGTCTGTCTGCCATCCTAGTTTTCAGCCTCCCTGTCTGCTTGTCTGTTCTTACTCTGCCTACTTTCGCTCCAAAATGTCTGTCCTTCCGTCTTCCTATCGTCCTACTTACCTACCTACCTAACCAAACCTAATCTAATCTAATCTAACCTAACCTAACCTAACGTACCTTCTTGCCTGCTTTCATGCTTGCTTTAGTCATCTCTTCCTACCAACTCTTACCTACTTTGATTTCAGTTATATATAGGCGAAAATTAATTAGGAAATCCCAACACAGTGAGGGATGGGGAGTGGGAAACAGACGATGCATGCAGGAAGGAACGAAAGAAGGAAAGGGAGGGAGGGAGGGAATCAAGCATGTAGGAAAGGAAACAGACTATGAAGAGAGGAAAGGAACGAAGCCAGGGAGAGTGGTAAAATGGGGCGAGAATCAAGGATGTAGGAAGAGAAACAGATAATGAATGAATGAAGGAAGGAAGAAAGGGAGGGAGGGACTGAGTGATTGATGTTAGGTGTCACAACAGTGAAGTCATAGAGCGCCAGAAGAAGGTGATAATAGAGGTGTGACAGCAAGCAGGAAGGAAATAGAAGAAAAAGAGGGACAGTTGAAGAACTAAAAGGGAGTGGCTGGGGCCGAAGAACCGAAAAATATCTTAAAGTATTGCCCACATCACTACGACCAATACTCCCCTACGGGAGGGGGTGGGGGGGCAGGAAGGGAAAGAGAAATACTAGAAGGAAGGCAAGCATGGAGGAATGGAAGGAGGAAAGGGAAACATGGAAAAAAGGAGGAAGGGAGAGAAGTGGGGAGAGATGCATGCAGGGAAGGGGAGAGATACGACGAACACACACACACACACACACACACACTCCAATGGGACACAGACACACACACACACCAATGGGACACACACACACACACTCCAATGGAACACACACACATACACTCCAATGGGACACACACACACACACACACACCAATGGGACACACACACACCAATGGTATACACATCTCTTCAATAAATCAATGGTGGATTATTATTAGTAAATAGTAGATCTTGCAAGTGACGAGTGGAGAAGATAATTGTGGTCATTAGCAACTTGGCAAAGCCCTAATTACAGTTGGGAACTCCTGCCAGCCAGCCAGCCCCAGCCGCCGCTCCCTCCAAAAATTCACCGTGAAATTCGAGTCGATCTGGTGGAGTAAAAATGGCGGCCGTTGGTGTAGTGGTGGTGGTGATAGACATACAGTTGGCTCCACTTCCACGTTCACAACTCTGAGTTGCCTATGTTGAACCACCCACAGAATATTGAATCCCAAACCACATGTGAAGGTATTATCGATCTTGGTGTGATCATGATGAGAACAATTTTTTGTAGTGGAGTCTTAACTACTCAACGATCACATGTCTCTGCTCCCCCACCATCATGTCTTTTCTCACTTCATTCGGTTTCTCTCCCCCCTTCCCCCCACCGTCTCAGCACTCCTCCACTTTCCCACCTCACTCTCCTTTTCACCACCTTTATCATCATTCTACATGTTTCAGAAAATGATCAATCCTATATTTTGAAACAGGGCCTGAAAAGAAATTATGTAATATTTTGTAAACAAAATGGCAGGACTATTTATTATAATCCCTGATAAAACCATCCGAGATTAATGTCTAGGCCAAACTTACAGACTGTGTCGATGTGAGCAGTGTCCGAGAAACCGAGATGATTTCCTGTACCCACAATGTATCAGAGCCACTCACCCCAACCCAACCCCTCTTGCCATCTCACTCGGCAGTGAGTGGTTCGAATCATGATCACACGTGGTTTGGGATTCAAATTTCTGGCAGCACTTTGGCAGCGCTGAGTCGTAAACACGGAAGTGGAGCCAATTGTACATATCAGTGAACCAATTCCAACGCTTAGTCTGGCTGTCTCATACATGCTGCAGTTCGTTTAAGGACCCCTGCATTTGATGTATTCAGAAAATTGGAGTTAAGCGAGTCTTTCAAACACTGCCACGAAATACCACCCACAGTAACGAAGCACAGTCAGGCGGAATCAGAAGCCACCAGATCTCATACACGATCATAGGGTTCCTTACCGGGGTAGTACAGTGTTGGTAAATCTGGAGCAAATGATTCCTCCAAACTCTTTCAAGCAACAGGCCTCCATTACTATTATTAATCTGGTCCTGTTTCCTGGCATACTTTGGAGGAATAATGTACCAAAAGTGCACTACCCCCTTAATTAATCGTACTCCATCCATCAGATCATTCTAAGCAGACCTGGATACTTATTATGATTCGTGACTGTACATTGTTCAACCCGTTCCCGACAATCAAGCTGCTATGTTATTACATGTGTGTATAAAGAATTGTGTTACAGACATCAGGAACACATCGCATTACAAGGCAATACAAAACAAAGCAAAATTATAACCGCGAAAAACAAGTGTATTTTACCTTCAATCTGAATACTGGGCGATCCTAAAAACAGTCTCATAGGATTGAAAAAAAAAAAAAAAAAAAAAAAAAAAAAAAAAAAAAAAAAAAAAAAGATCTCCATTGCAATTAGTTCTTTGGTGAATTGGACTGTTCAAAGCTTCAACGAAATCTGTATACTTATTAGTGCTCGTGACTGTACTGTACATGCCTTGAAATACATGGAGCCGAGTTGTATTTTGTAATACTGAAGGTAAGGTTACTATATAGGCTACTTGAGGACCCTGTGTTTGTGTATGATAATTGGAGGCTTCTGATTCCTCCTGACCATGCCACGAAACAAGCTCCTTCCATATTATAGGTGGTAGTTTCGTGGTAATATTTGAAGGACTCATTTATCTCTAATTTTCTGACTACATCACAAGGTCCCTTAAATAATAATGCTCTTTATAAGAAATGCTGCTATATTATACCAGGTAGAAACAATGATGATGAGATGAGGTTAATTAAGGGGAGATTCTCTTGTTGGTGATTTGGAAGGCTACTGATTCCTTCAAAACTATGCCAGGAAATATGCATTGACCTCAGTGATATTAATATAAGATCTGTTTCTTGGCATAGTTTGGAGGAATCACAGACCTTCTAATTCACCAACAAAAGAATCTCCCCTTAAATAAGGAACCCTGCATGTGATGTCATCAGAAAATTGGAGGTAAATGAGTCACTCGAATATTGCCACGAAGTACCACCTATATGGAAGGAGCTTGTTTCGTGGCATAGATCGGAGGAATCAGAAGCCTCCAATTCCCATACACGATCACAGGGTATTTAATTACAGTTCTAGGGTTGTCTGCAATACACTACCAACAGACAGTATATATAGGAACGGAAAACAGTGAAAGAAAAATCCTTCAAAGTATTTACCTGGCGATGACAGAACGGAATATGTATAGTACTGTATGGCCAATGAAGGACCCTGTGATCGTGTATGGGAATAGGAGGCTACTGAATTCTCCTGACTGTGCCATGAAACAAGCTCCTTCCATATAGGTGTGTTTGTTTCGTGGCAACATTTGAAGGACTTGTCAATAATTTGCCACCAAATTTCATACCTGAGGTTAATATCTGACATGTATAACTAACACACACACACACACACACATACAAGAATAGACTAATAAAGTATTCTAAAAAAAAAAAGGAAAAAAATGCAATGAATGTGAATAGAGACTACTGAAAGCTTCAAATCATGGCAGGCAACCCCCCACCCCCCCATCAGCAATTATCACACAGGCACCTCAAGCCAAAGGTGGGAATTCCATCCCCAGGAATTTCCCCACCAAGGAATTGCCGCCGAAATTCTGGGCATTTTTTGGCGCGTTATTTTTGGTGCATTCAATAAGAGGCTGCAGGTGTTTAATTGTTTCCTGGCGGTGTTTGGAGGCTACAGAGGTCTCCATACACTTTCCTTCAAAATTTTACGAGTTTAAGGGGAGAATTTTATATTGATGAATTGGAAGGTCTCCGATTACTCCAAACTATGCCAGAAAACAGACGCCCTCAATCAATGGTACTAATAGGGGATCTGCTTCGTGGCATAGTTTGGAGGAATCAAAGACCTTCCAATTCACCAAAAAAAAGAGAATCTACCCTTAAGGAATTCGTGACTTTATCAGGGAACTGAATGATACTGTCTCCTCCAAAATGTGCCATAAAACAGCAACTGCGCCACCGATCAAGGGAGCCAGGAAGTCTGTTAAGAGAGAGAGAATTATATTTTATATTTGGAATTCGGAGAGAGAGAGAGAGAGAGAGAGAGAGAGAGAGAGAGAGAGAGAGAGAGAGAGAGAGAGAGGAGAGGAATTAGAAGAGAGTGACACAAACATTATATAAACAGTTCATACAGACACACTATAACAATATAAGTCATATGCGTATTAACAAATGTCTATTAGTTAATAATAATACAATTAATACTAAAAGTAAGAATAGTAATAGAAGAGAATCAAACAGACAGAATGACAAGAGAGAGAGAGAGAGAGAGAGAGAGAGAGAGAGAGAGAGAGAGAGAGAGAGTGTGTGTGTGTGTATAGAAAGAGAGAAAGTATGTGTGTGTGGTCAGTGGGTGTGCAGAGCATGGAGGTATAGTCTGTCTCAGGAAAGTTGAGGGTAGAATATCGTCTTTTTTACTCCAAAGTCAATGTCAAAGGCCGAACACACCTGACCTCTCGACCTGAGGGAATACAGGCTGGCCAGGGACAATGACTCGGACAGTAAGAGCAACATTCAATGGAACCCACAACACTCCAAGTTTGAGTTGCTACATCTGGTGGAAAGAAGCAAAGACAGGCAAGAATATGAAATAGACAATATAGCAAAAGACTATGGACATGAAGTATTACGACTTCCGCCCTACCACAGTGAATTTAATCTCATAGAACTTATATGGGCTCAGGTGAAAGAGGAAGTCAGAAAAAAGAATTCTAATAATAATCAGACAATGCGTGTGGTCGAAGAAATAACCAGAAATGCAGTGGCGAAAGTGACACAAGAAAATTGGCAAAAATGTATGGAGCATACGAGAAAATTAGAGCAGGAACATATCAAGATCTAGAATACCAGGTCTGCTCATCGCGCATATCGGGCCTCTGGCTGGTGACGTCGATTGGCCCCCAAACTCAGGCAGCTCTCTGTCTACCAAATATGGGACGGAATAGTAGTCTCTATGGTGGGGGTACATTAGGGTCAATATCAGCGACCTCTCTCATTTCAGTGGCAAAAATGCCTAACTTTCTTGCCAAAATTCAGGGCTTAGACTTAATGTAGGCGAATCGTTTTTGTTTCTAAAATTTCTTCATATGTATAGGTATCGAAAGTTCTCAGTAGAAGTTTTCGAGAAATGACATATAAGCATAGAAATTGTGCTGTGAAAATAGCATATATACAGGAAAAAGCCTTCATTCTGGCTGTGTATAGAAAACGAGAATATTTTAATCCTTATCAAATCACTTCACACCTCCGCCTCCAACACACACACACACTTGATTTGAGTTGAATGTTACATAATAGTTCATATTCAGACACCGTCGTTTTTATGTATTAATTTATGCATTAATTTTAGTCTTAAATATACATTATTTTACTTTGTATTAGCTACAATAGATTATGAAAAGTATTTATCATCTATTTTTTTCTATACTGTCCCTACTGAGAAATATCAACACATGTAAAAATGTGTGAGAGAGAGAGAGAGAGAGAGAGAGAGAGAGAGAGAGAGAGAGAGAGAGAATTGTATTTTCAAATTTAAGAGTATGTAAATATTTACTTAGGACATGTTACTATTAAAACTATTACAAATAAGTTTATATCTTTTCATAACAATTTTATTATAGCAATCCTAAAACAGCACGATTATGTTATCTCCATGGAACATACTAAAGATGAAAACTGATTAACATTAACCTTCCCACCTGCCCACTCCCATCCTTCAACCCTCCTCAAACCTGACCGTGAGGTTGCCCTTTTGCTGACGTCACAGATTCACTCACCCCCCAGATGGGAGGTGAGGAGCGCAAGTGTTCTGACCTGGTATATCTCTTGACCTTGCAGAGAACAATAGTCACACCAGTTGCTGCTGGAGAGACCTCTGCCAGGAGAACACAGGATTCTCATGGAGGCAGAGAAGAGGGTTGATGTGAACAAATTCCATGGAGCCTACCACATGACCCCAGCCACTTTCGATTAACTTCTGCAGCTAGTTGGTCATCATATAGAAAAACAAGCCACGACATTTAGGGATCCTGTCGATGCACCATAAGCTGCGCAGCCGAGATGCACAGTACTGTGAGGATGTGCGGTGTTGTCACATTTGCAGATTCACTGAACAAAACTTTTCACATCACATTAATGCACACTTTATGTAAATCTATCTATCTATAGCTCTGACGCCTCGTTCCCTCCGGGAACTCCCCCCCAAGGGGGTGGCCACGGCAGAAGTGTCTCCATTTCTCCATGTTCCAACACTCCCTCCTTACTTGGTCAAGCCCTCCTCTGCCCCTCACGTTTCTCTCCCTTACATACTCTTCCACTCTGTTCTGCCATCTAACCGGAGGTCTGCCTCTCACACCAGGTCCTACAACTTCACTTCCATACACCTTCTTTACAAACTCACGTTGCATTCTCTCCACATGTCCAAACCACCTCTATGTATCACGTTTCACTCTCTCAACCACTCCACACTCAATACCAATTGCCTACTCACTCATACCGCATCTCTCATTACTTTCTCCATCCCACCTTGCAAGTCCACATGCTCCTCTTAAGTAACTCATTTCCACAGCACCTATTCTCGACTGATTAGCCCTACTCCATGTCTCCGACGCATATGTCAGTGTTGGCAGGATTATACTATTTCGTAGTCCCCTTTTCACTTCCTTACTCACACTTCTACCCTTCATAATCCTCCCGTGATCCTATGATCTGTCTTCCCCTCACTGCTCTCTCCCTAATTTTTCCTTCCATGTTTACACATAACTGTACCCAGGTACTTAAAACTCCTTCACTTCCTCCATCCTCTCACCCATCAGAATTATCTAACGCTTCGTCCCAGTTGGTACTCCCACTCTGTACGGTGTAGCAAAGTCAATCACTTCAGTTTCTGCTCTTTCAAATACCATCACTTTACTTTTGCCCACATTCACCTTCAGTTTCCTTCGTTTACACACCGACTGAAATTCGTCCACCACTCGTGTCAATTCCTTTCATTCTCAGCCATCAGCAGTGTCATCCGCAAACAAACTTGCCACCAAGGACCAATTTGCTTCATTCAGCCTCAACTTCACCCCCAGACCATTCACTTTGGCTTTCACCTCTCATACAACCATCCATATATATATTGAACCATGGTGACATAACACATCCCTGTCTGAGCCCTACACTAATATTAATATTAAAACTCTCACTTAGATATTAATATTAAAACTCTCACATGTAACTATTTATATCACTAATATGATATAATTTCTTTTTCTGTGTGCAAATGCTTCCTGGACAGTGGTCAACATCACTGCCGTCTCTCCGTCTAAAGATGTAATTATTTATCTTTTGACAGTCGCCGTCGGCAGGACGGGCTAGTGAGAATCCCGCCTGAGTCAACCTGGCGATGTGGCCACCACACGGCCCTTCTGAAATATGTATCAGAAGCTGGATGGAGCCATTGTGTCCAGGATGCAACACAGCACCCCATTCTATTAACCACATTATGGAAGACTGCAATGTACACAACCACACTTGCCAACATAGAAGCTCGGGGCTGCTCAGCCAGACAGCTTGAAGACCTTCAACAACATGAACTACATCTTGGGTGGAGGTTAAAATTCACCAGAGCCCATTTAGCTACACGAGGCAAAAACACAGATCATACTATTAATACGATTTATTATAATTAGCAGTAGATACAATCACAAGTTGATTAGACAACACACTAATTAAAATGAAATGAGCAGAAACATCAGATGACAATTTATATTTCCGCTTCCATTATAATTTCAAAATTGAACTTGATCTTTTCCCCATAGCAGCACACACTAGATAAGTGGTTCTTAACCTTTGTTGATAGCAAACTACAATATGTGCCGAGCATCTGCATTATGACCCACATCCTCGTATACTAAATTTGCTACATAATTAAAAATATTAATAGTAAAAGTAGGGAGGTAAAAGCATGTGTTTACATAGAATATAAAAGTCCTCATTACATGTTGGGGACAAAAGGACAGTTATATCAGTCCCGTTAGCAAACTACACATAAGTGTAACCTTGGGATAACCATAACATGCAGTACCTTACTGACCAAACATTGGGCTGCAGCCCAGAGGTTAAGAACCATTGCACTAGATTAGTCTTCAAGATATTTTCTATAACAGGTCGTCAGTTGTGTAAAGATATATATTGCCACATAGTCTATGAGATACCTTGAGAAGCAAACGAATCTAAGAAAAATTAGGAAGACTTTAATTTAAAGTTGAGAAAGTTTGGTAATGAAATTGAAGTACAGTATTAAGAAGGGGAGGAGAAATAAACAGATACACCTATAACAAAGGGAAAGAAAGACACTTGCACATAAAGCATGTGATTTGCGGAATCACCTAAGAGCTTCAGGTATACCGCAAAAAGATCCATTTAATGAAAAGCAGAAAGGAAAATGGAACAAAACAGATTTGAATAGTGGGAGGAAGGGATGGGGAAAAGGTCTCAATTGGGAGTAATATTAGCAACAAGTGATTATATAGAAATTTGGTTGGCAAATATAGAATTACCAGACAAAAAAAGAAAGAGAGATAAGGATAGGATGAGGTAGGAGTCTCATCACATCGTTAGATCCATAATGGCATTAACTATATCGTTATTATTTTTCTTGAGAGCTCTAACAGCCTTGGAACGGGACACATTAGCTTGGGAAACCACCAGTTCAATGTCCTTCTCCTCCAGCCCAGTCTCATCTACCTCCTCATCCTCATCCTCATCTTCCTGAATAGCTGCCGGCACCTGGAAAGCAAAAGGCAAGTAAATGTCAACTTTCAATGCTTAGTGCATAAATACAGGACACTGTCAAGTGTCAACATAGCAAGCATATATAATTATGCAAATATGAAACACACAGTAACTAGATGACATAGTATGCACCACTTTGCTAAATTTTACTTATTAGATTGATACACTGAAGACAAGGCATCATTTGGGTTAACTTAAAAGTTTCTTCATTAGTGCTTCTCTAAAGCAAGAAGGGTGGTAATTATGTCATGAGCAATCAAAATCCATGTTGCTGAGTAAGACATAAGCAACAGCCAACATCACATCACATATATTATTGGGGCCATAATAATTTGCAGTCAAACAGTACAGCCAAAATGAGACTGGACTATGTAGAGGCTCTCATTTTGGTGTCTCAAGGTCCTCAACTACTCACCTTATGCAATGTGTCAAGATATGGTACTCATGTCAAAAAATATATTATTTTACTGTATCACTATCTATCTATCTATAGCTCTGACGCCTCGTTCCCTCCGGGGACTCTCCCCAAGGGGGTGACCACGGCAGAAGTGTCTCCAGCTTTCCCTGTTCCAACACTCCCTCCTTACTTGGTCAAGCCCTCCTCTGCCCCTCACGTTTCTCTCCCTCACATACTCCAATCTGTTCTGCCATCTGACCAGAGGTCTGCCTCTCACACCAGGTCCCACAACTTCACTTCCATACACCTTCTTTACAAACTCCTCACCTTGCATTCTCTCCAAATGTCCAAACCACCTCAATGTATTATGCTTCACCCTCTCAACCACCCCATCCTCAATACCAATTGCCTTCTCACTCATACCACATCTCTCATTACTTTCTCCATCCCACCTGGTAAGTTCACATGCTCCTCTCAAGTAACTCATTTCCACTGCACCTATTCTAGACTGATGAGCCCTACTCCATGTCCATGCCTCTGACACATATGTCAGTGTTGGCAGGAGTATACTATTCCGTTGTCCCCTTTTCACTTTCATACTCACATTTCTACTCCTCACACTTCTACCATTCATATTCCTCCCCAGTGATCCTATGACCTGTCTACCTATCACTGCTCTCTCCCTAATTTCTCCTTCCACATTTGCATGTTGACACAAAACTGTACCCAGGTACTTAAACTCCTTCACTTCCTCCATCTTCTCACCCCCCAGTGTTATCTCACATTACTCCTAGTTGGTATTTTCAATATGTGGGGTGTGGCAAAGTCCATCACTTCAGTTTATACCCTCTCAAATACCATCACCTTACTTTTACCAACATTCACCTTCAGTTTCCTTCGTTTACATACAGACTCAACCTCATCCACCACCCACTGTAACTCCCTTTCACTCTCAGTCATCAGCATAGTGTCATCCACAAATAAGATGTCCTAGTTCTCCTATCAACCCTATCGTATGCCTTCTTCAAGTCCATGAAGGCAGCATACAACTTCCTACCCTTCCCAATATATTTCTCCACTATTGATTTTAATGCAAATATCTGGTCCACACATCCTCTACTTTTTTTCAACCCTCCCTGCCCCTCACTAACTTATTCCCTGTTACTTCAATCAGTCTTTCAGTAAGGACCTTTCCATACACCTTCTCCAGTACATTAAGAAGGCTTATTCCCCTATAGCTACCACACTCATCCCTACTCCCCTTTCCCCTATATAGAGGCACAATTATGGGTCTCCTCCAATCCTCTGGCACCTCTCCTTGTGCATATAAGCAACATCCACTCCCCCACACTGCAACATCTCAGCAGTTATCCCATCCACCCTCATCCTTCCCCATCTACAACTTTCCAAACCACTTTACTTCCTAGTTCTCCCTGTACACCCTGTTGTCTACCACCTGCCTCCATCCCCATGCCTGCCACCATCACCTCACCTCCCGTACCCTCATTCATCAAACGATCAAAATGCCACTTCCACTCACAGTGACTCCAGCCTCTCTCTTCATTTTCACACTACCAGACTTTTTTTTATCTTCTTTCTTTTAACCTCCTTCCAGAATAATTTCTTGTTTCCTATCTAAACTTCTCATATATATAAAAAAAGAAAAAAGAAGAAGAAACCACCTTCCATGTTAGGCACTATAGTCTATTCCAACGATCGGTGCATCAGGTTCCTAGCGGGTTTCTGTTTCTGCGTCCGTGATTGGTTGATTTGACGACAATGCTTTTTCAAGGGCTCTTAACTTTAGCAACGTGTTATTGGCTGTCCAAACATCTCATATCTCAGATGTTTTGACCAATTATGCCTTAAATAAAGTATCTGACACATTATTATGTTTTTAATATAACAAATATTATTATATAATTGCCAAATGACATTTGATGACACACCTACAAATACAGAAACTTACCTAAATACGAGTAAAAAGAGAGAAGCGATTGTCAACACGGGAGAGATAAGGTGATGTTCATCTTCCCGCCAACACTGTGTCCGTTCTTCCGTTGTAGCTATGACTTGGTTGTTATCCTTAATATCTTTAGTTACTTCGTGAGGCTATTGCTGGCTTTAGATTTTCAAATTGTATTGAATCTTGTTAAAAAATAATCAAAATTACAAAAAATAACATCTATTAACTTTGCTTTCATTAATATTTACGGTGCATCTTGACCTTAAATGAATGGATTCGAACGATATAGTAACTACGTAGCCTAATGAACAACCAGCCGTATTTTCCCTAATATACACAGTTTTCGCTTGTCATTTGGCAATTATATAATAATATATGTTATATTGAAAACATAATAACGTGTCAGATACTTTATTTAAGGCATAATTGATCAAAACATCTGAGATATGAGAAGTTTGGACAGCAAATCACACATTGCTAAAGTTAGGAGCCCTTGAACGAGCATTATCATCAAATCAACCAATCACGGACGCAGAAACAGAAACCCACTAGAAACCAGATGCATCAATCGTTGGAATAGAGTATAGTCGCTAGTCCCATACAGCATTAACTGGTATGGTATTGAAGGGGATGACAATTTTCAGAATAGATATATTGTACTGTACAGTGCTCCCCACTAATAGATGGGGTTATGTACCAAGCAGGCACCATGTACTTTGAAATTGTGTACTTGGAATAGATAAATAAGGGGGGAAAATAGGTTCGGTACTGATGCTTCCAAAAACAAACCCTTCTTGATCATTATATAATATGTACACTCAACCCCCAGCTATAGCGGGCTTCGATAATGTGCTTAAACATACTTAAATGGCTAATGTGCATCCTAAGCAGTGCTATCGCGACTTGTGAGCCAGGAGGAGTCCAGTAAACCCTCGATTTCAGATTCTCTCTCTAGTGACTAAAAACAATTCTAAACTTGAGCCAAAAGTATCGAAAATGTATATTTTAAAAGGTTGTTCATATTAAGGCCGGTTCACACTGGCAAAATCTTGGCCACTTTCTCTCGGAAACTGCTCCTCCCGCGAGGTGTTTCCGGCGCCTGTTCCCGAAAATTTATACCGCGATGGAGAGACCAGCATGTCTGTTGTATTTCGCCGGAATAGCGGCCGCTTGCCGGGATTGGCGGGAAATCAAACCTACGAACTAATCAGAGCACTGCACTGCAGGAAGACTAGTTTTCTATGATCTTACGGAATTAATTTACAAGTAATACTAATTTATACATGTATTCTTCAATACAATATCCACTACTGCCCGTAAATTCTTTCCTTACAAAAGAAAAACTGAATTGCAATGTGTATTCTTTTTCATTTAATCCACAAACTTCATGCAAAGTAATAAAACTTTATACAAACTAATCACAATTACTTCAGTAGAATTATGAGCTGATTATGGATTTTCCTTTAAATTCTTTTCAATACTCTTCAAATTCATTTCAATATTCTTTAGGCGAGCAAATGAATTTTCATCTTGAAATCTAAATATGTTTTCATTATCATGGGTACTTCTGGTTCATAGAATATCTTGCATTAATGAAAAATCGAGAGTAGCACATCTCATGTGTGTTTGGCTGTCCATCTTTGTTTGTAAACAGAGATGCCGCGCCACGGCCGCCACCTCCTCTGTGGTCTCAGTCCGTGTGAACCCCTGCCGGGGAATTAACGCCGAAATCGGCTTCTTGTTCCCCGAAATTGGGGACAACAGATGCCGAGATTTTGCCAGTGTGAACCGGCCTTTAAAAGGGTAGGCCTAAAAGTGCAAGTGTAGTGAGTGAAGAAAGAGGGTGAGGGTTGGCAAGTTCAGTTATCACCAATAATCCACTAGTTTCTACTCATACAAACACATTTCCTTTGTTTATATTCATTATTCTTTGTCACTTTCTCTTACAATCGCTTGCACTTTTCACCATGTTTTGAGAAGTTGTTCACTATAAAGGGGTTGGCTTATTGCGAGTGTATCAAGCGAGATTGAATTTTTATTCGTGCATACACATTCCTTAGTTTGTATTCATTAACTTTGGTATTATTCTCTTAAAATCACTTCCACTTTTCACCATACCAATATTCTGTATCTGAATAATCAATCAACACATTACGGTAAACAAGTCTTTTTGTTTTTAGATTTGTTTACTTTTTACTATCAAAATGTGAACGACATTTATGAGTTGCGCCATCAAAGTAAGGTATGCCTACTTTTGGAATTTGGTCTCAATTAATTTTTTCGCCAAGCCTACTTGGAAATCATCTACTTAATGACTGCCTACTTGGAGGGAGCACTAAATTTTCCACTGGCTGTAGATAGCTTCAGTATGCTACCAGTAGTACAGTACATGGGATGCAAGAACCAAAAATATGTGATTCAGTAATAATACATCAACTACTGTGAAGTTGTCTTACCGTGGTGTGTGCTGCTGTGTCGGCTGCTGGGTTGACTGTGGGTTCCTTGAACTTTTCTGCAGCTGCCATCTGGGCTTGCTGGCTCATGTCTTCAATCTGCAAAAGCAAGATAAGAAATTAAGGAAAGAGCAAACCAATGAGGTGCAAGGATAAAGGAAAATTCTATCTATCTCTCCCCCATGACAGCGCCTCCAGCTATCCCTTTTCCAGCACTCCCTTCTTGCTTGCTTGGTCAAACCCCCCTCTTCTATTCATGTTTCTCTCATGTACTCTTCCACCCTGTTCTCCCATTTAATCAATAGTCTGCCTCTCACACCAGGTCCTTCCAACGTAATTCCCAAACACCTCTTTCATAAACTCATCTTGCATTCTCTCCAATTCCAAACCATCTCAATGTACTCTGCTTAATCCTCTCAATCACTCAACACTGACTACCTTCTCACTTAGGCCACACCTTTTGTAAAGATTCTCATTAATTTTCCATCCCATCTCGCCAGATCACATGCTTTTCTCGGGCAGCTCATTTCCACTGCACTAATTCTAGACTGTTGCACCCTATTCTATATCAAAGTCTCTGATGCTTGTCAGTTTTGGCAGGACTCAACTATTTCTCAGTCCCCTTTTCAAGTCCATGCTCACACTTCTACTCTTCTTGATCTCCCTTAGAGAACCTAAGATCTGTCTACCCCAGTACAGCAGGTTTGCATATTACGTGTTATCAATCACTTTGGCTTCTGTCCTCTCAAATATCATCACCTTACTCTAACATTCATCTGTTGTTTCCCTTCTTTTATAAAAAATAGAAAGCAAAATATTTTGGTCTTTCGGTATATGTCTTTTATCATTCCATTCACATAGCTTACACTATACAGGCACCTGAAATATCATATTCCTAACAATTCAATCGAGACTCGAAATCACCCACTTTTACACATCCAATAATTCCATTATCTGGTAGCTCTATACTGCATTCTGCAACCTTCCCTTTATAACATACATATGCAACACTTTCATAAACCTTCCCTACTCAATCTTTCAAAGAGGTGCTCTTTATGACCTATCTGACAGCCAACACCAAACTGAAACCACCCCCTTGCTCATCACCTGCAGCCTCTTTATATGATTAATACTGTATATTTGAATCAACTTTCTGCCATACCTAACCTACTACATTTAACAAGCTTATCATGCACACATCAATGAAATTTCATTTCCTCTTATTCTTGTAAGGGGTAGAAGAATCTTTTAACTTTTTCCAGTCCACCAATATATACAGGACAACTTCATTTTCCCATACAAAGACAAAAATAATTTTCTTCATTGAATCCAATGCAGTCTCCACAGAAGTATTCTATTCATCCATCCACATGGCTCATTCCATTTTTAGTTTATCTGGTATGACAAGTCTGGTGTAGATGGATCCCAGTGTACAATCTTTTGCACATTCCCTCCTCTAAGATTCATTACAACCTCAAAATACTCCTTCCATCTCTCTCATCCTATTCACTGGTGATAGTTTTTTACTCACATAATACCTATCAGTATCACAAACTCAAAACTCTTGGTATTGCAGCATTTAGGCATTTGCTCCACCAAAGCAACCCAACCTACATACAAGAATGGTATCAGCCATGCTACGCACCTTAGCCTCACCAAAGACGATATAAGTATCTGAGGCAGGGTTTTTGAAGACATCAGGTTTGTTGATGACAAAGAGGATGTTTTTGCTCTTACGGATGGTGACTCTGTTTACTCCTGGAACCTGCTTCAGACCCAGTTTGGACATGAGCTTGCGAGCCTTCTTCTCTGATCGACTCTGTTTGGACACCTTAGCTGATTCTGATGTTGTTGGTGCTGATGCTGATCCTCCCTGCTCCAGCTCTGGCAGAGAATCCTATGAAAATATACAAATTAGTTAACAGTAATATACAAACTGTTCTAGGAATATGCATCACTCATATAACACTAAACATACAACACAATCTTCTCTAGATAATTGCATGACTGAAACTTCCAAGTCACTAAGTAAGATTCTAAGTGTGGTAGTATTAAACATTATCTTCAACAAAAACAATCTGCGTTCTCAGTACTTTGCAATGCCAATATAGCGACGAAAATTGTTTTCGTCGAAGATAATGTTTAATACTACCAGCCTAAATACTGTAACGGCAAGTAAAGGGCCGTATGTGTGGTGTTGTTGATGGCGTGTTACCGGTGCAGTACAATGACTGTTGTTTGTCTATGGAGTCACTGTATTAGTACCATGCCATCATAAGCACCGTCCATGTTCTTGAATAATGACTAAAGAACCATGCGACTCACCTCTGAACCATCTGAATCAGAACCGGTGCCAGCATCCTGAATCTCTGGTGCTTGGGCTGCTGCTGGGGGGGAAGTCTTCTCAATCTCTGTCAGTTCTGGCATGATGATGGTGGTGGTGGTGGTTGTATCTACTGGACCTGCAATTTAAATTCATGGGTTTTAATGAGTTAGATTGATTGATTGGTTTATCGATATTAGGCGCTGCAACAGCAAGGTCATATGGCACCCAAGGAAGGTGATTGAGAGGTGTGACAGTAAGCACAAAAGGGAGTTGGAGAACTGAAATCCCCTTTTAGTCGCCTTTTACAACAAGCAGGGATACTGGGGAGGTATATGAAGCCCTCTACCTTCCCCAGGGCAATTTTGACGAGTCAAATTTGGTGGAGTTGAAACCTTCCAAAAGAAATAACAAATACAAATATTATGAATGGATAAAAAACAAAGGAGGTAAATTAAAAGAACCAATTCAAACACCATTCTTGAGAACTAGCAAAACTTTCAAAAGGGGACTCACTTTATAAATCTATGATAAGATATGGGGGTAATTATCTATTCTATTGCCGTTTTCTATTACAATGGTTATACCCTCTTTACCCGGGGAAAGGACATTTGACCAGTCACTTGACCAGGTAGGGTAGGATAGTTGATCAGGTCACTTGACCAGGTGGGGTAGGACTGTTGACCAGGATATTTTTTATTAAATTTTATTGACCATGTTATAAAAAAAAAAAAAAAAAAAAATGGTATTTTCTATGAACTTTTATTCCTGCAAGACAGCATGGCTGAAGGTAGTTGGTCTGGTCGAGAACTAGAAAACTAAGTTTAAGAGCAATGAACAGTGAAGAATATAGTGGTGGTGGAGGCAGTAGTACAAAGTTAAAAATATGTAAAAGGTGTGAATACAAGGGAAAGCTAAATGAAGATGGACTATGTGGAAATTGTGTAAACATTGGGTTGAAAATAATAGAGTTGATTGTACTAAATGCAGATATTGGCAACACAAGGAGTGTGAGGGGCTTACAGATGTCGGACTTAGAATAGCCAAGATCAGAGAGGTGTGGTTCTGCAAAATATGCAGGACCCAGTGGAAAACAGATGAACAAGAAAATGCAAAACTGAGGGAAGAGTTGAGGGCAGTGAAAAGCAAAAATACAGATATAAGTGAGAAGATGGTAGCCCTTGAAGAGAAGTGGAGTTGGAACAAAGACAAGGATGACCCTGAAGAGGAAAAAATTCTGGCAATAAGGGAGAGTGAAGAAAGAGGTATATACTGGAACTACTGGTATTTGTGGAAGTGGGCAAACAAGGAAGAAAATGAAGGATATGGATAGCATTAGGGAAGAGTTGAAGTAACTGTTAACAGCTAATTATTCCCTTAAGAAAATAATAGAAAATCTGGAGAAGTGGGATAAAAAGGAGATAGTTAGGAATGTGACAGAGAATAATGGAAAATTTGGAAAAAGGGCAAGAGAGGAAGAAGAAAAGGAACAATATTATAATGTTTAACGTACCGGTACCAGAAAGCAGGAAGACGGAGATCGGTGAGAGAGTAGATAAGGATAGGGAGAGATGTGAAGAAGTTTTTCAGAAAAAAAAAAAAAAAACTGGGAGTCAGGGATGCAAAGATTCAAAGGATTTTTAGGATTGGCAGGATAACAACAGGAAAAGTTAGGCCAGTGATTATGGAGATGAATGAAGTAGGAATCAAGTGGGAGTTAGTAAAGCGAAGCAAGAAACTAAAAAATGACGATGATCAGGTAACCCAGGAAATCATTATTGCACCTGACCTGACCAAGAGGGAAAGAGAGGAGAATGATAGGTTGAGAGAAGAACTGAGACACAAAAGACAAAACGGAAGACAGTGGATACTAAGTAAAGGGAAAGTGGTAAGGATACATAAAGTGGTCGGAGAGCAGGAGTGACAAGTTAGTGCAAGTAAAGTAAGTACAGTAAATAACAACACACATGTAAAGGCTGTAATTAGGAATGGCAGTAACTTGTTATCAAGTACAAATAGGAGTAAGGAAGAAATAAATAAACTAGTTATTAAAGTTATTAACATACAAGGATTATCGAAAGTTAAGGTTAAAGAAATTGAGGAACTAATAGATAGGAATAGTATTCCATATCTTACAGAAACTCAAAAGAAAGTCAGAGATATCAACTTTAAAGATAATATCGTTATATTAGAGCAAATGAGAGATATAAAAGACCGTAAAGGTGGAGGAATAATGATATTGTACCAAAACAAAATTATATGATGGGGACATAACCAAAGTTAGACTTAATTAAGATGAAGAAATCAGTATACCAGTTAGTAGCGGGATAAGACAGGATGTACGGGATCAACCACCTTATTCAAACTAGCTACCTACAAAATTATGCAGCATTTAGAGAATGTAGACAGAGGATATAAGGATGAAAATTTCATTATAACCTCCCTGTTCTCTGCAGATGACATGAGAAAGACGCGGAAAAGGTGATTGAGCAAGTGATTAAAACGGGAAGGGAATGTGGGATTGAAATAAACAAACAGAAAAGTAATATAATTATATTCAACATGAAGGAAAAGACTAATGAAATTGCAGGGATAAAAGTAAGTGATAAATTAAAATACTTGGAGATAACTATTAGCCTAATGACGGTAGAAATATGTTATAGGTGCAAAAACAGTTAATGATAGAAAAGGCGACCAAAATGGCGAATTTAACGTACTCTGTTAGGACCCTATTGACCCATCACACCTGGTCAAGTGACTCTGGTCAAATGTCCTACATCCCTTTACCCACTAACGTTAATTTATACCATTCTTAGACACTTTTCTTCAGAAATGCCCTATTTCCAAGATATGGGGCATTTTGAAATTAGCCTGACCTTAACTAACCTAGACCTCAGCAGACTACTGGGACCTAACCAAGACAAACTACCGGGAAATAACTATGGTAAAGTACCAGGGCAAAATACTGGGACCTAGCAACACTGCTATAAAAACAGCAATACAATAGATAAATACAGATATTGGGGTAACACACTTTTGGTATATTGGAGTGCCTCGATTCCTCCAAAGTATGCCAAGAAACAGAACCTGTAGAACAAAAATAAATGGTGTTCTGGTGCTTAGAATAGTTTGGAGGAATCATTTGCTTCCAACACTGTACTTCCTCTTTAATTAACTTACAAATTCTACCAACATCATAAATAAATCTGATAATAGGATCAAACAATAATTCCACGTGATTTCCCAGAGCATAACTTTTTACCCGGCAAATTAATATACGTAAATAGAACATGGGGGGGAAGGGCGCCATTCACAACACACCATAAATAAATACTATTACTATAACCATTTACCATAACAACAACATGCTCTCTCTATAACACCATCATAACACACATTCTGGTACCCACATATTATTACACAGCCATATTGGAAGCATTACAGAATCGAGGATACAAAACACACGTGACACCAGGGAATAAATAATATGCCGCCTACACTCCAGTGGGGGATCATATTTTTATATTCACTTTTATCACCACCATCCTGAGTTAATCGATTATAATTTTGCTTTCCTAATAAACTAAAATACCTGAATTACTAGTAACAGATAGCCATTGTTATATTTAGATGGTTAATCAATGGGTAAATAAGAGGTAAAATATATATCTCACCTTCCGCTGGTTGTGCAGGGCTGTGGTGACTGTGGACGGACTGTGGTGTTCACTGTTGCCAACGCAAAATTGTGAAATTCCCAATATTACTGACCAAGAATTCCCTAGATTCATTCAATTAAACTTTACATCTGGATTATGTTAGTTTATTTACAAAAAGTCCAAATAATCCTAAGAAATGCTAAATTTCCGACATAATTTGCAGGGTCCACCAGATGTGTTCTTCAAAATCCAACAGTTAATATTCCAAATAAATTTCCAAGATCCCAAGGTATTCTATATAAATCTCAAGATCTTGGGAAAAATTCCAATCGCTGGCATTTTTGGTGTAGGGATGGGATGGGGTAAGGGAGAAGTGCTGCCCTCTATACCTCCACCAAAACCAATAACAAATATTCAAATAATAAATCCTCTATCGTTATCGTACCATCCATTAGTATTGTTGTACACCATTAGAAAAGTCCTTTGGTTACCGGAAATAATGCTTTTGTCGTCACTGTATAATTGTGGGTAATGGAGTGCTTTCCAAACTAGTCCCTCTGGTCCATGGTAGAGGGCACTTCTGGATAATGCAAAGCCCGCATTATTTAAAAAGATAAACTTAACCTACCAAGTTCAAGTAGGCTACATGGAAGGTTAATAAGAGACTTATATAGGTTTCTTATAGAGCTCCCATGATCAAATCTTAATAATGCGGTTTACTAATATTTAGAATAGTTACAAATTAACACACCAGTTACTAAACATCAGTTACAAAATAACATATCAGTTTACAAAATATACTATCCTTGTAACATAACACAGTATATCCGAGCAAGACATGAAAAGAAAAAGTGCTAATTTCAAATTTGAATTTAGCCACCTGTCTAATCTAAATTTAAAACTACCGATAGTAGGTGCAGCAACCATGCACATCCTCAGGAAGGGAATTCCAGGCATTTACAACTCTCACACTGAAAAAATTTGCCCTGACTAACGTTGTCCACAATGTCCAGTGTCCTCTCTTAAGGCCTCCATAGAGTCATAGACTATCAATCAATGACAATCATGCCTGCACAAACTGGGTGGTTGATGGTTTGCACAAATGACTGAACCAGGGTCCATAGAATATTCTATGGACCCTGGACTGAACCATATCCAACAAGCTTTTCGTCAATCACATTCTTGTACAGTGATGCATGATAATGTGTGGTGTCCACCGAAGTCACCACGTGGAGGCGGGATGAGACTTATACCTACCCTTCCTGTGGAGGGGTAGGTCACCGAGGTGCTTTGTATAAGAACTTCCCAATTCCTAACCCTGTCCGTTACTGGAATGGACCAATTCTGGAAAATTGACGAGACCTAGGGGATAAATTGGAATTAATACTGTACTGTGCATACAAAATACTGTACAGTAATTCTAAACTCATGTTAGAGTAAGGACAAGGCCCATTGAGAGGTTCACTCTAAAGGGGTTGGGCTTAAGTGTGAGGATAGAGGGGGTGGTGGGTGGCTAACGGCACACGAAATATGGAGAAAAAATTCAGGTAACCGGACGATTGTCCGGTAGTTAAAATGTGTCTTGTTAAATCCGAAATCCATAAATGGGGGGTCAGTTAAATCGAGGGTCGAGTGTATATATTTATAGTATATTGTAGTGAACACCAAGCACCCTGTGCATCTTATATCTCACTTATCTGACGCTCACGCATCTTCAAGCTCTATTGTCTATCTGTGCAGACATGCGCGTCCTTACCTGGGCCGCTCCTCTGCAGCCGCGGCGCCTCGCTCGGCCACTCACTCGCCAGCACTCTACCTGGAAGGTTCTTCCTCCCTTACCTGCCGTGACCTCCGCTACCTGCACACACCAAGACACCACGTGCCTCTCCACACCAGCTACTCCATCTCTCTATGTTACACTACCACGGCAGGCGGGTTTGATCAACTACAATGTGCTTGCCCATTCATACACTGTGCTATCCTGTACACTTATATTGAATAAATTGTTACCGTGTATTCGTCTGTTCACCTCCAGTAATAACGCTGTCCCGAGCGTTTACAATATTTTTTGCTTAAAATTGCACAAGCTTTCATCTCCCTTTGGCTCCGCTACAACTCACGAGACACCCTGTATGACAATGTAAATATATAGAAACAAAGAATGATATTAAGGCTACTTCAGAAGGGGACTACACATACTTTATTAATATCAATATGTACATAAACATATTAAATATACCCATACCATTCTATGTTTATCACTTACACAATAAATTCCTGGGGTTCATGTTAACAGAACACATAACAGGGAAGAACAAGGGTGAACAATGGTCTATATTTATGAATGGATGTTTTAAACTCTCCATGAAGTGTACACAATAAAGGGTAATGTACACCCCAGTTAAAACACTACCACACATACAACTGGCCAAGTGCAAAACTGATTAACCTTGATACTGCAGTACTTATATTGTATATACCTATGTCCTTATATAAGTAGCAAGGTGGACCAGTCTCATTCTTGACGAACTGTACTTCATCTCTTGTAACCATCAATGTAGATATCAACATAACCAATAACTATCTCTGTATACCACTCACACCTTCATATATTAAATAACTCTGAAATATTTTGATACATACCATAATTATACTTATTTGTAAAACCACAATGGTATTGTGGTGTACAAAACTCCAACTTCACCAGTGCAAAGAGTGAAGGAAACTTAGGAGTTGCAAGCTTTCATCTGTATTTTACAACATCCACAGGGAGAATGAGGTAAAGGTGAGAGCTTGGAACTCTGACTTTCCTCTGCTTTTCCCAACGGTTAAGTTGAACCATATACATAAAGTCATGATGCACAACATAGCTCTCTCACATTCACTCACACACATGCACCATGCACGCAAGAGTCGACAATAAACCATCACAAGCACTTTGGGGCAATCAATGATTATAACCTAACAATACTAGCATTGATGAACTTCTACAACTGCCTTAAAAAAAAAAAAGAGAGGCTACATTTGAGTGAGTGTGCCTAACTGTACTGTTGAGGAAAGTTCCGAGTGCTATGGCTTCCCATTGAACAGAGTCTAGTAAATGGAGCATTATTGTATAGTGTTCTCAAAGTGCCTCTCTCTTATTTTGACCCTTGTAGGAACCTAATGGTTTTTCTTTTTCTGAAATGATGACATCTCTAGTTCAAGCTTTTAACGTGGCTCACTAATAATAAATACTTATAAGAAATGCCTCTAAAGCAGTTAAAATCTATGCTCCTTTATATTAGCAATTCAGAATTTATTGACCTAACAATGAAAAGCTATAGTGTATATGGGATGTATAGCAACCAGAACTTTCTACAAGTGTACAAAGAGAACCTACCAAAGTGTATAAAATATCTCTCTTACCTGGCCTCCCAAAGTGAGGAGTACCACAGTTGTTTACAAAGCACCTACTGCAACTTTCAAAATTTGTAAGAATTTCCTTGGGTATAATATAACAGCAGTAGACATCCCTCCCTACGTCCAGTGCACAAATTATAATTCTAAATGTGAATCTTAAGTATGGCTTTATATCTTCATTTCAGTCAAATATGTCGACTACAACCTTTAAATAAACTCAAGAGTACTAAATTGTATTTATCATTGAACAATTGTCATAAACAGTAGCAGTAAAGCACCCATTACAGCCTTGATATTTTCTTCTGGTGATGAGGGCTGGCTGAAATGACTGTTTAACTATATTAAAGGACAGGAACAGTTGTCCGATGGTCATTTTTGGACGTGTGTACAGTCGCGGCACATAATCCTTGACCAGATTTCCCCTTACACCCTGATGAAGGACTATGTGCCACAACTCTACTATAGACTTGTTATACTGTAATTATATTGGGAAGTTAGTCAAGGTGGTCATGAATACCCCTGGCTGCAACTGTTATGACCAAAATATAAAAATGCTATACACCCTATATTGTATTATATATCAGCTTGCAGAACTGTACTCAAGGGAATTTGCTCTATGAATGTTCTGCTCTTCCTCCCATACAAAGAGCTACTTGAGCATCAACATCTTCAGTAATAAATAAGTAGCAAGTATCACTCATGAAGAGAAGAGAACACATTAAGAGGAAATACCTTGGATTCTCTGTTGTAGTGACCAATTATCCAGTCTACTAAACACAAGAGCAAGCAGCAACTTCTAAATATTTATAATTATATATACTTTATAAAATCAGTACTGTATTACTCCAAAATATTCAACAGCTACAAGCACTATAAATGATTAAGCAATGGAAAACTCCTAGGAAATTGAAAAATATATGTGAAAACTGGCCACCAGGCACTTCCAAAACCCCAGTTAAATCTGTAATGAAAAGACTCTTGGCACAAAAGTCCCTTCCTTTCAGACACAATGGGCCGTAAACCTAGTCCTGTGGGTTCAACTAGGAATACGGCTCAACAACCCTAACAGCCAGTCAGAATCAAGCCCCCTATTTGCACCTTGATATTGCAACAAGTACAATGTAGATATTATCTTGTGTCAGTATTTACATAGAAAGTATGCAAAACACTCCCAGGCAAAACTCATTCACTGACAAAATATATGGTATATGAATAGTAATGTCAATATTAATTTTAAAGAACCACAATGGCAAAGATGGCTTTTTCAGTTCAGAAAACCTGTTTTTGTGTACATTACACACTTTCCTTCATCGATTATCTAATATAATTTATGGGAGAATGAGAGTAAATATCTATGATAATGAACAATAATGGGACATAGTACAGTAGAACCTTGGAGTGCCTCGCATATACGCAGCTGTATGAACGTGTCTCTGAACATTTGATATGTACGTAGTTGTGTGTATGTCTCAGAGTGTCTTGCATGTACTCAGTTGTGTGTGTCCATGTGTAGGTGTATGTTCAGGTATTGTACAGCAAGAAAAAAAAAAAAAAAAAATAAACAATGTCAACACTACTTTTTATGCTAAGCAAACAGTGAATAAACAGAATGTTATTTAGACCAATATAATAATCACGCTGTCATGAACAACCTATATAGTAACACACTGACCGTTATCATTGCACCTTACCATCAGTGATAGCCACCACTGTAACCAGACATATATCCAGTTGCTGTGAATAATTCCTCGGCCAACTTTACCTTCTAATATAATTGCTAATGAAAGTACGGCACACAAGTATTGGAAAAAATAAATGTCCAATCTTTTATTTGAAGTGCATCAAGAATAGATACAGCACAAATATTAGATCTCAAATACCTCTGGTCTTTTTATTAACTCTTCTTCTTCTTATTATTATTATTATTATATTATTATTATTATTATTGATGTTTTGTCATCATTTTCCCATTCCTTGTTTCCCTTTTTTCAAGTTCAGAAATTATTGTAAGCAACCATAAAACATTGTGAAATATAAGAATCAAAGTAACAAGTTTATCAGTTTATACAGTATATAATCAGATTTTTCTAAACAGATGGTAACCCTCACTCTTCTTGTCACTTTTAGCTCAATTTTAAGTTAAGAGGGCTAAGATTTAGTCTGCAAAGTAAAGGTTACTGATAACTCCAATTCCCACCATAGCACAAAGGAATCAGTAGCCTACAATTAATTGATAAGAACTTGGGCCAACTAACTCCAATTTAAAGAAATTTATTTGTATAATTCTACAATTAATTAATATGAACCAATGGGATTTAAGGGGTACAGCCAAGTAACATCAAATAATAAAAAACAAATGACAATCAACTACCCTTTTTCCTATTAACAGCAACTGAACCTAAGATTGTGGCCAGGTCAATATCTGTTTCTGTGCTGGATTACTCAAGTTTGTTATTTAAGAGGAAACACTACTGACAGACCTGGTACTTTAATTAAACTCACACCAGGCTGAGCACTTGATGTGGCACATGTTCTGCTCAGTGTGAGTTTTGGCAACAGCTCTGCCCCTGGTATAATATATCATTTAATTTATTCTTCACACACTCTTGTCAAGGTAGTTCCATTAAATATATATATATACTGCATATACTGCTTCCACACAAGCCTGCTGTACCAATACATGTACAGTAACTCTAAATTTTTTAATTCTACTTTTCAAACATTAAGTATTATACTTCCTTAATTACCTGAATAACTTTTCTATGAAGTATAAAAATTGTAATATCAATTCATTTTACAGGTTTTCCTTCTGTATACATAATATATAAAAATTTATCCTCTTGTTGACTGAGACACCATGTTCATTGCATTTTTCAATAATTATAAGTTATCTGGATTGCCACTATACAGTACTTACTTATATGGAAGGCTACTTAACACACCTGGTATCACTATCACTTGCCCCTTTATATCCCAGGGTCTTGCCTCAACTCAAAATAATTGAAGCATAACTTTAAAATGATCAACTACTGTATTGCTTCCCTGGATATCCTTCACTTATTACGACAAAAACTTTTGAGAATCATCACTTACTGTGGTATCAACCCCCTAATATAATTTCAGTAAAAGTGAAGACAATTATCATTTCCCTGGGTACACCTAATAATTTCAGTATCCAGTAAGATAAGACAATTACTGTATCAACTATCGCTTGCCTGGATACCCACCTCCCCTCCTTCCCCTTCTACTCAGTGATCCTCCTGCTGACCCCATCCCAGGTCCGCTGGGTTTGGCAAATTGGGCAGGGTTGAAAAACTGAGGTGTTCCTGGTCCACCTGGGAGGGGTGGGGCACCCATCATGGGAACAGGCTCTCTGTTTCCATTGCCAGACTCTTCATTCAACATCCCCTGTGTGGTCAAACAGCAGCAGCAGGTGGGACGAGAAAAAGGAAATCAGTTAGTATGTTGAAGTGGTACATATACAGTCACAGGATATAATTAGCTCATCCAGTACAAATGGTCAAATTAACACATAAAACAGATAGTGATAATTACATCCTCCTCTCTTCTCCTTACAATGAGTTCCTGTGTTATTTTTGTTAAGTATTCACAAAATAAATGATATATACACTGAGTTTTGACAGTATGTAAATAGCAACAGTCAACCTTTATAGGAAACTGTATTTAATCTAGTTCATCTGTTCTGGGTGGGCCATAAGCTATATAGTGTATCTGTACACTGGTAAATACTGAGTTATATTAGTTCCACAGATATGATTCAATGTTAAGGATCAGTCTAACTGGAATTACAGCCAAGTGCACAATGCCTCAATCTGTTAATACAAATTAAAATATTTAATTATTAGCATTTTACAAATCTTGAAATACTTTTAACAAGAATATTTTCCTTATTAATCAGAATGTATTAAGTTGTTAACAGTCAAGAGGATTAACTCTGATTTTTTACTTATGAAAACACCGAAAGTTTGTTTCTATGAACTACCTTTACAATCTATACCGGTATATCAATACTATAGAGTACATTCTGTATAAAAACTTATGAGTACTTCAGGTGTTTCAATAACCTTCACAAATCAATGGGGTAGTACAGTTCAGTGTATAACCAGTGTACACACACCACCAACCACCATCATTCAAGATACAGTACTCACTACTCCCAAACTAGTGAGACACCCTATACAGAATGTAGCATATTACACAGTCAAGGACAACAGATAAGTCTCAATCAATAGCCTTTAATCTCTGAATATGTTTTGAATATCAAACAATATATAGATATCATTATTAAATAAAGATATGTCATGAAACAAGCACAGTTTACAGTCAATAGATTTTCTTCCAAATTCTACCATAGGATAAATTTTCATTGATGCAACAACTTGACTTGTTCTTACCCTAAATTACATACTGTACAATCAACTTGGTTAACAGTTAATGATGGGACAGATGAAAGAGACAGCTGATGTCCATGACTGTATTGTTCCACACACTACCAGTATACAGTACTGCTGAACACCAATACACCATTTATACCAATGTACCTTACAGCAAAACACAATCAAATAACAAACTGTATACCCATACTCCCAGAAAAACTCAACATGAAAATATCTCACTCAGATACTGTAGTTGGACAATTCCTAGAGATATTTGAGATCATTTCAAACAATAATCAAGCATCTAATTTGTATGAATAAAAACTCCATCTGGGGCACAATCGTTACTATAAGCTGGTCAACATCTTGCTCTTGTTTCTTCAAGGAAACAATAAAAAGTTGTCATTAACAAATTGTCTATGACTGTTGTGTTCCTCAACATTCCATCTACTGGCATTAGAAAGTTCACTTCTATTGCTCCTAATTATTTACAGTACTGCATAAAAAGTAAGGAAATCATACTACACAGTGCTGCTGGGGTGATTTAACAGCAATGTCACATTTTATCCAATTAAAGGGTATTGGGACCTTAGGCAGGGCTATTGAACGGGAGATTCTCTTGCTGGTGAATTGGGGGGCTACTGATTCCTCCAAACTATGCCAAGAAACAGATCCCCTATTAGCACCATTGAGAGCGTCTGTTTTCTAGCATTGTTTGGAGGAAATCGAGACCTTCTAATTCACCAAAAAGAGAATCTCCCCTTAAGCCAGATGATTAAAGAATGTACAATCAACATAATGGTACTAATGATATGGCACGAGAGAAAACCTACCCAGTCACCTCCAAGGCTTGATTAGATGACACTTTGGGTGATATGCAAGAACATTCATGGTGGTGTTGATGGCATGGTACCAGTACGACGACTCCATAGACAAACAACAGAGTCATCGTACCAGGACCACGCCATCAGCATCACCACAAATGTTTTTGCATATGGCCCTTTTTATCATACATTCCATATAATAATACCATGACCAGGTGTTCTAATGATTGAAACAGAACAAAAAGGAATGATTTATCTTGCTGCATTTTCAAAGAACCTGACCAAGATTGTGATAAAAAAAACAGGCATAATTCAGAAGGAAGCAGGTTGACCTAATCCTAGAAGTTCCTGATTCACAACCATATACATACGATATCATAGGGTACAGTATGTCTCTAGCCATTATTCCAGTCATTATAATCATCTATCCTACTACTCTTCCAGCTTCTAATTTATCAAACTGTACTCTCATTAAACTTATCAGTTTCATACAACAATAATGTTTCTATTTCTTAAGGGGATAGTATACATTTGGTACATTAGAGTGCCTTGATTCCTCCAAAGTATGTCAGAAATGAGCATCAATGAATAAATATATTACAGTATTGGTGTCCTGTTGCTTGGAATAGTTTTGGATGAATCAGTTGCTCCAGACATACCACTAACAACATTGCACTATAAACCCCCTTAAGGTATAGTACTTCTATTAATTTCAGCCACAGCCAACTGCATATCTAATTTCCCTTCAAATTTTAAAGTAAAGCATTTAGAAAACACATCAGTAAACCAAATAAAGCAATTAAGTTAAGCCAAGTGTGTTTAAAAGTCTTTTCCTTGCTTCCCATTAAATTTAACACAGGAAACTCGCACAACACCAAACCACAGAGTCACAGAAACATAGAAGCAAACTTACTAATGATACACACAAAAACATAGAGGGCTTATGATTAAATTAAGTTGACAATTTGAGGCTACTTATTCATCAAAACTGTAACACAACAGCTTTAGTTGGGGTGGTGTGCTTTGTGGTACAGTCTGGAGGAATCAATAGCATCAAACTTGAAAACGAATGGTTATTTCTCTAAAACTGCTCACACAACCCAAAGAAATGAGATTAGCAGAAACTTACACACAGCAGGAAAAATATTATTAAACCAAGCAAATACATATCGAAGTTGTAAAATCACAAACTATAATTTCTACCCCAATCTTTTAAGTAAATTTATGGGTCTTTTCTGCAAGGTTGCATAATTTTTAATCACCATTTGTGAAATTAACTACTTGTATGTTTACAATGTGTACAATTAGGTGTGTGATTCAAACAGATTTATTCTCAGCTGATGGTCCTGAATCACATTACTGTACTGTTGGATGAGTGAGCTTGTCTGATCTCGCTCTTTGTGATGATAAAGATAATAACGACTTCAGCATCATACAGTAAACCTCTCAGATAGCGTTTTCCCGGATAGCGATAGGATAGAAACATTTACAGGCATGGCGGATAGTGATTAATGCTGTATTCTGTACTCTAGGCCAATAGCTAACATCGCTAGTGAAAATGAGGGAGACAGAAGAGACGACAAAGAGAGTGAAGGTGCCGGCGCCCAGTAGACTGAAGCTAAACTTGACTCGTCATGTCACCTCAATAAATGCACTATAAACCAGTACCAGGTAATTTTATATACTTTCTGGCATGTCCAATATGTTTACTTTTAAGTTTGTTTGTGTACTTGGTTATATATAGGTAAAAATTTAAAGTTGGGGGTAATTTGAAAAAAATGTCCAGACTACTTTGATTTATTTACATTTAAACTTTTCCCCGAGGATAGCGGATTTACGGAGAGCAACTATTTCGCCAGACTACATGTGTCGCTATCTGCAAGGTCTTACTGAATTTGGATTATTATATTTACATACATGAATTACAGCTTCTATTCTAAATTTCAGCACTGTCTCTATGAATCTGGATCATCAGTGGATAAAATGATACAAGTACAGTATATTGTTAGTACTGACCAGACCCATAAACTTTATCTCACAATGGATTGGGGCTTTAGAAAGTGTGGTTTACAACTCAACACTGAAATCCTCACAAACACTCAAAATTAAAAAAGGGCATGTGTGTGTGTGTGTGTGTGTGTGTGTGTGTGTGTCAGTAAAGACAAGAAATCTTTTAATTAACAGCCTCTGATGGTATTACCAAAACAAATGAGTGAGGTATTGCACCATCCTTCTGCTTCATCTTCAAGCTATTATAAACACATGAGATGATAATACTATATTTTCACTGATCTTTGAAACAATGAAGGATTGTTTATTCAACTGAAAAAAGTATTTTTTAGGAAATATTAACCATCAAAATAGGAACATGCAGTACCTGATCTTGTTTTCATTACACCAGAATTTTAAGTACAACATTATCACCCTTTCCCATGTCCTCTTTCGGTTGTTGAGGTAAAGGTCATTTTTCAAAAGGAGGAACATTCTTGGAGAACAGTGAAATAAGACAACATTAAGAACTGTGGTGTTACACAATTTTTACAAAAAATGTTTGCTTCTTTGAAATCCTGTTACATTTACTGCCTTGGAGAATATAAATGCTGGAATAGATACCAGCAAGAGTGAATTGGTACTGTTATGTAACTATTTAAAGAAAAGTTTGCTATAATTGTAATCCTACATATTATTGTCCACTAATTCTAATACATGACATTTTGTTACATTACAGTCAACTCTTCAAACACTCCTGTTTTAAGTATAATATGAACCAGAAAGCAAAATTAAACATTGAAGATATAAACCTGGGTTACGTTCAGTTGGCAAAGTACAGTCGGCCTCAGAAATTCGTACACAGAGCATTGGTTAAAAGTGGTCTTTATTCTGCACATACTGTATTCATTGTTCTGCCGACTGATTCGAGTATTAGCCAAATTAAATTGCTAGAAAAGTTTGGTGTTAGGAAATTGTTGTACAAAATTTTCTAGTTGCTACAAACCCTTGATGTCACAGGGGTGTATACGAATTCCTGAGGTCGACTGTACATGGTGTGCAGAACAGGCAAAACTTGCACACCCAGCTGAATGCTGAGTCAGCTGAACAACGTAAACAAATAAGATGGCTGAGGCTCTGGTGTTGGCTGATGGTCCTGTTTATGATAAGACTACTTTTATTATGTACTCCATGTTATGTTTAAACTCCTTAATGAACAGCTACTTACCACAATTAACTTGGTGATGTGCAACATCAGCATAAGTATAAAAGCAACTGCCACAACAGTAAACTGTGTCTTTGTTTGACGCCATCTTTGTTGTTTACAAACATTGGTGCGAAGCGAGGAGAACTACTGTACTTAAATTCTTTGCTCTCTCTGCCCACCATGGGTTTGCCGAGGGTACGGCGTGCAAAATCATTCAGTTGGGCACGCCGCGTGCATCGCCAACTGAACGTACCCCAGGTCAAAATTATTTCCCTATGCCATGCTCTCATGTATAGTACATAACGAATAACTACTATGTATGCATGGGGGTGTGTGTGTGGGTGAAGAAAAGTCAAACACTGGGGACTTGGCTACAACACTGTGTAAAGAAGCATCCATAAAATGATAATATTTAGGTCAATCTATTAAAAAATGTTTGAGAGACAAGGAAGCTTGAACCTTCTCAAAGTGGTGGAGGATTGTGTGGTGTTGGCATCAAGAATCCATGTGTCAAATGAGTGCAACTAATGCACAACTGAGTAAGGACAACTTGGGGCTCACAGTCCCCAAGGTAAGAGAAAGACCAGCTTTGCATATCTGACTTAATTCCCAAAAATGAATAGAAGGGGGGACATAATCCCACTCACAGTGCCAAGATGAGAACAGGTGGTTATGGAAGAAAGGGAAAGGTGGTGATAATTGGTGACAGTGTCTGATAAGGTTTCATGAGTCTCACAAATCTTGCTTTGCTAGACTGTCAGGATGCTCATTGTCAAGGATACCCACAGGAATGGATACCCAGCAGAAAAGGACTTGAGAGTGTAGTCAAATGGAAAGGGTCGTAAAATATCAGAGAAAGAGAACAAATGTCAAAAAATAAGACCCTAAGAAAAAATAACCTATGTGCCCTTACAAGACAAGAAAGCAAGAGGTGGCTTGAGGAGTCATACTAAACAGAGAATAAGTCACTGCCTTGAGTGGGGATGGAAGCAAGGCAAACAACAGCAAGCATGATGATATGGTGAAAGGAAGGATCCCACTCTGTCCCAGAAGTCTTTGTGAAGACTTTAGGAACCCTGAACTAAGATAGATGCCAAGGTAATAAACAGAATCTAAACTAGATATAGAAATAGGAGAGGTGTTATCATACACAAGGCATCCATAGCAAGTGCACCTAGCTGTAAAACCATCTGCCCAAACCAAACAAACTCCACATAGAAGTGGAAAAAACACTTAATTTCTTACATCTTGTACAATACAAAGCAAAATCATGTATGTACAGTCCAGGGCTATACACATGCACAGTATTCTAATGAAGAGCTTCCACATCTGGCAACATGCACACATTATACAAGTCCTGTACACTGTAAGAATTAAGTTTGTACAAGAGTGAAATGAAGGCAAATGACAGAATTTCAAGAGTAAGTAAGATGTTTGTTATGAGACCAGAAGAGTACCATCACTGACAAATTTTGGGACTCCAATCCAGACTAGATAGTCACCTTTTGGACACAAAGAATTTTGTATCTATTTCACTGACAGGTACCAATTTTATCACCTACTTTGACCTATAGATTATCATTCTCACTTCTCAAGGATGTGGATATTCATTATGGATCCATAATTATAAAATACAAATACACTCGACCCTCATTTTAACGGACTGAAAAGGGGTTAACCTTGTCCGTTACTGGATAATTGATGTGACCTAGGGAATAAATTGGAAGTAATACTGTACTATACATACAAAATACAGTACAGTAATTCTAAACTCATGTTAGAAGTAAGGACAATGTCCATTGAGAGGTTGTTCACTCTAAAGGGGTTAGGCATAAGTGTGAGTGTAGTGAGGGTTGGGGGAGGGGGGGTGGCTAACGATACACAAAATATTGTTCAGTTTTCACCAATAGTCCTTGAGGTTTTACTCGTACAGTACACACGCATATTCTGAATTTGTATTAAATATTTTTGGTCACTTTCTCTTACAGTCACTTATACTTTTTGTCTGTATGAGTTCACTGCACCCTCTACAAATGCACACCATGTTTAAACTATGTTTTAACTAAACAGACAAAATTTTCAAGTAACCGACTTTTGTCCGATGCGTAATGATTGTCCGGTAGCAAAAAGTATCCATTAAATCCAAAATCCATTAAATGGGGGTCCATTAAATCGAGGGTCGAGTGTAAGTAAATAACTATCGTATTTGATACTAATACTAATCAAACAGAGTAATATTCATCTATAAAAAGATGGTGATATTATGTAAACACAAGCAAACAAATCTGCATACTTGACCTTAATTCACAACACCCTACAGTATGTTTAAAGAAATAATATACAGTAAGATCTCGCATCTAACGTGTTTTAATCTAACGAATTCGTATCTAACGACATTCTGGACATCTACCTATATTCTCATCTAACGAGTATATTTTCAAATCTAACGAAAAAATCCTGAGTGAACAGCGAAAAAAATCGGAAAAATCCCGAACAAACAGCCACTCCCCACTGCCTCCCTCCCTCCCGCTCAGTGTTGCCAGGTCTACTTGACGAAATTTCCCTTACTTCAACATCAGAATTTCCCTTTATACCTCAATTATTCCCCGTTTACTCTTGAACAATGATGGTATTTTTGGTATTTCATCTGGTAGAAATTTCCCTGTTTACTCTTGAACGAACTGTATATTATTTCCGTGTGGACTCCAAAATTCCCTAAAACAGATAAACAAGCGCCGTGAGCTTCACGAAATTATGGAAAATCATGATGAAAATGATGGACAAGAGACTGTGAGTGATGGTGAGGAGGATATAGTGAACATTCTTAGTGACATTCCTGATGACTTTGATGGATTTATTGTGAAGGAAAAAAGTGCAGACGAAAAGATAACAAAACTCCGAGCAGCATCACGAGACGCAGCAGACAGTGAGAACTGAGAAGGAGGATGGTGGAGGAGGATGTGGTGGTGGGAGTGAGGGAGCGGCATGCCTCATGTGATAAGTGATAACGTGTGTCCCTACTCCCTTGCCGCCGCATACAGAATTCATCCCTCATAGGAGAATGTTCCACATTTCTTTATTATTTTACATGTTTCTTGATTATTTTACAAATTTCTTGAATATTTTTTATTACTGTATGCCGTAAACACAAGCCAATTGAGTTTCAGTCGTATTTTTGGTACCGATTATAATTTCCGCCATATGTTTATGTATTCGCATCTAACGTATTCGTATCTAACGCACCTTTTTTGGCAACTATTATTCATTAGATGTGAGATCTTACTGTACAGTAATTGAAAAAGTCATGATTGTAACCCAGAGCAGGCCAAGAAATATTATTACATTTATGGTTACGAAAATAAGCATAATTAAATTTGTTATGCATGACTTGAAAAAAGTAATTTGGTGACTGAACATGATATGGTGATAATGGATAGATAACAATGCTATCGGAGGTGGAACCTTCAGTCTTTCTGAATTCATTCATTTCCATGAATGAAAATGAATGAATGCAGTTATTTAACAAGCGTCACAGAATGAGTCTAATGAAAAATAGAGCTGAGAAGTGCATTAAATTATAACCATGAAGTTCCAGTAGCAATCAAATCTTAAATGACAAAAAAAGTATTATACCAATAAAAGGGAATATGGTACTGTAGCGACACCAGACACACACAGAGAGCCAACCCAATAACATTATTCACCACAAGTTGTAAGTATGTCTGCACTGCTTCCAATCTGTTTCTGTAGTTGAAGGTAAAGAACCTCAGTCAATATCAAAGGTCAACTTTGACTGGGCCAAGCTCATTTCTCAGAGGTTAAGGGGGAAATATGGTTGGCTAAATTAGAAGCTACAGATTCTTACCAACTATGATACTAAACAGACCCCATACTTGTACAGTGAGACTGTTACCTGCTCTCCAAATCACCAACAACAGACTACTACCCTTTAAGAGTTATATTTCACCACTACAATACACTGTACATGCACAACTGAAACCTTCAAGATACCTGCTGTGGCCATTAACAGTCAACAAAGAGACAAGTGATTATAATTTGTTGAAGGCAATGAACAAAATCATTGCTTTTCCATCAGGGATGTATATTAATGGCCCAGTTACCTTTGCAAACAGAGTTTACGGAAGGCTATGAAGTCACTCGTGTCTGTTGGTTAGTGAACCAAACCTCTTAAGTTTATGGATGGATTTTGATCAAATATCACAGGATGAAGGGCATTATGAAACCAAGAAGATATCATATTTGATTGGATGCAGGTCTAAAACAAGATAAGGAATGAAGATAACTGACATTGGTAAGGATGAAAGTGAAATGTGTCCTGTAAATCTATAGACTTTTAGGCATTTGTGAAGGACCATTTTAGTGTTACTGTACTTTGCCAGCTTCAAATTTCTAGGCAAGTATAGCTGTACAAAAGTTTGTGTGTGCTCTGCCCTTCTACAATATAGTACTTCTCTAGATGAAGACTATAAAGTGAGTCCTCTAAATCACTCATTTTTAAACATTGGCTGATTTTTCATATGAATAGCAAATTGCGGCACCAAATAGATATATATATATATATACATATATATGTGTGTGTGTATGTGTGTGTGTGTGTGAGTGAGGCAGGGTAGGGCAGAATCTTTGATCATGTCGGGATCCCATAACTTGGGTCCATTAGTCAATTTTATATTTTCCATCTGTCGTATTCAGCAGAATTTAAAGTGCAGATATTACAGCCATTACTTTTGGAAGGACACTACAGCTCAAGATTCTCAAACTACATAATTATGGAGTATTTTCCACAAGTTGCTCAGAATGCACTTGGCATTAACCTTTTACCTGGACTTCCCAATATGTGAAGCATTAATTTGTTACAGGATCTACAACTATATATGGCATTAATTACATGACCCTTCAATTAATTACTGCAAATAGTAATCATTTCTACAATATCCTCCAAGTATAAATGTAGTTTATGTTCTATACATTCCTCCATAATATGACCTCTACCTTCACAACCAAGCCTGTGCCGGCACACAACATGGTTGTTACCTCAGTTCTGGTGGGTGGCCAGTCATCATCCTCTAAATCAATGGAGCTTTCAGATATATATCGCGTTCTCATCTACAAAATATTGAATGTGGTTGTCAGTCATCTGGCATCGTGTCCTAAGCTACTAACAAAACAAAAAAAAAATCAAGCAAAAAATAATGAAAACTTGGGCTTTGAACTACTGTCTGTTACCTTTTTGTTCATCTACATAAAAATTCAAACTAAAATGATGGCAAAACCTTTTCTAAAGAAAAAATAATTAAAGTTATTGTTAAATAAGTCAATTCAGGACTGGCTGGGCAGATCCTTCTACTGTCATCTTATGACAATATCATACAAAATAAATACTTATTAATATATATGTTCTGAAAACAAAAACTTATGGTAGTAAATAACAGTGGATCTGAATTTGTCCAACTTCTCTGAATCAAGCACAGTTGGCTGAAGAAAGTTGGAAGAACCAGACAAGTGTATGTAGTGAAAAAACTATTATGCAAATTACAAAATTTTTAGGGTTTGGATGTATTCTATACCTGTCAGACCTTTGCAAATTTTTTCAGCTAACAGTATCTATAAAAATACTAAGCTATGTGAGCATTTTACAAAACTTCATATACTGCATTACATAATAACAACAACTATATTAAACTGGATTGGATAATGATTAATTATTAGAAATAATAAGCTGAAGCTCTACTTATATCCTAAGAATAAGCCTGGTATAATGATGGGAGAGAATTAGGAGGCACAGAAAAGTTAAATTATGTTCAATGTATTACAGCCTATCAATGGATAAACACAAACTGGATTACTTGTATCATCACAGTAACACCACCACCACTCACTCTATTGCTGTTGCTGCCACCAACATCATTCATGCAACCACAACAGCACCATCATCCATCCAATCATCACTAAATCATCACCAATACCCCATTTCCCTTTTTTTCATGGATGGGGAGGCTCAAGTGCCAGTGCAGGATCCCTAACAGGCAAGGCTTTGAGGCTATTTGAACCTTTGGTGGGGTCATTGTTAAAGAGCAGGATCTTTAACTCTCACTCCCCGCCTGTATTGTACTGTAGGTAATACGAGGGTGACTGCAACATCGTGAGAATGGTGGGCAATGAGACGCCACTTCCCTACGCAGGAACAGAACTAAACTAAATCTTATAAGGAGCCTTTATTGGCAACATTTTGCTATTGCTCCTCCTCCTCCTCATTCGGTATTGTTTCTTATCCATTCTGTCAAATGAATGCACATTTTACTAATCACTAGAATTACACCTGCCACCACAATCAAGCATTCAAACATTACCAAATTAATCCACCTTTGTAATATGTACAGTACTGGCGAGAGTGCTTGGAGCGAGGGGGTGAGGGGCAGACAGATTCAAATGGTTCTATCAGATTCGTGTCACACCGTCAAGCGCCCTGATTCCCTTATGGTTTGGGGATGCTTTTCCTTTCATGGTGTTTGTACATTAATATTTCTACCAAAGAATGTTCGCATAAACCAGGACAAAGATTTTAAATCTAATTCTAGACGAGTTACAGCAGTGCATGAAAAAGTGTCTTGGTGACATTTTTATGCAAGATGATGCAAACTGCCACATAGCTAAATTTACTGTAAATTGGGTGGATTTTTATGATGTTCAGTTGTTGAAGTGTTAGCCTGGATATTTGCCATACTATAATCCAAATGTGAAAACTTGTAGGACTCCATAAAGTGGAAGATACAGTACCACAACATATCATCACTACCATAACGCATTTGGAACAGTCCTAACCCCCTGCACTCCATCCACAATGCTAATTCCATGCCCAAATGCCTTCAGATGGTCAATAAGTAGAAAGTACACCTCATAACTCATTAAATACAAATTATTGGTGAGTACCAGTGCTATAGAACCATTTTCCACACCATTAATCCTTCCCTCCAAGATTCAATAGGTACCTTACTGTGCCAAGCGTTCTCGTCAGTACTGTATAAGCAAAAAACTGTCAAACTCAATTCTATTGCTTAAATAAATGTAAAATAACTTACATGATTTTGTATAAACCTATATTTAATTTTTCTATATTGTGAGTACAAATTTGTAAAAATGCCATGGCCTTACAACTTATGCAGAATCATCTTAACGAATTTACGCCTCTTACCTTTCGGGTAATTTCTTTCTAATTAGAACTATTATCATACACAACTTGAAGCTTATAGTGCACCCAGCAATGTAAACATTTCTTTTACAGTAAAGTAATTACCCTATCCTTCGGCATAATCATGGAGTCCAATGCTCTATAAAGATCTACTATACTAAAAGCATATCATAACTGGTCTGATATCTACAAATGAGGCAATATCATATCCTATATTAATAACCATTTAAGGGGTGTAGAGGCAGCAGTACAATGAGGTTTGAGAGGCATAGCCAAGTACCATCAGGTAAGAAATACAAATTAGGTATAGGTTGCTCTGAACCAGGTCCAACCATATGGGTAGGCTACTACAAGGGTAAACAATGTACATTATCATATGTTACCAATGAAACTCTCTGCCCCACTACAGTCCTCATACTGGTCATCCTCATCCATATCCACACACTCTTCTCCCTCCTCCTCCTCCTCCTCCTCCTCACAGCTCTGCTAAGTGAAGACCACACATTTGTTAGTGAACTTAGTCCTGATGTTAGACAAGTGTCAAGGACATGGAAGAAACACTACTTTTACCTAAAACTACTTGCAACAAGAAAATATCTTGTTATCTTGAATGTGAATAATATTAATATTAAAAAAGATTCAATTTTCCTTGTAAAATAACGTATTCTCCGTTGTCTACAAATTATGTAGCCATGTACAGTAGGCAAAAAAAGTTTCGTTACCATCCTTTTAACAGTGTGATGTAATGTTGGTACACCTGACTGGCGAGTCAGGTGTGACGCGATGGCTACCCAGGCCCAACCACGGCCCACCCTCCGTGCCCCTCCCTCAGTGTCTCATAGGCAGGCAAGCAGGAATGATGTTCTTTCACCCAGTGCTACTTTATCTGGGTATTTTACGGTTATTCTTGTTCTAAAATACTCAAAAACGCATTTCCTTATGTTTAATAATGAATAATTAAATAGTAATAGTTCTTGAACACTCAAAATTTAATTTAAAATCAGCTAAAGTTTTGATATAAAAAAGTTGCCCGCATATTATCAGCCAGGGCAAAGACGATACCCGTCCTGGATGTCTCGGATGACACGAGGCACGACTACCGATTTGGGGTTCGTAGCGCATAAGGTGAATCGCTAATTGAGAACACGCTTAATAGGCGAACCTACTGTACATGTATGTTTGATCAATCTATCAATCATTATATCTATAGGCCATTTTCAACATGGTTAAGGGGCAGCTAGGCGACGGACAGCTGGTCGACAGCCAGTTAGACGACAGGACAAAAGTAATTCGAGCAATAGCCACTTGGTCAACAGGACGACTGGGCGACTGTCACCCAGGCGACTGGACCATTGGCGAGTTATAAGGATATTATGTATATTTTAAATATAACACCGATAACACTGATCATAGCTGTTGGTAAAAAGGTGGGTCTTGAGCTGTTTCTTGAAGGGCTCCACAGAATCCAACTGTCGCATTGACAATGGTAATTTATTATACAATCGAGGAGCCACATGAGAAAACGATCTATCAGCGAAGGAAGACTGATGAACAGCTACTGGCTCCTCCAGACGTAATGCATCATCATTACTTCTCTGAACTACACCAGAATGAGCAGCAAGACTTCTCAGAAGGTCAGCAAGATAATCCGGTTCACCAAATTTGAGTGCTTTGAATGTAAGAAGGCAGAGTTTAACCTCAATTCTGGCTTTGATAGGTAACCAGTGCAGCTCTATCAAGTACGGAGTAGTGGTGGTTCCAGGTGGTAAATTAAATATAAGTCTTGCTGTTCTCTTTAGAATGGTCTGGAATTTTTTTTAGCAGATAGTTAGGAAAACCAACCCACATGACATTACAGTAATCAACACAAAACAAAATGGCTGAATGAATTAATGATAAGAGACATCGCTTGTTGATAAATCGCCTTACAGAATACAAATTCCTGATATGAAAGTTGCAGACCTTGACAACCTGTTTCATATTTTCCTCATAATTCAGTTTGGAATTGAAGTGCACTCCGAGGTTTCACAGAGTGGATACTGGGTCCAACTGATGGCCTCCAATGTTCAACGACAGATCATTTTCAAGATGGTTTATCCTTCTGTTACCATGGATAATGATGATTTCAGTCTTATTATCATTCAGTTTCAGTTTCCGCTTTAACATCCATAGTTTGACATCCGACAACAGGGATTCCATTTTCATCTTGGTTTCATTTATATTTTCTATCTTGACATACAGCTGAGTGTCATCAGCGTAGAGATGATGAGCAACTCCATGAGCATCAAGCAAAGATGACAAACTAGGTGGGATGGAGAGAATAATGAGAGTGAGTATGAGAGATGTGGTATGAGTGAGAAGGCAATTGGTATTGATGTGGAGTGGTTGAGAGAATGAAGCATAATACATTGAGGTGGTTTGGACATGTAGAGAGAATGCAAGGTGTGGAGTTTTAAAGGTGTATGGAAGTGAAGTTGTGGGACCTGGTGTGAGAGGCAGACCTCCGGTTAGATGGCAGAACAGAGTGGAAGAGTATGTAAAGGAGAGAAATATGAGGGGCAGAGGAGGGCTTGACCAAGTAAGGAGGGAGCGTTGGAACAGGAAAAACTGGAGACACTTCTGCCGAGGCCACCCCCTTGGAGGGAGTTCCCGGAGGGAACGAGGTGTCAGAGCTAGATAGATAGATAGATAGATAGATATGTATGGTTTAAATATGATTAAAAGTTACACCTTTATTAAGAAAACTTTAATACATAATAGCAAGTTCAAGTTAGAAAAGGACTATTATGGGCTTTCTAGGATGGGATGAAAATTGTACTCCACATTCTTCAGGTAGATCAGAGTCTGACCATCGTCCTTGAATTCTTGATTGCGTGCAACCACGTTCCTTATTCATTCATTTTTTTTTCCTATCTTCTTGCTTAGGTTCTGCCATATGTTTTGATGGCCAGTGTTAACCTGAAGTAAACCAACCAGCCAGCCAACTGTCTCTGAGTTCTAGGTTTCTGTTCCCATGGAAACTAAAAGTTGCCAAGTAATCTGTTTCTGGTTTGCAGAAATTGTAAGACAGTTACCCAGTCCTTTGGCTGATCACTAAGTTATCCTTTCTCCCAGTTGACTGTAGCCAATTTATCCTGTCGCCCATTAATCCTGTCGCCTAATTGACTGTCGCCCATTTGCCACGGAACCATTCAACATGTGTCATGGTGTATCCTTTAGTGTAAACCTTGGCACTTGCACATCTGGTCACCTGTTTACATATCTAAAAAAAGTATTCTTGAAAATATTGTTTCAGACAAGTAAATATTACATTTTTGTTTATACCCACGGCCAAGTGGTTAGAGCTTTAACTTCCTGAAAGTACAGCTACTCGGCCAAGGCTTGAATCCGATACAGGGAGTTCATATATAACTGGGTGTAAGTTGTATATTCTTCAATGTATTTTACATGCTGGTATCTTGTCAAGTATTATGACACAGGCATAGCCATTCTAACACACACATTCAACATACACCCACACACACTCAAAATCCATTTATAATTTACGTCAACAGCAAACATAAGAGGAGATACCCTGGCTGTTCCTCTCCTTGTTTTGAACTTCAGAGAATACAATGACAAAAGTTTGAATATAATTGAACATTTAGTTTATCTAACATCCTGGAGTGAATGGGATCATTGTGAATCAAAACATGAACTCCAGGTTATAAAATTAAACAGGTAAATTTGATGGTTTATCTGTAAGACTGTCCCACCAGTGCATAAATTATTCAACTATCACCTCAGTAAAGTGCACCTATATATGAGCCATAGATAATAGATACAGTTAGTTAAGAAAGACAAAATTTTGTGGGAAACACAAGTTCTATCCTTCATTAACATAAACACTATGACTATTACCAACCTGTTGGGCGTCGGTGGGGAGCTGTGGCTGTGGGGCATCCTGTTGCTCATGGTGTTGTTGTGGAGGAAGGGTTTGAGGCATCATGAAGGGCTGTGGTGAGGCTGACAAGGGGGGTCCTGGCATGGGGGGTGTATTGCCAGACATTGGGGGTAACATAGGGTTGATGGGGGGCATACCACTGGTCTTGTTGCCATCTTTCTCAGTGTTCACGTATCGCATCTCTGTTAAACAAAACATATTTACTTTACGCATTCTACTTCACTTCTAAGTATATACTGCAAAAGCTATCTCTCTGGAAGACTACAGAAGATTAAATTCATAATCCTATCTATAAACAGTACAGTATTTATGGTGTTGGTGGCGGCTTGTTTTTATAGAGTGGTAAAAGCATGTTTGTGAGCAGAGGGTATGCTAAATTTATGCTATAATTTCAAATTAAAGTAAAAGACTTACACCATCCACATTTATTTTTCCATCGCTTAACCTCAATACTGGTTACCCCAAAGCAAATTATAGTTTGAGTGTTCTCAGAAAAGAAGAATGTACCAAAATCTAACAGAAATATTGGAAAGTATAAACAAACTCAGCTCTCTAACCATCACCCCACCAAGGGTTCATATAGCTTTGAAGCTAGACCTCTTGCTTGTAAAGGGTCCTGCACTGGTACTAGAGCCACCCACCTTTTGAAAAAAGGGAAATGGGGTATTGATGATGATAAACACTATACATTTTAACAGCAAGTAAGCATTAATAGACATGTCACGTCAGTGTAAGGTTGTACACTAACACAAAAAACATCATCAAGGAGGGAGGCAGCCAAGAATAAATAAACATTGGTACTGACTGCGAGGGCCTCCCCGGACCATGTGTGGTGGACCTGAGGATAAGGTGCGTGGTGGAGGTGGAGGAGGGGCAGTAACTTCCTCCTCACCATCTTGGCTCACCCATTTCTTCTTCTCATCATCCCATACAATCTGGTAAATGAAAGGAATAATGAGCTGACAATTAACTACCATAAAAACTTTAAAGGCAAAAGAAGATAAATACACAAGATAAACACACAAATACATGATAAAATTAATACTGTACATAAATACTGTATACTCAATACATGAGGGGCCCAGTGGGGCTGACTTTATTCTCTGTGAATATTAGTTATCCCCCACAGGGCTAGAATAAAGATTGTTGTAGGATCTGGTCACTTTCTAGAGGATTTGACGAGATCTGCCCACATGGATTAAAAATCCACGTGAGGTGTACTGACACCGGAGGCCTTTTTTTTTTTTTCACTGCTGTGTGGACCGCCAGCACACGGGGGTGCATTTCCCTTTGCATGCAGCAGTGTAAACTCCCTCCCCCTTATGGTCCCTTCAGGGCTGGTCTCATGGAAGGTACGGCCCCACTTGTAGCTCTCGTGGTAACGTGGACTTGGGCCCACAGCACTGGCTGTGGGATCAAAGACCTTCCCCCCAATCTCCCTGGCGGTCGGAGGCCCCCAGACTCCCTGGTCCAGTAAGCTCTGGTCCCATTTCCTTGGGATGTGCTTCGGTAACCCAGGCATATAGGGCCAGCCCCTCCTTTATTTTAATTTGTTTTTCACTGCGACCAGAGTGTACCAGGGGTCTGTGGGGCAGGAGGCCATTCTGCCCCGGGAGAACATCAACAACAACAACTCAATACATGACATTCCCCATACCACAATGTTTGACTGTTATCTCATTTGTATTTAATACAACTTAATGAGGGAGGTAAGCTAATACTGTCCAAAACAAACTTACTGAGGGGTTCTTATCATCTGGCAGCACTGCTTGTTTTGATTTCTTCCACCTAAAAATTGAAGGGAACCAGCCTCCTCCCTCTTCCTTCTCTCCCTTGCTTCCCTCCTTCTCCACCTTCTCTTCTCCAGGTTTAGTGGCATCTGGACTGGGAGCATCTGATCCACTTTTGGGACTCTGCAACACAATGGGTTATGTTTTATGATGCCAGGTAAAGTTTAATAATAAATTATTGGAATCTAGCATGGAGGTAATATTTTATAGTTATTTAATTACTGTTACATTAACTATGTTAACATACCCTTCATAATATGTATGCAAGATTAAAAAGTAAAATTAACGCAATTTTGTAATTAATAATCTTTCAAACTGAGCACTAATTCAATCAAATTTACTACTCTAAACATTTCAGTTACTGAAATATCAAAATCCTAATATTTTTTAAAATACTATTATGATATACATTCATTATATCTCCTCCTAGGACTGACATACAATGAGCAAGTACACAAGCATATTCAAGGATACATAAATAATGTATCACATACAGTATACATGTACATATCTATCGAAATCATAAGACACATAGCAAATATTTTATTTAAGGGATGGATGCCAAACAAAATAGGAGTTACAAGCAATATAATGTAATAAAACTAAAACACTGTCTGAAACAAAAGATGCAAGTCTCGGTAAAAAACATCATGCCAAAATGGTAAAAAAACAAAACAAAGTTCACTAAGGAACCAAACAAAGAGCGGTACAGAGAGATTGCACTAATCATGGACTGCCAACACAACCATAAAGGTGACAATAATAAACGTCGGTGTGTAGTCAAAGCCAATTAGTACCTGATCTGGGTGTGGATGAGTAGGTGGTGGGTGAAACAGAGGAGGTGGTGGAGGTAGGAGAGGTGAGGAGGAGGAGGGGCTGGAAGAGGAAGGTAAGGTTTGAGGTAAGGGCAATAGGAGAGGTCCATTTGAGTTAACTGTGGGTGATGCTGATGTAACTGCAGCTGTAGTGTTGTGGGTGTGAGTCTGTGTCTGGGTGTAGAATTGGGGTTGATCTGCTGTCTGTGTGTGAGATGAGTTGGGATTGAAGGTGTGTATGGAGGTCTGAATTTGTGTTTGGGAATGGGAATGGGACTGAGACTGGGTGGAGGTGGAGGTGGAGGTGTGGGTGGAGGTGGAGATGTGGGTGGGGGTGGAGGTGGAGGTGTGGGTAGAGGTGTGGGTGCATGGGTGACGGTGACGAAGCTGGGAGCTTCCATCTGCCTCTAGGAGAGCTGGTGGGGAGGCTATATCCCCTGTTATTTCCACCAGGTCCACCACCTCCTCCTCCTCCTCTTCATCATAATCATCACCCTCGTAAACGTCTCCTCCATACTCGTCGTACTCCTCATCCTCTTCCCGCTGTAAGTCGTAGTGGCTATAGTAGTCATAGTCATCATCGTCATAGTCATCATGAGTCACCAGGCCTCCCTCTACGCTGGAATCAACTGGGTAGGTGCGTACAGAGCGGTGGGATGATAGTTGGGCTGGACATGGCTGGTGTTGATTGGAAGGGGTGTGGTGGTGGTGGGTTGGGTCTAGGTGAAGGACAGAGCTGCAGTTGTAGTTGGTTGGGATGTTATGGTTAGAGCTGTGATGGTGGGTTGGGCTGAGGTGGTGTTGTGTGGCTTTGTTGTGAGGAGGGCAAGTTGGTGTACAAGGAGTGGGAGATAGTGTACAAGGTGTGGGAGATGGGGACACAGAGGGGGAGGGAGAGGGAGAAAAAGTCTGAATAGGGGGACGAGGTGTGTCACTGCATTTGTCAGAGGGCTGTGCTGCTGACATAGCCTGTAAGCGTGCCTCTGCCCTGGCTATCTCTGTGTCTCGGCCTAGCCTGGCATGCTCATCACAAAGGTTGGGAGCACAGCAGCAAATAGTGTCCACCTGGTATGTTCTAGGCAGTACAGGAGGCAAGAGAGGAGGGGTAGAAGCAGAAGGGGAGCCTAAGCGGCGAGCAGATATGGGAGCATCAATAGGAAAGGAGCCTCCAAACACAAGCGGGTTGGAGGGAATCCTTAGGCGTAGGTGAGAGGAGGAGAAGTGTGGAGGAGGGAGGGTGCGAGGGAGGCGAGAGAGGGACACCACACGGTCAGGATGGTTGGCGGGAAGGTCTGGTGAGTCACAGGGTAGGGGATGGTTGTGGTGATGGTGTGGATGGGTGGTAGCATTGTGTGGATCAGGGTCAGGAGTGAGGTTAGTACTAGAGTGTGAGGATGGGAGCGCACTACGTGTCGCCTCACTGGTCCCGGGTGATGTCCCCACCCTCTCTTGATTCTCTTCTGGTTCACTTGCCTTGAAGGTCACTTTCTTGGCCTTACTGTCATGCTTTACGTCCCTCCGCTCCTGTCCGTCTTCTCTCTTGTTGGTGTTGTGGGCTTCCTACAGTCCACAGGACAAAGCAGTCACAGCTATAGCCAGCCTATGCTGTTACTATCATCATCTTCCTCACTACTACACATTACAGTCAATTTCAACTTAAGTAGGTTATAAAGTTACAGGCTACTATAGTTACCTACGGCAGAACTGCACCTTCTCTGATAACTACATACTATATACTTGTTCATTATTCATCACAAGCAAGCAGTTTCCAACTTTGATATATAAACCACAATTTCTCCGCAGAATGCTTTCACACTGCCAACAAATTATCCCCAACGATAATTGAAGATTCACAGACAAACTTACAGTAGCTGTGAGTTGAGAATCTCACACCAAAGTAGAAATTCCTTACACTTATGTCCTGTAAAAAAGCTTCTATATCAACTGACAATGCTTAAAAAATAAAGTTTTTATCTAATAACCTCAAGAATACAATAGCTTTTAATATTTTACATATGCAGCACAACAAATAAAAAACAGCTGTAAAACTCTTATGGCATAATTAAATGGGGTACCATAGTAAAAAATTTCTTCCCAGAAATTCAGCTCTAAATAAACAGGGAAAAGATCTAAGCTAAACCGAGGAAGGGGCCAGGAGCACAGAACACAAACGTAGCAACCAAAGGTCAAATGTTGAATAACATAACTGGAAACAAAATTGGAGCTGCCGTGGCCAAAGTCCAATGGTTGTATTATCAGGACACAGGGAAATTATGACACCTTTCCTTCATAGTAAGAGTGAATATCAAATAATACAAAACTATCTTTAAGCTCTGTCTCACAGCTCACATTTTAGATATTATATTCAGTCATGAACATAAAATTATGAAGGGATTAGTGCTATACTTGCTTATGTTCTGATAACACTGCTAAAAGATGCAAATAAAAAAAGGAAACCACATGCATCACCACCTCACCTTCTTCCCAGTAATTTCGGCCCAATATGTTTCCTCCTCTGCAGTGCGTTGCTGCATCGATGACTGGTTATGTTGGCTCATTTGTTGTCCTGAGGAGGCATCAACAGCTTCCTGAGGTGGCTGTTGTCCTGGCTGGTCCCAAGAGTGGTAGAGAGGCTGAGGTTGCTTGTAGGCGTGCACTGGTGAATGTTGCAAAGCTTCTCCCATCGTCTCTGTTGAAGTAAAGAATCCTTTTATTTCACAAACTGAGTGTGTATAGTGGACAAGGCAATAACTTCTCCCAATATCTATAATTAAGCTTCCCACATCATATTTTAAATGTCTATAATGTATATATTTCAATTCAATTATTCAACAATCTGTACTTAGCCATCTCTAAAAACTGAATCTACAATTCTCTGTCAATATAGGTGAGTATAGTACAGTACAGCTAACCTACAAATCTGTTTAAGGAAAGACTATAAACAAGAAGACTTACTGAACAGTGAAGAGTATCAATCATAAAAAAAAGATGAATCTTAATTTATGTGACAAGGCTTTGCTCAAATGAGCTTATTAACTTAGTAAAGGCATCTCTTTAAATGATATTGCTCTTCATATACAGTATCTCTGGGATACCCATACCTTTCTCACTGTAAGTCTTGTTCAACAGTGACAAAATCTACTCTAATAATAAAAAGAAAAAGAAGTAATGACCTGTTTCCTCAGTATGTTCACTAATGTATATACCAGGAACTGGGCAGCAGTTGAGGGAGAAAAAGAATAGGTATGAAACAAATCAATGACACAACAGAGTATAGCCTGTAGTGTATTATTAGATAGAAAAGAATTGCTGTGCTGAAAATCAACAAAAGAAACTTTACAAAAAGACAGTAAAATGAATTCAGTATCTTCAGGGATATCCTATGTTGCCATGCAAGTACAGAATATTAGTTTCAATTACACTAATTAGTACAGTACAGTGCTCCCCCCAAGTAGACGGGGGTTATGTACCAAGCAGGCGCCATCTACTTTGAAATCGTCTACTTGGAATTGATAAATAAAGGGAAAAAAATAGGTTTGGTACTGGCGATTCCAAAAACTATCCCTTCTTGACCATTATAATATGTACACTCAACCCCAGATTCTCTCTCTAGTGAATTAGTTCTAAACTTGAGCCAATGGTATAGAAAATGTATGTTTTTAAAGGTTGTTCATTCTAAAAGGGTAGGCCTAAAAGCACGAGTGTAGTGAGTGAAGAGTGAGGGTGACAGTTGACAAGTTCAGTTATCACCAATAATCCATTCCTTAGTTTATATTCATTATTCTTTGTCACTCTCTTACAATCACTTGCACTTTTCACCATTTCAAATGTTTGTACTGGGATATGTGCTGAAAGTATGAAAAATGCCCGTTTAGAGAAGTTGTTCACTATAAAGGGGTTGGCTTATCGCGAGTGTAACGAGGGAGCGGGAGGGTGAAAGCTGTTCACTATAAAGGGGTTAGGCTTATCATGAGTGTAACAAGCGAGTGTGAGGGTGAAAATGGAATGGTTAGTCCAGTTACCACCAAAACTCATTGAATTTTCAATCGTGCACATACATTCCTTAGTTTGTGTTTATTAATTTGGGTAATTTTCTCTTAAAATCACTTCCACTGAATATCGACTTGCGCATAGGTACGCCTACTTTTGAAAAACCGTATACTTTTTGTATTTTGGTCTCAAATAATTTCTCCACTTACTTGGAAATCATCTAGTTAATGACCGCCTACTTGGGGGGAGCACTGTACTTTGTGGCTGATGTACAGTACTTCAATCCTTGATTGATTAACTTAAGCCTAACCTCTCAATGGACAATGTCCTTCCTTCGAACATGAGTTTAAAATTACTGTACTGTAAATGCGTGTGTACTGTATGAGGACTATTGGTGAAAAGTGAACAATATTACTTGTGCCGTCAGCCACCCCCCCCCCCTACCCTCACTAGACTCACAACCTCTCAATGGACATTGTCCTTACTTCTAACATTAGTTTAGAATTACTGTACTGTATTTTGTATGTACAGTAGTCCCTTCAATTTCGCGTGCTTTAATTTTGCAACCGAAACCCTAAAAACTGAGGAAAATACGATAACCTAATTTGGCGAAATAGTTTGAGTTTTGCGGGTTGGGCCACAAGAAAATAGAGGTTTCTGCACTATTTTCAGTGGGGGAGGGGTGGTAGGGTCGTGACGTCAGGCCGTGCGGCTGCCATCGTCGAGTTTTGGTGATAACTGAACTAACCACCCCACTACGTATCGCCCTCTCACTCGCTTGTTACACTCGTGATAAGGCAACCCCTTTATAGTGAACAACTTTTCACCCTCCAGCGTTACACTCGTGATAAGCCTAACCCCTTTACAGTGAACAACTTTTCACCCTCCCGCTCCCTCGTTACACTCGTGATAAGCCTAACCCCTTTATAGTGAACAACTTTTCACCCTTACACTCGCTTGTTACACTCGCAATAAGCCTAACCTCGTTATAGTGAACAACTTCTCAAAAAGGGCATTTTTCATACGTTTTGCACATATCCCGGTACAGACATTTGATATGGTAAAAAGTGCAAGTGATTGTAAGAGAAAGTGACAAAGAATAATGAATATAAACTAAGGAAATGTGATTGTATGAGTAGAAACTCATGGATTATTGGTGATAATTGAACTTGTCAACCATCACACTCACTCCTCACTCACTAAACTTGTGCCTTTAGGCCTACCCTTTTAGAATGAACAACCTTTAAACACATACATTTTCCATACTCTTGGCTCAAGTTTAGAACTAATTCACTATAGAGAGAATCTGGGGTTGAGCGTACATATTATAATGGTCAAGAAGGGTTAGTTTTTGGAATCGCAGGACCAAACCTATTTTTTCCCCTTTATTTATCAATTCCAAGTAGACGATTTCAAAGTACACAGCGCCTGCTTGGTACATACTTGGGGGGAGCACTGTAATTGTTATGGCAAATTATGACTAAAATCAGCCATCGGCAATGAGATGTCCATCATATACAATTTTCCCCATTAGGTTAATTGTTCCAATTTTGAGAAATCGTATCTTGCGACCCCAAGTGTCCCCCTAATTGTCGCAAAATTGGAGGGACTACTGTACAGTATCAATTCCAATTTATCCCCTAGATCACCTCAATTTTCCAGTAATGGTGATTTTCCATTAACAGACAAGGTTAACCCTCTTTTTATCCGTTAAATTGAGGATCGAGTGTACATCCATATTTTTGATGCCTCACTCCCTTTTGAGTGTCCCATCATAGGACTGATCATAGCAGAAGTACACACCCTCAAGAACTCAAGCCTCTCTCCCTGTCCCTGAGAAACCAGGTGTATGCTCACACCTGCATAAACATTTTATGAAGCATTGGTGTGTCATAGGACAAGTAGTGCCCAGTTGGTTTAGATGCTCATTTCCATTAATAGGTATGTTGAGGTCTGTAACCCTAAATGTAGGAGACAGAAAGAAATATAACCAGAATCCCTAAATTATCCAGCTTCTTTTGTCTGGGAAACAAAGAAGTAATGCTTGCAATTCCTCGAACATCTGGACATATCAGGAAGGTAGTACCGTAAAACACCCTAACTTCGGACTGCGCCATAACTTCGGACATTTCGCGAAAAAATGTAATAATTCAACTGTACTGGAAGAGAGTGCTATATTTGCAAAAAATAACGATGGTGTTAGTTAAGGGAATGTTCTAAGACTATTATGTATAAATTCTATTACAATAGCGCTTGAATATGTGTCGGTGAAAATATTCGACCAATGCAATGGAAAAAAAGTCTGTATTTTTTAACCCTGCAAAACTTTGTTCACACTGAACAAAGAGTTTCAATTGTAAGAACGTGAATGGTACAATTATATGTGGACACTCTCTGTAAGTACTGGGCAGTAAACAAATTTAAAATATATGCATGCATAACCGTGTTATGATTTTTTTAATGAATATTTCTATTTTTTACAGAAAAAAGTCCCAACTTCGGACAGACAAATTAATACGGTACCGGTACTTGACCGCAAGCAAAGGATGATTTTTTATGTAAACCTATGGCCTAAGTAATGATACCGGTACCCAAATGATATGTGATATAGTTCTGTAAGATTATCAGTACTACCAGTACCAAAGTTATTGCCTGTAAGGTGCTACAGTATGGTGCCTTAACCAGTAATGAGTTTTATTTTGAAGTAAAAAGTGATATTAGTTATAGTATTTTATACAGGTAATCAAGTCAAGGAATACAGGAAGTGGGTGTGTGTGTCATTAGTACCTGGAATTATGTTATTATGTATTATGTACCTTATGTAGGTCCTATTATGTTATTTCAGTATATATTTGTTGAGTCAGTGAGGTAGCAACTTGATATTTAGGTGAAGTTTTTTTTTGAAAGAAGAGGTCACTTCCTCTTCCGGTTTTGTGTATACACAATGCGTTTTTTTGTTTTGTTTTTGCCAGAAAAGTTTTTGAATAGTTCTTGGTTAGATCTATGCCAAGAAAACCTCACTACAATGTGATATGATGTAACTTAATGTAATTTCAATTTATGTACTTAAAAAAGAAGCTACTTTTAGATATATCTCTTTATATATGTATAACTCGGGCCATGAATGCGGCAAATTTTATTTTTTTATTTTTACATTTCTTAAAAACTCCTCAAGTGTCCAAAGTTTAGCCAGCGTGTCCAGAAATCAATGCTGTTAACCATTCTCATGTTTAAAGGGAAAATACAACCCTGTCCAAAGTTGGTAAGAGCTGTCCGAAGTTAGGACATTTCTGCCTAACTTCGGACACTTGGGAAAAAAAAAAACACGAATTTAGCGTGCTAAATTTTTTTTGTTATATGGATTTAGTAGGTACTCTCCCAGGCTACCACATGACACAAACAGAAATAAAATTGCACCATTATTAACAGAGTTATTCACTAAAACATGTAAAGAATGTCCGAAGTTAGGGTGTTTTATGGTACATCCTCTGCCGGCTCATCATCATCCTCATTTCTCTTTTTTCAAGGGGTGGGGAGGCTCTAGCGCCAGTGCAGGACCACCAACAGGCAAGGGGTCATGCTCCGAGGCAATTTGAGCCTTTGGTGTGGTCATTGTTAGAGAGGGGGCCCCCCCCTCACTCTTCCCCCTGTATCGTAGGGGATAAGAGGCTGACTGCACCATCACAAGAATGGTGGGAGATGGATACGCCACTTCCCTACGCCTAACCTTCTAAAAATAACTACTAATTGATCTATGTAAACAGACTGAAACAATCATACATGTGACAAAATTTCCCCATTATGGAAGCATCTTAATATTTCTGTGACCCACCAGGTGAGGGAGGGTGGCTGGAAGGCTGGGGAGTGTCAGAGTTAGTGGTAGTGGGCAAGTAGGAGGAAGGGACATCTGTTGGTTGCTGTTGTTGGTAGCCAGTGTTGCCTGCCCAATAACCTGTATTGTAACTATTGTAACCAGTGGCAGTGGAGGTGGAAGTGGGCTGCATCATTGGTATACTGTCTGGACCTTGTTGTTGTTCCCCTTCCTGATAAAAGAAACAATTCACATCAGTGGGATACATATCTGCATGGTCTAAATCAATGATGTAACAGGAAGGGGCATACTATAGCCATGGGAAGAAATTTTTAGTGGAATGAATGAATGAATGAATTAAAGAATATGCAAAATGTCAGTTTATTTTGGCAAGTTCCAGATCTATATCTGTTTCCTTGCAACTAGCTTATAGTTCATGCTTTCTAGAAATGACAAATAATTTTGGCTTGGTACTGTACTCAATTCAAAACAAAATTTTAATTTGTAATCTACAAAAGGATTCATCAAAATAACCCACCTTCCTGATGGTAGTGTTGACCTGATTTGAATCTGCCACCCCTACAGATGCATCATAACCCTGTTGTTGTTGTTGTTGTTGTTGCTGTCCTCCCTGTTGGCCAGACCCATCCATTACATCTGGTAAGGAGTACCCTGTTCCTTGGCCCTGGATGTGGTACGGGTCTTGGTTAGGATAGGGGTCCTGCTGGGTATAACTGTCTTGGTGATAGGATGGTTGGTTGTGGTAGGACTCTTGGTTAGAATAGTCTTCATTATGATAGGATTCAGGTCCCTGGGAGTAAGTGCTGTCAGCAATGGTGGCATTTTGGAGGTGGCAGGAGGACTGGTCATTGTGAGATTGATGCTGTGGGGTGGTAGAGGATGGAGGGGGTTGGATGGTGCTCTGAGTTGCTGACTGCGGTTCTTGTGCTGCACCCTGGGTAGTGTTGACAATGTTAGTTAACGGAAGGACAAATTAATTTAAAGCATCACATATAAGACAGGAAAAAAGCAATGTATTATAGGTATATTGTTAGTGCACAAGGTAGGAGAGTTTATTCAGTATAACATAATTCTGAAGTTCTGCATATCCTGCCAATAGCACTGCATCATTTGCATATAGACATGTTAAGATCTTCAACCAGTTTCCCTCCCATTCCAACCTACCTTAGGTCCTAAACCCATTGATCCCAACCTAGATTTTCTAATCATCACACTATTCATGCAAATAATCAACAGATGACATGATGCAACCCTGTCTTTATCTTACATTAACTCTAAATTTTCACTTAATTAATCTCTTACCTTCACACTTGCCACTGCATTTTGTATAAACCTTTTACTGCCTCTAACAACTTCCCACCCACATCATAAACTATAAACACATCCCACAGACCCTCCCATTTCACCCTGTCATAATCTTTTTGCATATCCATGAAGGCTTACAGGAGGTGAAACACAACTAAGTACATAAAAATACACAGTACCAAGACAAGGAGTTACCTGAGCTTTGGCCTGTTGATATGCAGCCTGTAAGTTGATAAGCCATTTTGGGTCTGGCATGTCAGCCACCTCCCCAATCCCCATCTGGTAATGGAGGTCATGGTACTTGAGTTTTGTGGCAAGATCTAGCACCTGGGAAACAAATTCTGACTTGTGCTGACCTGGTTCATGCACCATTGCCTCACTGATCACCTCACAATACCTGCAATGAACAAATGGAGGCAATTAATCTGTACCTGTTCAAACGTTCTTGGTGAAGCAACAGAATCAACCATGATGTCTGTATGTGTTTCTTTCATTTGGGTTCACAAAGAATATGTAGCTACACTATTACTATAGACTCACCCTCTTGAAAACACTCAAAGTCAACTGGAGTTTGCTAACTTGGGTTATGGATTTCAAAGTTACAACAGTAATACTAAACCTTTGGTTTAAGTGACTAAATCATGAACGTAAATGTGGTCATGTTATTTAATTTTTAAGGCATTTCCAAGTAAGCATGTGTGTATTCTTGCTTGTTCCTTCACTCTTCACTCTTGCTGAAGCACTTCACTCAACTACTAAATGTACTAAATTACTATGTACAGTACTTAAAGAAAGTGACCATGGAAAAATCTTATCCAATACTGACATACGATAACTGAAAATATTAAAGCAATAGCTAAGGTGACACCTCATTGAGGCAAATTGAAATGTATCCTACAACTTAATCCTTTGAGGCTCCAGTACCAGTGACAACTAAAACTTCAGAGATACAGAAATCATTACTCCAATAACTACACCTGCAAAAGGCAAGACAACAAACTTTTGAAATTATTACCTTAAGGCCTGAGCAGGGAAGCTTCTCTCAGTGAGGCGGAGTGCATACACTAGCTTATAGGCCTGGAAGTTGTGTATGGAGGGGTTGTTGGTGGTGTCCAGTGCTCGAGCATATTCATACACCTCCGTACATTGGATTGCCTCGTTGTTTGCAAAGGACTGTCAAAGAAATTATTATTAATATTAAACCTTATCCAAAACACTAGTAGAAGACAGGATCCGCATACCCACTGGAATATTATCCAACACTTTTGAGTCTGATGGATTCTTGAATGAACTTTAGCTTCTACTGTCTCAGCACACTAGTAGTTTAAAATGTACAGTGCATCATCAGGTATCATGCTCTCATGGTTCTAAATAATTTTTGTAATATTTCCAGTGACTTTACATTATATTTGGTGAAGGGATATGATGACCATCACCCATCACATGTAGTTGTTTGAGTGGTCAATTATTCCACACCCATACATATTCCATATTACCCCATTCTCGGCTCTAGGGACCTGAGGCTGGGCTAACTTAGCTAGGTCATTTAATGGGTGGTAGACAATCCATTACCCGTGGTGGCACTGCATGACTGAAAAACCTCCAGGCTACCTGAAAGAGACTCGAATCTTGACAAGACTGTCTGGTGTGGGACTCCAGTCAAAAGCTCTCCACCCTAGACCAGAGATTTTCAACCAGTGTGCCGGCAACCTTAGGTGTGCCGCGAGAAATTTGAGCCATGGGATAATTTTCGAGCCACACTTCCTAATTCCTATAAAAGTCATGATAGCTGAACATGTAGATAGCAGGTGTGGATTAACTAAAATAAGGGTGAGGTCAGGTAAGGGGTGAGGTCAGGTAGATAAAGACACCCATGAGATCCACCCTCATTTGCTTTCCTGCATGTGACCTGTCTGCATTACACACACAAATACACACGTGTATAAAAGAACAGTGGCAAAGAAGAAACACTCAATTCCAAGTTTAGTTTGATATCGTTCACACCAACAGGCCTCCCACTGAAAGATAAAGTACTATTTTTTAAACAGTTTATATTTCACGCTTAGCAAACAAGAATAGGTCGCAACTTCAGACACTGGAGGACGACTTGAGGATATGTCTCTCCACTATTCGAAATAAAGGATATTATGAAACGTCATCTAGCACAAATTTCTCACTAAAGGTTATGTGGCAATTTAATGTACATTGTATACAGTACTTCTTATATTTGTTCATATCATATGCAAGAAAATAAATAAACTATTTTAAGTAAAAGTTATGAACACATTATTTCTATTCATTATCTTATAAATGATGAAATTTATCCTTAAAAAAAAAAATTTAAATATTGGTGGTGTGCCGTGAACATTTTTGTGCCGAATGAAGTGTGCCGTGAGATGAAAAAGGTTGGAAAACACTGCCCTATACCATTATCTGCCAACTTTCATTCCATATGTAATAATATTGCAGAAGATGTAGTTAAATGAGAGTTCAAAATCTTCCTTCAGTTAAGAACTACTAAACACTGTTTGTCAGTGAGAGCAACTACCAGCTAAGGGGTAAAGCAACTATGACTTTATGACTATTATACCTTGAAAGGTAGTGAGTGTGAGGAACCAACAAGGACCAGCTTGGAATCCTTCTGTGAGTAGCTGCCAAGTGCCACCTCTGCAACCAAATAACAGAGATGTGCTGCATGAAGGCGTCCACGGCGAGCCAAGGTGTCTCCCAGTGTGATGAGAGAGGCTCGGTCACGTTGAGGTTGACCCGTTGGATTAGACACCATCATTGCTAGATGTTGCCTCCAGTCACCCCACTCATCATATGTATAGCTCTGAGGAACACAACATTACAATGACACTTGTCCTGCCGAACTAATAAACCAATAAAAATATTACACAAAAATAAATATAAATATTTACTCTTTTGCTGCAGCACTGTATCAGTAAGAGGATTCAACAAACCTTACTTATAAGATAGGTATTTCCACTATAACTGCATTTTTGTGATGGACTAAATTTCTGGTACACATGGTGTGTTTTTATCCTGCCACCAAGGTCAGGTAAAATTTTAGAGTGTGAATGGCCATTTATCAATTCCACAAGTAATAATACTGTACTATCATTCCACCATCAAGATGGAGCATGATTCAGTAAACTCCTGTTGTACTGATTCATACCTTGATCCTATAGGTATTTTAACAAAAATGTATCTGCAGTGAAAACACTTGTCTCAATCTGCCTGGTAAATCCTTTTCTTCTAAACCTTTTATTACATTGGTTGTTAACTTTAATCATATCACACACATTTGTTCTGTCAAAGTATGATGTCAGTGCATTTACCTTCTATGAATCATAACATATATAAATGAATCTCACACCTACTGTATATCTCTTGTATTTTCAAAAGTATGTTCTGTACAAGAAAGACTGTTGCATGTCTCACCTTAGTGACTTCTGGTTTCTTGCCAGACAGCTGTTGGAAGAGTGTGTGAAGGACATCAGTGCGAGGGATAGAAGCCGAGAAGGCCGCCAAGACTCGTGTGTGAGTGGTGGAGTCCATCTTGTAGGCCAGGGCGAGGGCATGACCCCACAGCCCCTCCCTCATGGCATAGTCTACAGCTTCATTTTTGTCCCCCAGACACAACATGTCATTGAACTTCCCCAAGAGGGCTGTTTCATCCCTGCCTGGTGGTAGTGTCCCTGGTGCTGGTGATGATCGCACATTGCTACCTTGGTTGTCATGAGGTGCCATATCTTGTGAAGCATCAACAGACACATCATCCTGGCCATCCTGAGGACTGCTTCGACCACTATTTCGTCCACTGCTCCGACCACTGGTTCGTCCAAATCCTTCCTCTCTTCCCCTGAGCAGTAGTGTAGCAATGTCACTTCCATACAATCTTCCATTTTGCTTGACCAGGAGGGCCAGGTACTCCCACAATAGAGCCACAGATTCTCGGTCATGCAAGGAAGGGTTGCGGGCAGCTTCAGTGGCACGTTGTTCACAGTACTTCACCACTTCATACTTATGAGTATCACACCTGGTAGTATACACACACATATCAGTACACTTACTCTACTTCATTTTCATCATCAATAACCCTTTTCCCTTTTTTCAAGGGGTGGGGAGGCTCTAGTGCCAGTGCAGGACCCCTGACGGGCAAGGGGTCCAGTTGCAAGGCAATATGAGCCTTTGGTGGGGTCCCCAATCCTCACTCCTCCCCCTATATCATAGGGGATATGAGCCTGACTGCACCATCATAAGAATGGCGGGCGATGGGGACACCACTTCCCTACGTCATTACTTACACTTAAAATCACACCAACAATCAAAATTTCTTACTATCCTAATTCAGTAATGTTCAAAGATTTATACACAGCAACATGATCTGTTACTATTACAAAAGAGTTCAAGAGCTAAGATAAAGTAGTGCTATTTAGTGATGTCATAGTTTTCAACTTGCATATTCTGGTATGTAAATTCCAGCTTTGAAATCTGCACTACCAATTTTTGCTTTGGTGAAAGTTGAAAAAGTCAACTGAATTATATTTTGGGAGCAAGTGGAAAGAGGAATAGCATAATGGAGGGAGTTAATGAATCACTTTCTCAGACTTATTTGATTTCCACTGGCCTTTAAAGGTTAAAACCTACAAATATAATAAAGCACAATGTAGTGTTAATAAGAAAAGCCTTACAGTGTGAGAGGTCCAGGGAAGCACTTCATCTGGCGGACAGTCTTAGCCTCAGTAGGATCTAGCACCAACATCTTCTGTGTGTCCCGTAACTGTACTATGGCTTGCTCTCCATCTCTGGGGTCTCTTGGTGGCACCAGAATCAGCTGTCCAGTTGGGGTGAAGTGGGCTGTGATGTGGGGACGGCCAAACAACAGAGGGGTGAGGCGGTGTTGTTGGGGTGTGACCTTATCCACTCCATCGTCTGCTACTGATGCCACACCACTTATCTCATCACTGCCAAAACATGTTACTGTTACATCAAGAATGCAATACTTTATCATTAATTGACATTGTTTGCAAACTATTAAAGTTACACCTTAGTCTTACTAAATGTAAGATTATTACTGGCATTATGATTTCAAATTGTTATATACACTAGTTAAAATTATGTCACCTTTCTTACAATCACTGTATCTACTAACTACAGTAACAGTACAGTAATAAGTCACTTCTATAGGGTGTATTAAAGCAACTATGCTAGCTGCTTTAGCCATATAAAATACAGTGTAGTTACTCGATAACATGGTACCAACATACATATTACTCCTGCTTTACTTTGTTTGGGTTTTATCCATAGACAATATCATTAGAAGATTCTACCTTCCATCTAATTGGTCTATGTTTGAAGATTTCTAACCCATGAGAGAGAGAAAGACCAATCTGGTTACAGCCTACTGGGTCCAGGCCCTCATCATAAGCCTGGAAACATAGAAGAGGCAACAGAAGGAAAGGTGTTCAAACTAATGAGGAAGGAGAAAAACAAAGAACATTAAAGGAAGCCTACAGTAATGAAATTAAATAACCAGACTGACAGCAAAGACAATGGAGAAAACCCTATACAGTATAAAGTGAAAGACATGAGCATCAAGCAAAATGTTAATTAGCAAAATCATTAAACATAGGGGACTTGGTCAAAATACTATGTAGGGAAGCAACCCCAAAGTGATGATGTTAAGGATGGGTACAGTTGGGAAAATTCACTAAATAGTGATTGAGTGATGAGAATGTTGCACCTAACATAAGGAACTGGAACCCATGTGGTAAAAGAGTGTGACTAATGTGCAACAGCATAAGGGCAACTTGGGACTCAAGCTCTCCAAGATACCATGACTAAGTCCGGACATCTGATTTATTTGCCTGAAGAAGGATAAAAGCGGAGACATTGTCCCACTCCTGACTCCAAGATGAGAATTAGTAATCAGGGAAGATAGGGAAAATGTCCATTGGGCAGTAAAGGGTGTTATAACTGGCTCACTTTGTTAGACCATCAGTACACTCATTACCCCATATGCCTTTATGAGCAGGAACCCAGTAGGAGACTAATTGAATTTATAAAAGGTGGTCATGGAGGGACTGCAGGAAAAAATGGTCACAAGGAGCAATTAAATTGAAGGGCCTGTAGCAAACTGTAAAAGTCACAACAGTGCATGAAACAATTCTAAGAGAATCCATGGATAGTAACACTGATCATTCCAGTTCACTTCAATAGTTACATAACATACATCATCTCACATATATATATACAACATTCTTCATTCAGAGGAAAACATAAATCATAAAGTCTGAGCAAAGGACAAAGTAGGACACACACAGCTGGATAAATATGGTTACAGAAAGTTGCATGTTTATTACTATATCAATATATACAAATACAGATCAGATATAACAACAGCCCCAGTGAACAGAAAAAAATAATATATATGTAAAATGGAAAATGGAAAAAAAGTAATACTTTTCTTTTTTCTATATTGAGAAAGATGAGGTCTAAGGCTATAAGCCCTCTTGTCGTCCTCATCTGTATAATCAGAGTGAGAGTGGTCCAAGATCATGTCCAATTTCATTCAAGATACCAAAACACATTGTTTTTAAAAGAATATAAGTCATAGTAAGGTGGATTTTGGAGTTAAGAATAGATTCGAAGACTTAAGATAAGACATGAGGTCAAAGCAATGGAGAGATAGTTGGAGGGTTGGGCGCGGTCACCTTTCTTCGGAACATTCATTACCTTAAAAATGTTGTGCATTACCAATTAATACTTGATTTTAGAAAAATCAGCATTGATTACTTACCCACTGAGGACTTGGTACACTCACAGATTAAAGTCTTTGATGGTATACAGTACTTCAGGGCAATATAGAAGACAAGCCAAGGGCTAAGTAATGACAGTAACTGGTGTAATGATTTCATAACAAGCCTACAGAACCAACATACTGATTACTGTCATTGCCCAGTCCATGTCTTTTCTTGTGTACAACCCTCTCTCATTAACACATAGTGTTCCATCCTCAATATGGAAGGTGGGTGCTCTCTGACTTTGGAGCATCATTTCACTGTTGAGGATTTTAGCCCACTAGTGTACATCGTGGCTGGACTGACCTTACTGCTGCCTTGCCTAACCTCATTCCACTTGTTATATAAACTTATGAGTAGAAATTTAAATGATATTCAGCAGTGATGATAATCATTTTAATATTTAACAATAAACTTAGATTTCTACAGAATAGAGAAAGAGAATTCAGGAAAACTGAAGTGGTAGTTTTGACTTTGGAGAAGTGACAAGCATTAGTACACAGATTACACAGATAAATACTGTAATGGGAGTTTTGAACAAAAGGAAGGAAGAGGCAGCAAGGATTAGGCAGCACTATATCGCAAGACAACACAACACCTGTACGCACCTGCCGTAGGACTTGAGGTGTGAGAAGGATCCTTCGGGGTAAATAGACGAGGGGGGCTCATACCCCTGACCCCCATGGAAGTCCTGCATGAACTGGCTGTATGGCACCGTAACAAACAACAAAATATTGTCAGTCAGTGCCATGCAAATCAGACCAAATTTAAAGCATGCAGTTGGTGCAGACTATATATCCATCAGAGACAAAATAAAAAAGTACACAAGTAACAAAATAACAACACACTAGATACTAAACACCAAAAATATGTCCCATTAAAAAAATTAAAGCCAAACTAAAAACAGCAACAATATTTTCTTTATTCCAGTTATTTCCAACACTACTGTAGACAGTTCAGTAGCAGGTTGTCCTTACCTAACAGTATAGTACCTGGCAACTGAGGCTCACTCTTTTTGTAATTCACTTTTGAAGTTAATGTAAGTGGACACAGAAGTGGGCATATATATTAATTAATACCATATAAACATAGCTTTAGCTTATTCTTGATATATCACAAAGAAATAACACATGCAAGAGGAATGATGGTTTAAGTACTGGTGATGGCAGTACAATGGGTCCATAGTCACTATATATATGGAGTCTTGATTCCAGTCATCAACACTTCCAAGTTCATAAAAATTTCTTGCTTAAGGCCCAAATGAGTTACAAAGGAGCACAGTTATTTTATGACCACATTACAGTACTCTATCTAAAATTACTTTATCACTTTAATGTTTTTAAGAAGGGTAACAAATATAATTAAATTATATCCACAACCACTACTCTACATGATGTAGAGTACTGTACAGCTTTGTCAACTTAATTTGCTCCACTCACAATAGAATAGTAATCATGGTCTCATATTTTAAATTGACATGTCAATGTAATATTGATTTACTTGGTGACACAAGTTGCTTCATACTGACTATATTTCCAGTAAATTTAGTGCAAACTCATGGCAAGAACATGGTGCGGTAGTCTCTAATATGAAACTAATTTTAGTGAACGAAATAACAGAGCAACATAAGACATTTCTGATATGTTTAGCTTTCCACACACTAAATGCCAGTTTTGGATTTTCTCGGTCAATGATTACGATCAGAACAATATCAAGAGATTTTCCAATCAAAGCTAATTTCTTAAGATTATCCTGTGGTAGTACAAGGTAGTTAGCACTGAGTACTTTAGATTCAGTTATAAAGCTGTTCAAGTAGTAAAGCTATGGTTATGATCTAGATTAATTTTTCATTAATTCTTTACATCAAATTTATGTTATTAATTAATATAGCAATTAGTAATGTTGTCTTGTGTAATGTACAGTGGACATGACGATGGATCTATACACAAAACAAATACAGTTCCACCAATGAATGTTATATCATTTTCGTATAGATAAAACAGCAGTAACAGATCTGGGACTCCAGCTCATGCCAGTCTGTGCACTCTGACACACTTCTCAGCTACCAACAACCTTAAAAAATGTTAAACCTGGCAGGGATTCCAGTCCCAACTCTGTTACTGATGTTTCTTACAATAACATCTTATAAAGGTACAGTCGCGAACCAAAGTTTCGCCACCCCCTTGGCTGGCAGGAAGGTGAAGTCAGTGTTAAAGATAGGCTGAACGATCGAACAAACTTGTGTATCGAGTTGGTAACGAGATAGTGCGAGATTCACTTTCCATAACTTTGGGTTTGTGGTATGTGGAAAGTGAACCTCAAACTGTCTCGTTACCAACTCGATACACAAGTTTGTTCGAACGTTCAGCCTATTTTTAACACTGACTTCGCCTTCTTGCCAGCCAAGGGGGTGGCGAAACTTTGGTTTGCGACTGTACAGTAATACCCATTCATATATACATGCATCTGCTGACTACAATTACTTAGTTTATTAAAACTATTAACGCAGCCACCACAACTAATAACAGTACCGTAGATATACTGTGCAGTCACTCATTAAAGGTGTCACCTAATAATATATAAGCTCCCAAGAATATAGGAGGTTTTTAGCTAAAAATATCTACAAGACTACATTCATATTATATGCATTCAACTACCTTTACGCATGTACTGTACTTACTAATACAACTTAATGCAGACCACAGTCCTAGTTTCCAAGCTTCTCTCATAATCATCAGTGAGTGTGAACTGGCAAGTGACTGATAAGAATTAACTATCTTGGATTCATCTGGTGACACTACTACTGTTTGTGTAATAAGGCAAGCAAGGAACATAATCCTATGGGGAGGAGAATATGAGTAGGAAATCCATCAAAAAAGTGCAAGGAAAATTACTTCAATAATGTGACTGGGATGAGTAATCACACTATGAAAGTACAGTACGATTTCAACCAAAATCAAGTACTGTATAGGCTATATGGCAAGGTAAACATTTATCATCACTTTGAGACAGGATCCACCATATGAACTAACAGAATATCAGAGAATGCCATGAGAGGTCAACAACTACACAAACTCAAACACCAGAAGTGGAGAATACCCACACTTGACAAACAATATTTTTCTCTGAAGTAATTATTTAGTCTCTAGCAGAAATTATAAAGAACATTAATTTGGCACTTGTAAAAAGTGGTTGTCTGCTTAAGTCAATTGATTTATAACTTCTGATGCGATAATTGTTTCCTCAAAATCTACAGAGAGGAGACCATTCTTGGGAAATGTTGTTCACTCTACGGAGAAAATGAAAAGAGACATATCACCACAAGAATATCTACACTAATGCATACTAACTAAAGAAGACAAAAGTAATTGCACAAGACTAACATAAAGACTGCTTAAATGTGATATCCCGTTGAGTTATACAAATGGTCTCTACATACTATTACATACAAGAAGTAAAATTTAACATCAACAACAACAATAAAGGTATGGGAGTGAAAGTGGGGAAAATATGAACCAAGACAAGACAAAATTAATGTTAACTCTCTCAGGGCAATGTATGTTATGAAGTTTTGATTGAACAGATGCACAAAAAATGTAGAAAGGTATCATGTGATTGGCTAAGATGTGACTCTTTAATGGGAATACCTCATTTAATTAAATTGAAGGGTTGCTAATTCCTCCAAACTAACTCTGGACACAAATCACCTCAGTATTACTAATAGATAATCTGTTTTGTTCTATGATTGGGAAGATTCAGTAGCCCTCCAATTTACAACCAAGAGTACCTCCCCTTAATTTTTGGTTAGTAATACTTGGCCAATCATACTTAGCCTTTCCAATACCAGATGAGGATCTTAAACACCAGCACCAGCGACAAAAAAAAATCGAGTTAAATGGTGATTATATTCATGTACGGTACGTTATGCTTGTTTTTATAAGAGAAACACTACTGAAAGAGCTGGAACTTGAACTATTGCAAGACTGAGCACCTTTATAATTATATTCTGCAAAATGCATTCTGTAACCTCACTGTGCCACCAATGACATAAAGTTCAGTCCCAGTCTCCTCAATAGCCTTACTCCACTACAGTATATAGTATACTATCCATGTCCATTCTTAGTTTTGTAAGTCTGGAGGAGCAAAGAATCCAACAGAGTGACCACCAAGTTATGTACAGTACGAGTATTTCCTGATCTATAGCCTATTACCTGATATTACAAGAATATTAATACATCTAGCCACCAACAGAGAAGTTCCACCCTACATACGAGTACCCTGAGAGTGTTAATCTAGCTTGTTACAGTGACATGCTGGCGACGACCTCCCTTATACGTTTACCTGGAGTTATATGGGTGGTGGCCGGGGTGGCTGTGATAGTATCCGTAATGGTCATAGGCCGGGCGGGGACTGTGTGCGTGCGGGGACAGTGCACATCACAGACCAGGGAGAGGTGCCCGGGGTTGGGGGGTAAGGTCGTGGTGGGGACAATATTAACAAATACTCAAAATTCCAGTTGTTGTTGTGCAAGGTGTGTTCCAATGTCGACAATTATTGTGTAAATGGCAAGGGATAAAAAAACATACATTGGGCCGAGGCATGGTAAAGAATTATATGCTTTCAGGACACATGTTAATGTAATATTTCTTTAACATAGTAGGGTTGTGCTGTAGAAGCAAACTGGCCTATTTGATAGAAGTACAGCTGTACAGTATGTCAGTGTCTGTGGTAGAATTCTTATAAAGTTTTCAAATTAGAGGAATACATTACAAATTATGTGTGTCAGTGGAAGAATTTATAAACAACCCCTAAGGTTGGTTCAAGACATGTCTGTTTATCAATAGAAGAATTTATAAATAAACTCGAAAGTTAGGGCAAACCATGATTGTATGTTAAGAGAGAATACACAAACAAAGTCTATGGTTGGTGTGAGAAATGCTTTGCTTTTATTAGTGGGACAAGTGACAAGTCTTAGGAAGACTGTAAAGTTATACAAGATACTTTATGTGTCAGAGAAACAATTTCTAATGAAATTGGAAATTGGTATAAGATATTGTGTGTGTCAGTGGGAGAATATAATTATACAGTATTGCTTTTTATTTTACAAGATATTTCCAAGGTGGAGTAAGACAATTTGTGTGCCATTGGAAGGATTTCAGGGCTACAGTACGTTCATAAATATGGACATAACATCATCAATGGCTACTCTGGTTACATATAAAAACTTTTTCTTTACTAGTATCTTCTACACACGTATTCTGTTATCTATCTTTTAAAACCATCCAAGCATAAAAATTTCATGCATCATTTCCATTAGCTATTTCAATATGGTTTATGAATCCGAGAGGGTTTGAGTATCAATAAATATGCAGTTCTGTGCAGTGATTCATATCTATGGATGCTAACTAAAGCAGCACAGACTGTACTGTGCACCTGTACAGTATTGCATTCTGACAATGCACTAGCAAGACCAAAACTTTTGTTTATATGATAAAATGGCAACACAGTTTGATAAAGTACAGTATGAATATCATACAACTTGACAATAATTCATGCAAACTTACTTGTAATTGAAACTACTGATACTGTATATTAGGATAGTATTACAAAGGTATTCTTAACTGGTCCTAAACCAAAGAGGGAATCTTCATGGCAGTTACTTTCCTTAAAGGAACAGCTAAGTTCAGACATGAACTATAAAGGTTGCCATTTCTTCGTCTTTGCTTATATATAGGATTATTGTACTGTATTCTAGTATGGACAACTCATGTGCATCATATTATTTTGTGCTTGAAGTTAGTGGTCTGGTGCTGTACAGAATATTTGCTGAATCAGGATGAGAGTAAATTTTGTTTGATCATATCATACACTCAATAAGCAATTAATTGAATGAATCCTGAGAAACATTCAGTTATCTGTATATGACAAGATTTAAAAAATTTATACCATAGTTCACATGAGTCAACAGTACAGTTGACAACAAATAATACTGTCCAGGTGCTGTACAATACTTAAAATATTTAGATTACAAGAGCAATTTCACATGACATTATACCAATCACTGCCACTACTTGAGTAAATAAAGGAGAATGTCACTATACACACCAAAACAACAGCATCAACACAATATTATTTCACACTTATTATGAATAAATAAAACTGTTGGCTTTAAACAAAGGAAACCTAGCAACTAAACAAACATAGTAAACCACAGCTCCCTCACTCAACAAATCAGAAGACACCAAAACCTCATTTGATGACAAACTTCTCCCTCAACTATTATCCCAACAATACATGCACTACTATACATAAAAAAAAAAAAAAAAAATCAATACCACTCAGCATGAACAAACAAACAAACATCACCCTAAAAAAAAAAAAGTCAAGTGACACACCAACAAACAAATCCTAACACACAACAGTTTATTTTTATGTAAAAAAATAAGAAAAATGCAAACAAACAAAGAAACTCTTCAAACAAGAATACTGATGGATTATATTTACTTCTGGTCTCTCTCTCCTGAGAAAAACGGTAATATGTTGTATGCTTACCTGCTGACAGACTTCTTGAGCTCATCGTTAACGGAAGAGCGGCCGGAGTGGATACTGGTGCGGTCGTCGCAGAAGGAGGTGGCATCCGAGGGCTGGTGTCCGTATGCCGGGCCATAGTGTTTCATCCAATTCTGGTAGTACTCCTTGTACATCGGGTGGTTTTGGTAGTACTGGTAATAGAGCCGGTACTGGTCATACATGGCACCACTGTAAGGATCAATCCCTCCTGCAATAATAAGAAACCACTTAAAACAGGGAAGACAACTTATGACACAAATACAGAAGACCTACAAAATCCTCTCTAAAGTAAAATTATTCAAACCAAACCATAAAACAGATTTAAATTCTTTTCAGTAGGGTTCACGAAAAAAAAAAATTGGAATTACAGGCCAGGGTGGAAATCCACGAAAACCTAGTACAGTTAGTACTGTGTTATCAACTGAAGCGCAGTAAGATTCATTTCTGATATTTTTCAAACAAAAATCACATCTGAAACTCATCAAGCACATTGGGTAATCTCCCTTCCCCAAACATAATTATATACAGCCTCCCTTCCTTTCCAATGCAGTCTGTAGAGGAAAATTTATAGGGAGGGGAGAGTTCAGTAGGTTATATGGTGAGAGATTAATGTATTGTACTGTACAGTATAAGGGGAAGGACGACAAACAGCTGCTTGGAATCGTGTCGTAATTTTTTTTATAAATAATATTCTCTTGCATTAACTGATATCCAGCTTCACTATGAAAGGAATGTACAGTACTGTGTAACAGTTCTCTCTGCTTTAAAACTGTACTACAGTAAGCTATAGTATTCAAATATCTTTGTATATGATGATAAAGAGGCAAGGATATGGGGTGGGGAGAAGGTTGCAAGTGCATAATTATTATTGGGGCAAGTGTATATGAGATGAGAGAGAAAGGCTATACAGTAGGTGAGGTGGGAGGAAGAGCTGGCAGTGATTACCAGCCTAGGCAGGATATGGTGGGGTGAGAGTGAGTTAGTACAAGGAAGGAAGTCAGTGATAAAAGGAAGGAATTGCATACCGGTACTGGAAAGAAGGAAGAGTCAGATGCTGAAAAGGGTTTAGCCTTGACAAATATCAGTATACTAACACCAAAGTGAATGAACAAAAGGTAAATACAAAAGTAAGCTTTATAAGTGATAAGGCCATATAAAAGTACAATATATGAGTTAATATAGAATTAACACGAGCACAATCAGGCTGGTGGAGTAGCGTTGGGTACAGTCGTGGACAAAGTTTCAATTCCATACATATACTGTATGGATACTGTAACTCAAACAAATTGCTGTGTAATGTTTTCACGTCCTCGTATGATGTTATTGCTTATTAATAGTTAGTAGCTGCTTGTAGTAATTCAGATGATACTTAACCCACTTATTGTAAAGTTTCACAGCTAATGAACAGAGGGATGCTGTCACACTTTTACAGGAGTCACCTCAATGTGGATTATTATTGACCACAACTGTACATGATAATGAATATGAAAATGAAGAAAAGTCAGCAGTACACAGGCACAATCCCAAACCTATTGTTTGAGGTTGTCTTGCCATCTTGGTTACAGTCACTTTCATTATATTTCTACATAGCCTATCTCTCAAATCAAAACATTCTACACAAGTCCACAAATGATTCTCGATGCATCTGTAGGTCTACACAAGATAGTAATAAGGTCACAGTGACAAACCTAATGAGTGCATGACACCAATATCTCTCTTAACTGACCTTCAGAGGCAATCTGTGTGTGTGTGTGTGTGTGTGTGTGTGTGTGTGTGTGTGTGTGTGTGTGTGTGTGTGTGTGTGTGTGTGTGTGTGTGTGTGTGTGAAGTACAAGGAAGGAAAGGAGGGAAGTAGAAGGAAGGAAGGAAGTACAAGGAAGGAAAGAAGGAGGGAAGGAAGGGAAGAAGGAAGGAAGGAAAGAAGGAAGGAAGGAAAGAAGGAAGGAAGGAAAGAAGGAAGGAAGTACAAGGAAGGAAGTACAAGGAAGGAAAGAAGGAAGGAAGTACAAGGAAGGAAAGAAGGAAGGAAGTACAAGGAAGGAAAGAAGGAAGGAAGTACAAGGAAGGAAAGAAGGAAGGAAAGAAGGAAGGAAATACAAGGAAGGAAGTACAAGGAAGGAAAGAAGGAAGTACATGGAAGGAAAGAATGAATGAATGAAGGAAGGAAAGAATGAATGAAGGAAGGAAAGAATGAATGAATGAATGAAGGAAGGAAAGAATGAATGAAGGAAGGAAAGAATGAATGAAGGAAGGAAAGAATGAATGAAGGAAGTACAAGGAAGGAAGGAAGGAATTACAAGGATGGAATGAAGCCAATGCAAGGAAGAACAGGAGAGGTCATTACATGGAAGGAAGGAAGGAAGGAAGGAAGGAAGGAAGGAAGGAAGGAAGGAAGGAAGGAAGGAAGGAAGGAAGGAAGGCAGGCAGGCAGGCAGGCAGGCAGGCAGGCAGGCAGGAAGGCAGGAAGGCAGGAAGGAAGGAAGGAAGGAAGGAAGGAAGGCAGGCAGGCAGGCAGGAGGGAAGTATAAGTGCAATGAAGAAAGGAAGTAAGTGCAATGAAGAAAGGAAGTAAGTGCAATGAAGAAAGGAAGTAAGTGCAATGAAGAAAGGAAGTAAGTGCAATGAAGGAAGGAAGTAAGTGCAATGAAGGAAGGAAGTAAGTGCAATGAAGGAAGGAAGTAAGTGCAATGAAGGAAGGAAGTAAGTGCAATGAAGGAAGGAAGTAAGTGCAATGAAGGAAGGAAGTAAGTGCAATGAAGGAAGGAAGTAAGTGCAATGAAGGAAGGAAGTAAGTGCAATGAAGGAAGGAAGTAAGTGCAATGAAGGAAGGAAGTAAGTGCAATGAAGAAAGGGGGTAAGTGCAATGAAGGAAGGAAAGAAGTAAGTGCAATGAAGGAAGGAAAGAAGGAAGTGCATGGAAGGAAGGAAATAAGTTAATGGAAGGAAGGAAATAATTTAATGGAAGGAAGGAAATAAGGAAACAACAGTAATAATAGCCATATATAGGAACAGTCAAGCTTGGCGAGTGAAAATGATAAAACAACACACTTTTGTTTCCCCTTAAGTGTTCGACCTTCACCAGTGCTAAAGTTGCCGTTAGTCTCCATACTTGTGCTTCAGTGCACTTCTAGGGATGGCTTCTTCCCTTATGTAAACAAACATATGCCCTATGTTACCAATTTAGGTCGTCTGAACGTCATGCTAAGATGGGAAGCTGGTTATAAATATCTCTTCCCTCTCAGTACCCCCACGGTTGGTTGGTATTATGATTATGGTACTCGTTCTAGTCGCACATAAAACAGGAAACTCTTTATTCTCAATTCGGGTCATTTTAGTATTGACAAGCTCAGATCCAGATGTGTGACAAGAGTAAATGTGAACACCTCTACTTTGCACTCTCAGGTTTTATTGGTGATAGTTTGTGCTTCAGTGAATAGTTCAAAAGTTTTTTTCTCTCTCTTAAAAAAAATATTCACTTATATTTTAGACGATTATATATTCTCAATATAGCGAGGATTATACTTGAACGGTACTCAGTAATATCTAATACTACCGGTGTATTAATTTTCATTCAGTTGCCAGTGACAGGGTGTATGGATTGCAACATTTACACTGTGACACATGCACTAAGAGGTGGGTTGTGACGTCCAGCAACGTGTGACACTCCATTCAATTCCCCCGGAAGGCTTCATTCAGCACAAGGTCTCTCTTGCCGACTTTCAGTAACTAGAACGCAACAGGAAGGGAGAGTGCCACATTGCCATACCTCTACTTCCCTCCCCTAGCCTACTTCCTTATTTTCCCTTCCCCATTAGACATAATAAATAGCAATTAACTTGCAGTCCTCCATAGCCTACACCTCAACACTCATATGCACAGGGCATTCCGGGGTCAAAGATGGTTGGGTGTAAATGTTGAACGTTTTGCATATATGCGTGAGAATATTTAAGGTTGGAACAGGTAATCTCTGGACAAATGCCATGTGTCGCCCTGGGCAACCTTTCCCGTCCACTCACAAACTAGAACAGTGGTACAGGCGTGGAAACACTTGTGTAAACAATGTATAACAATATTAGATACGCAACGTCGTAACTGACCAAGGCTGACCACCAATAACCATTTATATACAAAGCTTTATAGAGCTTTATAAAGCAGCATTATTCCACTGTTACTGCTCCACAAAATTTGCAAACTGTATTTTCCCTAACACACGACCTTTCTACCTTTATACAGGCTTGTATATCGAGTCTATCAACATTATTTGGTTATGGACTTGTGATTTGTTCTTAAATTTTTCAGGCTCTGCAATGAGTGGATACTTCTGTCCTTTCAATTGCCTTATCCACGAAAAATAATCCTCGGAATTTATCCAGAAACGGAGCATTTAAACTGGGTTTTTCCAGTAACGTTGCATTTGAACTGAATTGCCAGTCCTAAGTCTCTCTCTCTCTCTCTCTCTCTCTCTCTCGATGAGGGTGGGAAGGCCCCTTTATCAGTTTATCTACATGAGGGAAGCAACATGATCGACTGGAAGAGATAACACAGAACACGCCTACAATGATCTGATTTGACTTAATTGACGCTGGTTGTCTCTGTTTGTGGTCAAATTTGTTGCTTATTATAATAGGGACAGGGAGAAAAACAAAAACACGGTCGTCAGCAACAGCATCAATGCCTGTAGTATATACAGGCTTCGCGAATGAGCAACATAAATAACAAGACTGTAAGTAGAGGACAGGGAGGTAAGTAAAAAGAACGGAAAGTTAAGAACATGATGGATGGCACAAATGAAGAGAGGGCGAAAGGCTGTTAATATGATGGTAAAAGAAGAGCTTAAGGGGGAAGCTTTGTGTTGGTAAATCTGGAGCAAATGAATCCTCCAAACTATTCCAAGCAACAGAACACCATTATTTTCGCTCTTCTGGTTCTGTTTCCTAGCATATTTTGGAGGAATCAAGGCACTCCAATGTAACAAAAAAGAATTGCCACCTTAATGGATGACAGAAAACGGCGAGAGTAAACAGCTGACGAACCAAGTAATTTGACGGAGGGAGCCGAATGAGCAGCTGACGGGCAAGCAATTAGTCAGGTGTAAGGAGTTAAGCCCAACACCTGATATATATATATATATGTATGTATATATGTATGTATATGTATATACACATATGTATATATATATGTATGTATATGTATATATATGTATGTATATGTATATATATATATATATATATATAGAGAGAGAGAGAGAGAGAGAGAGAGAGACTAATAGCTCAGGATGAAGTACCAACCGGATTGTCCTTGAGAACAACTCTCTCTCTCTCTCTCTCTGTGTGAGAGTTCTTCCACCCCAAGGAGGTACGGTATATACCTCCATGTTCCGCCCCTTTTATCCCTTCTTCTGCCTCCTTCCTCCTTCTTCAAATTCTCCTTCAAGCTCCTCCTACTCGCATCACCCTCTCTTCCTCAACCTCCCCTTTCCTTCCGAAACTCTCCCTCCTACACACACTGGTATTTATCCACTCTTTCCAGTTTTCCACAGGGTACACATACACCCACCCACCACTACCACCACCACACTAACCAATACTACCCCCACTTTCCCAATACTATCACACCCACCACACCCACGACCACACAAACCACTCGAACCTGTTACGCAGAATATCACACCTGTGGAATATTCTCTGTTGTGTATAATGATGTGCTCGTCTCAATACCACCCCTCATGCCGGTCACCCTAAGTCTCTGCTCAGATAGGTTAGGTTAAGGGGAGATTCTTTTGTTGGTGAATATGAAGGTCTTAGATTTTTCCAAACTATGCCACGAAACAAATCTCCTAATAGTATAAACACAGTTGCAGACAGATGAAACAGACACTTCAATCGGGCCCTGATCAAGTATATAGAATGGGACTCGCCCCTGCACTCACCGTTTCATCCTACCCTATAATTATATGCCCAGGGGCCTCATTTCAGGTGTGTCTGTTTCATACGTCCGCAGCTGTACAGTACCATTGCGGGTGTCTGTTTTCTGGTATAGGTCTAGTTAGAAGGTATCTGTAGTCTGCCAATTTTCCAACTAGAGAATCTCCCCTTAAGGATATATTAGGTTAGTTCGCTTACAATAGGTAAATGTGACTTTTACAGAATATCCTAGGGTTACTTTTATCGCCACTAGGCTACCTACCCAAGCAAGAGTAATTTTTCATATTTTCATTCAGACTGAGATAATCTTGTATATACATAAAAAAATATGCAACCGGTACCCTATGAAATCCTACGTACAGCTGCCTTCACTAGTAACGGTGGTGGGTTTGAGGATATGAGGCACCACTATGTTTGTTTACGAAGCGTCCTTATTGTGGAAAGAAAGAAAGAAAGAAAGAAAGAAAGAAAGAAAGAAAGAGAGAGAGAATGATGCACTTTATCAGACGTGAGCTTTCCCAGAGATACAAACAAACCCACGGCTACAGACTGATAACATTACCATCTGTCTCGATTCTATATACCTTATCACCCATCATTATCACTGTCAATATTATCATCACCAGTTGTTATTACCACTAATATTCTCTCTCTCTCTTAGCTTAGCACTTCTTACCCACAACATGAAATAATCCCATATGAGCGAAGAACAGTGGAGAGAAAGATATGAGACACTGGGAGAGATTGTGTGAGAGAACGGGAGAAGAGATGAGACTATGAGGATGGAAAAAGGACAGACGTGTGTGTGTGTGTGTGTGTGTGAAAAGAGGAGGAAAGGTGGAAAGGTGTGTAAGATAATGAAACAGGAAGGTAGAGAAGTCATGAGAGCCAAGCAATCAGGGAAGGGAGAAACGGAGACGAAAAAAGAGAGGGAGGAAAAGAAAAGAGTAAGTAAAAAGAAAGAAAAGAGGGAGGGAAATGGAAGAAAAGAGGGAGGGAAATGGAAGAAAAGAGGGAGGGAAATGGAAGAAAAGGGGGAGGGAAATGGAAGAAAAGGGGGAGGGAAATGGAAGAAAAGGGGGAGGGAAATGGAAGAAAAGGGGGAGGGAAATGGAAGAAAAGGGGGAGGGAAATGGAAGAAAAGGGGGAGGGAAATGAAAGAAAAGGGGGAGGGAAATGAAAGAAAAGGGGGAGGGAAATGAAAGAAAAGGGGGAGGGAAATGAAAGAAAAGGGGGAGGGAAATGAAAGAAAAGGGGGAGGGAAATGAAAGAAAAGGGGGAGGGAAATGAAAGAAAAGGGGGAGGGAAATGGAAGAAAAGGGGGAGGGAAATGGAAGAAAAGGGGGAGGGAAATGGAAGAAAAGGGGGAGGGAAATGGAAGAAAAGGGGGAGGGAAATGGAAGAAAAGGGGGAGGGAAATGGAAGAAAAGGGGGAGGGAAATGGAAGAAAAGGGGGAGGGAAATGGAAGAAAAGGGGGAGGGAAATGGAAGAAAAGGGGGAGGGAAATGGAAGAAAAGGGGGAGGGAAATGGAAGAAAAGGGGGAGGGAAATGGAAGAAAAGGGGGAGGGAAATGGAAGAAAAGGGGGAGGGAAATGGAAGAAAAGGGGGAGGGAAATGGAAGAAAAGGGGGAGGGAAATGGAAGAAAAGGGGGAGGGAAATGGAAGAAAAGGGGGAGGGAAATGGAAGAAAAGGGGGAGGGAAATGGAAGAAAAGGGGGAGGGAAATGGAAGAAAAGGGGGAGGGAAATGGAAGAAAAGGGGGAGGGAAATGGAAGAAAAGGGGAGGGAAATGGAAGAAAAGGGGAGGGAAATGGAAGAAAAGGGGGAGGGAAATGGAAGAAAAAAGGGAGGGAAATGGAAGAAAAGAGGAGAAAGAGGGAGGAAAGTGGGGAAGAAAAGGAGAAAGAGGTAGGAAACCTTTGTATGAATGGATGGACGTTGTTAGCTGAAACCAATAATAACATCCATCCATACAAACGTTGTAGGTTCTGAGTGATCAATTGATAAAATACGCGTGTTTACTTTGGAGCAGCTGCCAGATATTGTCACACACCACCAAATTTGGTTGCAGTCTTTTCTTGGGCAACTGTACAGTCGCGAGCTGATGGAAGGGACACACTTGAAACGAGCACCACATCAAGCATTAGGCAGCTCACACCACTACACATCTTACCTCCCTAGCCCACTTGAGTTGAAGCCCGAGATCTGAAGCACAGAAGCAGGCAGTTTCTAGACGACAGCCCACCCATTGGTTCGAAATGTGTGTATGGCCTCGTCATGGTGATCGTGATTGTATCATTATGTTGAATTGGGCATCAATGTTGTACGAGTCTGTATCATTATGTTGAATTGGGCATCAATGTTGTACGAGTCTGCTGCAGCTTACTGACGGACAACACGCAATTAAGATCTCGGGCTTCGCCTCAGGTGGGCTAAGGATTGTGGATTACGAGTGTACTTGTTTGCACATAATTATATAGGTCTACACCTACTATAGCTACATGTATGTGTCATGATATAAACCTCTCCGTGTGTAGGTATTACCGACCTCACTCACGCAATCTGTTGGGCTCGATAGACACCACGTCTTAAGGCCTCCATAGACTATCATTCATGCCTGCGCAAACTAGATGACTGTGCAATCATTTAAATTTGCCACACACTAGCAAGAAGACTGAGCAGTCACCACACATTATCATGCATCACTGTACAAGCGTGTGATTGACGAAAAGCTTGTTGGATATTGTTCAGTCATTTGCACAAACCATCAATCACACCCATGCACACACGACGGTTACGCCTGTACCACCACCCAGTTTGTGCAGTCATGATTGATAGTCTATGGAGGCCTTTAGATCTGCCCTTCATAACTGTCCTATACTTCTATCATCATCATACACAGGGTACAGTCACGAGCCATAATAAGTATATCCGAGTCTTGTTTCGAATAACCTGATGGAGTATTAAAACGAGCTCCAGTAAGTAAGTATAGGAGACAGGATAAGCGTTGTTAATTGGTTCATTAGTAAGTCCGACGCTACGAAACTTCAACAAGACCTGAACCCGTATTAATTAAACCTCTTAAAATTTGCTCTTGTTCGTATGATTGCATTACTGACCTCGCCAAAGTGGACAAATTTCCTCCTCTTGAAGTACGAGTCTATATTACGATTTCAAAGCAATTCCGGGTTGTAGTCTTTGCCATGAATGAACGCTTACCAACAAAAAGTTAAATACGGCTCGTGACTGTACCGTCTAGTGACTGTACTGGTACAGTACAGACTCACTCGTCCTTTTCTGTGCGTATAGTTTAAATGGCTGCATATGATCAATACGAATTATCGACCGGTGTGTTTTAAGGCAATACAGTTCATATAAAACTACATCGGCATTTTTACACATGCCATTCATCTCCACTCTATACAATGAAATCCTAACAGCTTCACCACCATATATTTATTGTTAGTCAGAGCTAGGTCGATGTGGACAAGTGAGTGGCAGACGAACGACGCAGAACTTGTGTGGCAACTACAGTATACCGTACTAACTTGTCTGACCACCTGACGTTTGAGTGACCGAGCAAGAATTAAGACACTGAGGGAGAGATAACAATCCTAAGCTCTGATGCACCCTCACACCACCGGACCCCTGAAGCATACTGTTGTCTCCAGGCATCGTCTACACTCTATATAAGGCTCCAGTAGTATATGTTGTATCCAACTACAAACTGGTTTGGGTCCTTTAGATATATACCCAGGCTAATATCAGCTGATTTTTTGACAGGGAAAACTTAAGGGGATGTATAGTATACATTTGATACATAGGCTTGCCTTGTTTCCCCCAAAGTATGCCAAGTAAACAGGACCAGATAAACAAAAATAATGATGGCCTGTTGCTTGGAATAGTTTGGGTGAATCAGTTGCTCCAGATTTACCACCATCACTCTATAACCCTCTGAAATCTAATAAATGTGCCGTTGTTCCTGACAATCAAACACTCAAATTAACTTACACACGGTTTTCATGTGAGAAGAATATTTGAAGTAACTCTAATGTGGCCTGTACAGATTTTTTTGCTTCAATATTAACCCTTTAGATGTCAGAATGCCAATTGAAGAGCCAAGGTGACTGATGGTGTATTTTTGTGGAAAAAAAAAATATATATATATAATATAAAAGCACCATTATCTATACACGCCAGGGTATGTTTACAATAAATAAACCAATAGGACCTCTTTAAAATAGAGCCTGACGGTTTACTAAAATCCAGGTTTATATAAAAAAGACATTATACCACGATAGTTTGTCTTTTCCGTTGCCAAGTTGTGGACAATTGTCTCTACAATACTGCCTGCATGACGGTTCACTAAAATGTAGGCTTATATATATAAAGAAGATACTAGATTAAACCATGTTCTTTTCTCCCTCGTTGCAAAGTCTCACTAACCTCCAATATTCTGACATCACGGGGGTCCTTCAGCCTTGCCGGAGCTCGCTTAATACACTATGAGGCTATTCGAAACAGACCTGGATACTTACTATGGCTCGAGACTATACAGTCGCAGCACATAGTCCTTGACCAGGGTATAAGGGGAAGTCTGTTCAAGGACTCTGTGCCGCGACTGTACATCAATACGCCAAGAAAACAATCCCATATAATATTATCCATGCACTTATAGCACAGATATTCCAATAAATGTAGACTATATTCCAATGTGCTCTCTCCAGACAGTGGCCTGTATAAATAGAGTGTCGTCATTTAGCGTGGCAGAATGGAAGCACCCAACGCTTTAAGGGATAAATATAATGATGTCCTGTTGGTTGGAATAGTTTGCAGGACTCAGTTGCTCCCAATTTACCAACATTTTACTACCCCCTTAAGGGCACCGTGATGTAATAAGAAAATTGGAGGTAAATGAGTACTTCGAATGTTGCCACGAACCACCACTTTTATAGAAGAGGTTTGCTTCGTGGCACAGTCAGGTTGTATCTAAATCCACCAATTCTCGAACACAACCACAGGGTCCTTAAAGCTCCACTGTGTCATAGTATGACACATGTGAAGAACCCAACAAGACAAAGCTTACAACGTTATCTTGGGGCCTAACAAAAGTCACAGGCTACTTACTGACAGTCTATAGGCCTCGTCCAGAAGTTGAGACATAAAATACTGTAAGCAAACTTTTCCACTAAAGCATAACATTATGAAATATACAAAATCTATTCCCCTCTCATCTATTTCCGTCAACATTCATGTGTACAATAGAGAGAGGAGGGGAGGGCCAGGGGGGAGCGAGTCAACAAAAATTATTCACCTTTATCTACACTGGATCTCCGTCCTATTTGCAATCTTTGTTACTTGTATTTATCTATTACTGTATACTGTATTATTGATATTTTTTACGTAAGGTCAAAATCTAGGCTGAGGTCCGCAGTCAAACAACAACACACAAGACGTATAGTTTGTGCAACGCCCGATCTTCCCTGCCGTGCATATAGGCTGTGGAGCCGAGGGTAACAACGACGTGTATGTAGTACAGAATATTAAGTATATCTCCTTATAAGAACCAAATCAGACCACACCACACCCAGCAACCAACTAAACAAACCAAGGTCATCCATATCATTGCTGAACTCGATCGTTGATTTTCCTTCTACACGCAAACATGTAAATATGTTCTCTATTTTTCCTGGTTGTAAACACTAATATTCATGGGGCCGAAACGGTCACAGGCGAATGAATATTTAACCAAGACGATACATAAACATACCCTATTCGTTCGCACCACAATACAGTCCATACTGTATATTATGTGGTAGCGTTGAATGGCCGAAATCTTCAAAGATACGAGCTACAGTCAAGAGATAGTCTCTGGTTGTGTATGTAGATTTTACTAAGACCGAACCGGTAATATATTGTAAAACGAAAGCGACACTGGGGTAACTGTTGTTCCCAGAGTAAAGATTGGGATGAAAATGATATTATATTTTTATGAACAATTGCCCTCCTCTGTACTTCGCACATGCATACATGGCTGCTAATTAACAGAAACACACACACGTATACATCTGACCTTCCCCACTCTAGTATCTGTTGGTATTCCCAAATTAACTCCCTCCAGGTTTCTCCCACTTACAGGATTAGGGGAATGGATATTCTAGTAACTTCCTTTTAGTGGCACAGTATGAAGTCTTCCCAACTGCTTTGAACAATGCTATCAAACTTGCTACATCCCACCTCCTGGCTTTAACTTACCCCTGGATGACCTGGCACTGGGGGTAGCTGGAGGGCGAGGCGGGAATGGAGGTCGTGATGTTGTAGCAGTTGAGGCCATAGAAGTGTGTGAGGTCACCGAGTCTGCCCGGGGACGTCTGGGAAGGGATCGTGTTGAGTATGCAGCAGTACCCGAGGGCACGTTGGACCGCCGGGACATACGGGAGTGGTCAGATTCGTAGCCGGTCTCCTCCCCCACGGGTTCGCGGCGCCGTGGCTCGCGATCTCGGTCTCGGTCTCTCTCGCGGTAGTCTCTGTGTCTGGGTCTTTCACGGTCGCGTTCTCTGTCACGATCGTAGTCGCGTTCTCTTTCTCTATCACGATTGTATTCGCGATTTCTATGGTCTGGATCTCTGTTTCGATCTCTGTCTCCGCCTCGTTCTTGTTCATCGTATTTTCCGTCTCTCCCGTAGTTTCGACTCTGTTCTCGGTCGTAGTCGCTCCTCGGATCCTGTCGAGGAGGGCGCCTTTCCTCCACACCTTCTTCCGCCTCTTTTCTTCTCCCTCCCTCCTCTTGCTCTACCTCCTCTTTTACTTTTTCCATGTCAGTGTTTCTTTCCCCTCTCTCCTCTCTCCCGCGTCTCATTTCTTCTCTCGCATCCCTTCTTTCCTCTTCCCCATGTCTTCTACCTTCTCTCCTTCGTGTCTCTTCTCCATACCTTCTCTCCTCTCCCTCGTGCCTCGTCTCATCCCTATCTTTACGCCTGCGACCGTCCCCATCCCTTTGGTCTCTCAGGAAGGATTGATCTGGTCTTACTCTAGGGTCGGCGTAGTAACTCCAACGATCACTGTTAGCAAAGGCTAACCGATCCGGAGGGTGAAAGACATCGTCAGCTTCCCTCCTCATCCGTACAGATCGGTTGGATGGAGGGATGACTTTGGTACTATCCTCTCTCTTCGTTCGAGTCCCTCCTCTTCCATCTCCCCGACCATCCCGATATCCATTTCTACTATCAGTACTGTCACCGTAAGCTTCGTGTTTCCTTCCGTTGGCCGAGGGTGTGTGATGATGGTGGGGCAAGGGAGGGTGGTAGTTACAGTTGGGGTTATTACTGTGTGTTACACTGGTGTAGGAGGTTGAAGTCAGCTGGGAGGATTGCATCACAGGGAGGGTGAGGGGAGGGGGAGGGTGAGGGGGTTGTTGTTGTGGTGGTGGTGGAGTGTTCGCTATTTCACACTCCGCCAGCTGAACCATATTGTCTCGCCTAAATCACTTGTGCATTATCAAACAAGTGTATAAGACATCATACGTGATATATGCCGTGTTATCCGTCGCAACCATATAAAAAAAGCATTGATTTTACTTTTTAGCTCACATTGCACATATAAAATTGCAAAATCACAAACACACTATCATCATTTTTCAATAATTAACATAATCTTAGTACTACATACACTTTGACATAAATAAAAGAAAGCAAGTTTAATGCGAAGCCAACATAGCGTTCACCTCACACAACAGCCGAGTCAACACTGACTGTGTCTGTCAGACGGGACACGTGGCAGTGACGTCACAATCAGCTGAACCTCCAACAACACTGCGCATGCATTCTAGCAAGCGCCAACCAACATAACATCATTCTCTAATCATTATGTCATACTTTAGGTATGATCAATAAAATAATCCATACACGACTTTTTTATAACTATACAGAAACGTATTATATAGAATTCAATCAAGAGTTTTGCCGAACTGACCGCTAGAACGCATTCACCTGCTTACAAGTAAATTCTCGGCACGTTAGTTTCACTGTACAGTATTCAGAAAGATCAAACAAATAAATGTCTATTCTAAACTACGTCACCCAAACCTATCCACCTCAAAATTTAAGTCCATATGGCAGTACAGTAAGCAGCTGGAAAGGAAAGTTGACAGGTATGAGAGTTACTGATGCCAATTTACCATTTATACCATTTTCAGTGTACATTTGTCGATGTTTGAGTACACTTATGGATCATTCAATCAGACCATAGTGGGTCGCGAGCAAGAAATCTATCATCAGACCATAACATTATCCCCAATTATTTATAAGCATGGAAATTGGACATGAATAATGCATTCAAGTGGCGTCAATGTAATGACAGGTAATGTGGCAACAGGGAGGCCAGGGATGCTGTCAAATACGTGAACTGATATCTTCCTCCCCAAGTTTCCAAACTCCACACAACTCATCTCAGAAGCAGGGATGAGGAACTGTAAATCCCTGTCTTCAACTTGTATTTTTTTAACTGTCTACTGTAATGGCATCCTTGTAATAATCATGCTTGCATCTACAGTATTTTAATTTAATATCCAACAAACTAACACTCCTCCCCATCACAGCGACCTCACCAGCACCTTTCCTCAATCATATTATATAAACATTATTCTTGCATTGTTATTCAACATTTTCACAAATTTTACATAAAGTTTATCAATACTATTCACTTTCTGAATGAAAAATCCATTCCAAGTTTAAGTATAAGCCTCCAAGCTGTCTCTACTTTTACCAGCCGTGTCATGGTGGGAGAACAATATTTTTTTCATGATTGCCAATTGTTTCAATACACAGAAAATCAACAGCACAGGAAATTCCACTTTGAAAACTCGCTGCTAAAGATTTGTAAGATATCCATTAACTAAATACTCAGTTATGACATCTCTTTGGAGATGGAAACTTTTAAAGAAATGTTTTAAGCTACCTTTTAAAGAACTCAGTGGTGGTTCATTCCCTCATGGAAAGCAGTAGTTTAAAGTATTATCTGGGGACCAAGTAGGAAAACATACTGAAAAACTAGCGATGTGGGATATAGCCTATATGGTACAGCCGCCAGCATATATTCACGTCCATCTTATGTATTTAATATTACTAATAAGACCAGATACTTGCATTCTGAACCAGTTTTTATTCTAACAACATACGTAATTTACCATATGAGAACTATATCTGTCATCTCTTCATTAAAATTACATTACAACATCACTATAGGTAATACATACGCAGGTGGAAATGAAGCGAACTTATGCTGCCGACTGTACATATATTTTCTAAACCAATATGTACTGAAAAAAATTAACTAACATATTTGACACTATTAACCTTCCCACTGGGAAACCCTTGAAATCAAGAGGCCATTGTCAAAATCAACTATCCCTTTCTACTCATTTTACTATACTGTATTTTTTTTTTAACTACTGACATACTTTAATTATTTAATTGGCACTAATGCATGACTATTCAATCCATGATGTTTTGGTATTCTGGTATGCTCAAATTATTACTTGCTACATACAAGGTATTACAGTACTGCACAAACATATGTTTTAGGTAAAGGTTTTTCTAAATATATTTGTTCTTCCTTAGGTGCTATAGTACTGTATTATGAAACAAAGAAAATTAATTGCTGCCCTTTTATAATAACCACAATGTAAGACAGTGAAAACAAGTGTTTTCAAGACTTGAAACCTTCGCCAAGGCAGCATATCAATTCACTCCCACCAAAATAAAATGGTATGGAAAAGCCTCAAATATTTTGCCTTCATTTTAAATACTGCAAGGTAAAGTATAAAAAATATCTAGGTCTAGACCCGAAGCACTCAAAATCAAATCATTTTTCACTCATGAAGCCTACCTTTGGTAAAATATTTCATAAAACTTTTAGTGTCATCCAACTAACAAGCTGACAGACAAAAATACTGACAGACTGAACCCAAAACATAACCTCCTTCTTGGAGGTAATGAGGTACCATACGGTATTATCTACATAAATTTTATCACTGCAGTGTTTAAGATACAGTTACAACAGCTGCATTTACACTAACAATGGGGCAATACTAGCAACAAAATTATGAGTACAGTACATCACCTGTTGTGAATGTCACCCTTTCTTAGAGCAATACTGTACACTCTGCAAAAAATGTTTTGGAACCACCACTACATTAATTTTAACATTGGTAAGTGGTGTAGGGTTGTTACTCCACCGACTGGGCAGCTGGTGCCTCGTGTCATCCGGTACGCATATCGTCTTCGCCCCAGCCGATAATATGCGGGCCGCGGCAGTGACACCTTTTTTATATCAAAAGTTTAGCTGATTTTAAATTAAATTTTGAGTGTTCAAGAACTCTTACTATTTGACTATTCATTATTAAGCATAAGGAAATGCATTTGAGTATTTTAGAACAAAAAACTGGTGTTGATGGCCACCCTTGACAAAACAAACAATAAACGGTAGAAATTTAAAGACATATACATTAACATGTTACCACAAATGAGTAAAAGTAGTACCTGTATAGAGTATGGTTTCCTTCAAAGAGAGAGGTTTATGTTTCCTTCTAGAGTACCATGCATAAAATATAAACATTTGAGTACAAGCCATTATTAACAATGCTTCCCTATTGCTATAGCAGTCAAGAACTTTCAATCAGAAAAAGCAATTGCAAAGTATTGTTAATAAATTGTTTTGCAGTTGGGGTATATTGTTATGTATTGTGTGTATGAAAATTGTACAAATAGTTCTGTACTCACCCCTCTGGCCATAATAGCGTGGGTCCCGGCGTGAATCTCTCGAGTCCCACCCACCACTGGCACCTCCTCCTCCACTACCTCGCTGGTAGTAGTCCCTCGGGTAAGAGCCATCTCTCCCCCTCTCTCGATCCCTGGAGGAATAGTAGTCCCGGTCCTTGTAGTGTGAACGATGGTGATGGTGGTGGGAGTGTGTGGTGGAACGCTCACCTTCACTGTCCAGGTTGTTGATGCTGCTTGACCGTGACACCGGTTCAGATCTTGCAAGACAAAGGAAGAGGTTCTTAATAATATTATGTCACAAGATTATATGGAAGAAACTTTTAGAATATTATCAATATTTGTCAAAACTATCAGATTTCCTAAAGAGATTAATAAACAATCATCATACAATGAACTGGGTAACTCACCTGTCACCACGACCATAGTAAGGGTCATCATCATAACTGCGGTAATAATCCTTAGAGCGGTCCCGATCCCGGTAGTCCCTGTCCCGTCGGTTGTCCCTGGATCGGTCATTCTCCTCCTTGATGGGACGGTCACTGTACCGATCTAGTTCATCCCGGTATGCTCTCTCTCGTCTGTCCCTTGAGGAATCATAGTAGCGGCGATCAGTATCAGAAACATCTGAGTCATCTGATTCCCTCCACCTCCGACGTCGGTCTTCGCGTTCATAAGAGTGGCGGCTGTGAGGGGAGTCATCACGGTAATAGTCCCGGCCACCACCGCCCTCACCCCTGTCTCGACTGCGGTCTCTGTAACCACCCCCAGATCTGTCCCTGGAGTGATCTCGCTCCCACCGTCCCCCTCGCTGGTCTCCAGTCAGGTCTGATCGGCTGCCAGAGTTGCCGGAAGTGAATGTACGTGACTTGGGCTCCTCAGAACCAATTGTGGCACTGCGTATGGGAGGCACCACTGCTGCTCCGGCACCAGACAAGTCACTGGTGGCCGGACCATCTGGTGGTGATCGCACCTCACCTGGTTCTTGCTTCACACGTACTGGAGGCACTGGGTGGGGGTTATCATTACCGGTGACAACTCGCTCAGAAGGCATGGCAGGCACCAGAGCTGGACCCTGGTAGGCTGCCACCTGCCCTGATGTACCTTTGCTGGACTCCCCAGGGACCATTCTCCTGAAATTGGGAGCTTCTCCATCATCCTGGGAGCTATCATCAATGAGAGCAGGAGCAGCTCTAGCTGGCTTGGACAGATCAAGTACACCTGGTGAGGATGATAAGGTGGACATGCTGGTCAGAGACCAGTGCAAGTTGGCACTGTGAGCAGATGGCGGGTCTAGTAAACTAGTGGGAGGTGGAGACATCTTTTCCTCCTTCACCATTCTTGGCACCACAACAGGAACACTGTGGGAAGGCATGGGAGGCTGGGAGGGTGTATGGGTACCTGAGGGTGGGGCTGCCACTGCCAACTTCACATTTAAAGCTACAGTCTCCCCAGATTCCCATAATGAAACACCAGACTGCTGCTCCATCTGTTCAATATTGTCTGACACAGTTTCCAGATTGGTTCCCACATCCTGATTAGCTGAGGTGGTGAGTGGAGGTGCAGTGGTCTCATGCTGGGGTGGGACAAACATCTGGGGCTGGTGAGAATGAGACTGAACCATGGTGGGGCTTGGGGAAGACTGACCACTCTGGGGAGGCTGGAATGGACTACCTATCCTGGCTCTTAAACTTGGTGCTGCTCCATTGGGTCCCAAGACTGGAGGTGGGCCAACAAGGCGGTTTGAAGGTGGAGCGGTGGAATCTATACCACCAGTTCCTGGATCTGTGACATGGGGAGACTCCTGATGTCTGGCAGGCGAGGCAAGGGGCACTGGGATCTCTCCCTCCTCTTTGATGGACACTTCCTGATTCTGGCTCAGTATACTGTGTGCTGAGTGAGTGGAGTGAATGGAGTGGACAGAGTGTGCAGACTGGTTGGAGCCAGGGCGTTCAGGAAGGGTATGAGATGATGGAGGTCGGTGAGGATACGGTACAGGTTGGGGAGTGTGTGATGGGGGAGGTAGGGGCTGACTGGTGACTGTTGGAGGCTGGCTGCTTACTAAACCATCTGTTCTTTTACCTTCCATACTTGATCTGCTCCCTACATTCACTGCTCCTGTGAGTTAAAATAAACATAAGAAAATATTCCACACTTTAATTTTAAGCACATGGACAAATTCATACTTGAAAACAACAACACATCAATAAATGGCTCCTTAAATGCCATTGTCTACAGTGTACTATATTCTGACTGGTGTTATGGCCCCAGTTGTTCAACTTATCCCGGGTCGACTGAGACACGTAATCATATATTTTTTTATCTTAACTAGAGGAAGAAAACTCAAAACCTTAAAGCTTCAAAGCTTTATTTTATCTTTATCTTTTTATCCTCTAAATCCTTCCTCCTTAGCCTCCCTTCTCTAAGCCTCCTTTTAATCCGTCCTTCTCTAAGCCTCTCTCTCTCTAAGCCCCTCTTTCTCTAAGCCTCCTTTTAATCCTTCCTTCTCTTAAATCTCTCCTCCTCTAAATCCCTCTTCTTTTACATACATACATACATATACCAGCCCTTCATCTCCACGCTGGAGGTAGCCTGGTCATTTCGCACACCCTCCAAAACAAAATGCCCCCTCCCCCGCACACACACACACTCCACATCTCAACCCCCCGATCCCTGTTGGAGGAGGGAGCCCCCCACCGCACAACCGCATCTCCTTGTGGGACTACAAGGGGTACAGTCATGTTTGCATCCATAGCAAGGCCCGACAGCAAAAGCTGGTTTACCCCTGCCACTTCACTACAGGGCAAACTCCCCCTCCAGCATTCAGCCGGCCATGGGCCACACTCAATGCAGGCCACTCCTCCAAGGACCGTGAAGCCGCGTCCACTCTTCAAGCATTCACCACCCTCCTCCACTTGTTTCTGTCACGCGCAATCGCTCTACCTTGCTCCACAGATATACCTCTTCCACTCAGAGCTCCTTTCACGGTGTCCATCCATCTCCTCTGTGGCCTTCCTCTCCTCCTTACACCTCCCACATTTGCACCCCCTATCCTCTTTACCATTCTATTCTCCTCCATTCTCTCCACATGTCCAAACTATCTTAACACACTCTGCTCTGCACAGCCTGCTAGCTCTCTCACGACACCTGTCCTCCTCACTTCCTCATTCCTGACTCTGTCCATTCGAGTCACACCACACATGCTTCTCAGACATCTCATCCATGTTTCTGCTCCATACAACATCCTCTTTACATCCATTCTAAGTGACTTACAGCTAAACATCCTATTCATTCCTCCTAGCACCTTTCCCACCTCACTTACTCTAGATTTCACTTATGTCTTCCTAAGTTGTATATCACATTTTATAGACATCCTAAATAATTTTGAAATACAACAAAATAAAGTAGTGACATCTACCTAATAGTGAAGATGTTAACACCTCTCTACTAAAACATAGTGACATCTTCTACCTACTAGTGAAGATGTTAACATAGTTCTCTCTACTAAAACAATGACGATGTGACATAATCCTTCTCTGTAAGGGTAGTGAAGATATGTCACACCGTAACACTGGTAAGACCCCTTCCCTCCTCTAGAAAGCATTATTTTGATGAAAGCTTGGGTTATTTTTTGTAATAGACAGCAGAATATATTTCAAGGGAAAGGAAGGGCCCAAGAAAACTGAGGGTTGAAGGTGAATAGGGATATGGGGAAGGGAACTGAGGAGAGAATGGGCAGGAGTGAGTGCAAGTGGGAGAAACTTTATGCATGAAAAAGGTTGTAGCAGGCAGGCAACCTTTATGTATATGTATATGATTGAGCATATTCCAGGTTGACTATAAAATATTGTCACATGATCATATTCCAGGTTAGCTATAAAACTTTATATGCAATAAACAGACTAGACTAGACCAACACAAACTTATTTGTCATTAACCCCAAGTGAAGGTAACATCTTCACTACATCGTAACTATACGTTACAAGGTAAAGGGAAGAAAACCAAAACTGAAGAAAGGGTGAAAGCAGGGGAAACAAGATAGGTTAGAGAAGAGAAGCTGACTAAAGGGGGAAGGCTGAGGAAGAAGTGTGGGTGGTATGTATAATTGAAGGTATGAGAAATGAGTTAGAGTGATGCACTAACCTGTGACTGTGGGTGCAGCATTAGACAAAGAAGCAGTTGCAATGGGGGCAACAGGCATCTCAGGAATAGATGATGCCCCATCTGGTATTCTTGACACAATGGGATCAGGCACTGGGGGAGCTGGTGTAACCCTCTGGCCACTCACACCTTGGGGTTGTGGAGTAGGGTTGTAACTGTAATGGTCCTGAGGTGGTGGGGCAGTATAGGTGGCATTGTTGAGATGGGGGTCTTGGTGTGGTAGGAGAGCATAATTGTAGGGCTCCTGAGAGGCTGGGGCAGAATATTCATGCAGGGGTTCCCTTGGGCTAGGAGATAAGGGTGGTTGAGTGGGAAGGTCTTGGGGTTGATGTTGATTCAAAGGTGTATCAACACCAACATCATAATCTTTTGCATTAACTCCAATATTGCTTTCTAACCCACTTCCTGCAAATTCCTGAGGTGGGTAGGCTGCGTAGAATCCAGACTGTGCAACCTGGGAAGTATCATTAGGATACGATAAATATCCCTCACTCTGTTTTGACTTTGCACTGTTCCCATCCTGGTGTAAGTAGTTTGAAGATGGTTGGGGTTGTGAAGGATTTCCTGATTTCTGTATCTCAGTAACACTCACAGGTTCATTTGGGCTGCACTCAATATTTAATTTGTCCAAGTCTTCTGCAAGTGTATCCATCTTAGACTGAGCAATGTCAACTTGATCCCAATCATCATCCCAGGCCTTACCTGCAGCATACTCATTAGTGACCGAGGTATCCTCTAACTTATGATCTACGCCCAATTCACTACTACCAGTGCCAGGAGTATGAACAGCCATTTCTAATTTATTTGGTTGCATAGCAGGGGATACATTATCCCTGTCAACTAATTTAGCTTGGAAAGGCATCTCCATATTAGTGTTCAAATCATCAGTGGGGGGATTTGATTCTTCATGAGCTTCAATGCCCTCCTCAGGTGTGTCTGACTCCCCCCACTTGTCATCCCAGCCATCGTCCATTGCAAGAGAACTAGAACTGAGAATGGGAAGCTGACTGACAGTTTCAGTGCTTACCCCAGAGTGACTGGAAACTACAGTAGCTGGTGTTATATCTGAGTCAATATGCTGGCTACTGCTAGATGGAGCACAAATATCCTGAATCTGGAACTGTGGTGTTGATACTCTCTTCTCCTTTGAGATGTGATGTTGCTCTTCCTTGAAGCTGCCATAATCAGAATTACCTTTAATTTTTTCTTCATTAATATTGTCACCATCTTTACTCCATTCTTCATCTACATTGTGACTGTCCTCTGTGATGTGGCTTATTGCTGCAGAGATGTTGTGGTCCTCTGAGCTGTCAGTGGCAGAAATTACGGTTCCATGCGTGGTATTGCAAGCTGTTCTGGAAGCAGTGATGATTGGCTCTGGTGTGATATCTGCTACTGTGGTGCTGTGACCTGCCATGGTGGTTTCTGTTGCGGTACTGGTATGTGCAGGTGTAGTATCAAAGTCTGCTCCACCCCAGTCACTGTCCCAGTGGTGCTCTTGTTCAGGGTGCACATAATGTTGTTGTTGTTGTTGTTGATTTTCATGGTATAATGGCACAACTGGTTGCTTTTCCAGTTGCTGTGCGTGCATGTGTTCCTCTGGCTTTTGCTGATATTGTACTTGTCCTTCTGGATGCTGTGGTTGCTGCTCTAAATGATGAGAATAATGGTCCATTTGTAACTGCTGTTGTTCTTGCTGATGCATTTGCTGTGGTTGCTGTTCCTGACGGTAAAAATGATAGTCATGAATTTGAGATTGATGTTGTTGTCCTTCAGCAGGAACCTGTGACTGTTGTTCATCTATATACTTTTGTTGCTGTTCTTGAGGTTGAAGCTGTTGCTGTTCCTGTGTTTGATGCTCATCATAATGGTGGGGTGATTGGAGATTCTCTTCTGGCTGTTGCGAATGCTGCTGCTGCTGCTGCTGCTGCTGCTGTGCATTGTAAGCAGCCATTTGTTCCTCATACAATTGACGCTGCTTTGCATACTCTTTTTGCTGTTCTTCATAAGTCAGGTGCTGCTGTTGCTGTTCTTGATAACTCTGCTGTTCTTGCAGGTTGTTCTCTTGCTGCTGTTGCTGGTGATTCTGCTGAGCTTGGTGGTAGTTCTGTTGTTGGTGGTAATTTTGTTGTTCTTGGTCTTCATAATTTTGCTGTTGTTGATGCTGATCAGACACTTGCTTCTCTTCTGTTGCCTGTGCTGATTTAAAAACTTTTGCAGAAGATCTCTCCTCAGCCTGACCTATTGTAGTCAATGTTGCAGAAACAGAGTCATTGGCATTGTAGTCCCAACTTGTTCTCCCATCTGCACTGGCCACTTGAGTAGTATGTATTCCAAGTATGTCCTGTGAAGGTACTTGTGTTCCACTATTCATGTCCCAGGAAGGTGCTGGTGAAGGCTGTGACTCAGAGCTATGTTGACTGCCACTTTGATGTGATTGTTGTTCTAAAACCTGACCATTAACCTGCCAGTCATCGTTGCCCCATCCCCACTCATCTTCGGGGTTGTTGGATGCTGATGTTTGTGTCTGGCTGGGCACTGTGTGATAATGCTGTGGCTGCTTTGTAGACATGGTGGTTATGGGGGCACTCTCACTCTGATGTTGTTGGTGGTTGCCTTGATTAACAATGTAATTCTGTTTTTTTACATCATATTGGTGTTGGTTTAAATTCTGTTGTTGTTGGTGCAGATGTTGATGTGACTGTGAATGTTGTTGTTCTTGGGGCTGCTGCTGTTGTTGCTGCTGCTGTGACTGTGGTTGCTGTTGGTGTATTTGTTGCTGCTGCTGTGACTGTGGTTGCTGTTGGTGTATTTGTTGCTGTTGTGGTGACACCTGTTGATACTGGTTGTACTGCTGTTGTTGATACTCGGCAAACTGTTGTTGTTGTTGTGGGGTGTTGTCCTGTTTGACATTAGTGCTTTGGTTATTACTGGGAGTATCAGCATTACTCCAGTCATTGCCCCAGTTATCTGAACCCCAGTTATCTGTGTTAGTATCACCTGCTCCTTCACCATTCTGGTTACTCCCATTAACATAATCCAGCTGTGTGCTAACAGGAGCAGCCCCATGCTGGAACTGTACGGGTGTGGCTGAAGGTGCTGGGTTAATAGCAGGTAAACTCTCAGTTGACTTAACAACTGACTGCTGTGAGCTTTGGGGCAGGTGCTGAGGGGGAAAGGCATGAGGCTGATTACTGGAAGGATGCTGTTGGTAGTTTTGTTTTGGGTTTAATAATTGTTGTTGATATTGTTGTTGCTGGTTGTTTGTATTCCAAGAGCTTTCCCCTTCTCCCCAGTTCCAAGAGCCATCATTACTCTCACCTCCCCAGCCCCAGTTGTTGTTGTTTGCTGCTAGCTGCTGATGTTGTGGCTGCTGTTGCTGCTCCTGCTGCTGTGATGGTGGTGGTGGCTGGGTGTGACCATGGGGGGGCAAGGGTGGATGTAAGGGATTGCCATATTGTCCATCCACATTGCCCTGAAAATTATTACATTAACAGAACACTTCATCGGGACATATAAATACTAAATACAAAATAAAATATATGTAATATAATACTAGTTAATTTCTGTAGTTAGTAGACAAAATAATTGTAACTTGTGAGCGAGCTAACATAATGAAAAGGAATATTAAAGCACTAATTACGAGGAATTTAATTTTTTTTAAACTAAATATAATGTATGCAGTTTCTGTGACTTCCAATTTAAAAATAGGACAATATGTTACAGTCTTAACCCTACTCCATCCGAATTTTTTGGATATTTTGTTTTCATGTGTGGGTACCTGTGAATTACAGGTAGGAGGGGTAGGCAGCCCCAAGCCAGGGCAGCACTACCACCAGGGTAACAGGAGACTCATGTACTCCTGGGAACTATTTTCTCTCCCAGGCCACGGTTGCTGGACCATACCTTTCTGCCCCCCACATACTTGGGCTCCAGGAAAACCCAATAAATACACACACATAACCATACCAAATAAACACTACACTCACTATCCTCTCCATACACACAATTCTTCACACATCACAACACTTCAAATTGCACGAACAATTCTAGACCCCAAAATCATGGCATCTACAATATTAAATGCAAACGCGGTGGTATCTCGGATGACCAACCACGGCAGAGAAGGACTGCAAACACAAGGCTCTCCCGGTCGTCATCAAGTAACTGTGTCAGCTCGTCAGTGTAGAGACGCAATTTACTTTGCGAACATTCGTGGACTTATTTCAAATCTTAATTCCGTTCACCAATTTCTAAAAGCCCAATCCCCCAGCCTACTTTTTCTCATAGAAACCCAAACTTAACCTACTAGTGATCCCTCCATCTTCAACTTCCCCAGCTACCAATTTCACCATAACTTTAGGTCTAAGGGCGATATTTGTTGCTTCACTAAATATGAACTCACCCTGGACAGTCTAATCAACTTTACATCACCTAGGCCTAACTTTGATTATTCCATTTACAAACTATAATCTGCAAATCAAACCAATTATATCTGATGTGCTTACCGATCCCCAACTGCCACTCCAGGCCCAAGCCTCTTTGACTCTCTCTCTCAACTCGGTAACCTTGATATTAACCATGCCTCTGAAATTATCATTTTGGGTGATTTCAACGTCCATAATGTTGAATGGCTCATTCATTCGGCCAGAACTGATGATTCTGGGCTTGAATGTAAGCTGTTCGCAGACTCATTTAATCTCACTCAACTTATAAAGCAACCGACTTGCATACCAGACAACCCTGACCATAACCCATACATACTAGACTTATTCTTATCTAATAATCCAGATGACTAGGTTACAGAAGTATTGTCACCAACGGGTACATCTGACCACTGCCTCATAAAGGCCTCCTTCTCTATGTCCCAAGCTCCTACCCATTCCGAACGCGTCACGGTGATAAAGTGGCACTACGACAGGGCGGATTGGGAGGGATTCAGAAATTATCTAGTCGATATTCCCTGGCGATCATTCTTATCAAACGATTCAAACTGCACTTTAAACCATATCACTGATTTCATCAAAATCAGAATGGAACTATTCATACCATCCCAGAAATACAACAAAAGATCTGACTCCCCAAAATGGTTTGACCATAATTGCTCCCGAGCAATATCACAATAAGCAATAGCCTATAATGTATACACAAAATCTAGAACATTAGAAACATATAATTATTTCAAAATTGTTAGAAAGCATGCTAAAGTGGTAACAGGTCTGGCCAAATCTAACTTCCTCCATAAACAGGCAAACAAATTATTAAATAATCCCAATAATGAGACCTAACTTCCCCCACATACAGGTTTTAAGGCTTTTATTATATTTTTATTGTATTTTAGTGTTTTAAGATCTTAATTTCTTTTATTGCGTGTTTCTATATTTTGTAATAATTTTTTAATTTATGACCGTGTTTTTAGCTTTTGACAATGCCGACGGCCCGTGTCCCTCCGGGAATGAGCACTGCATTGTCCTCCCAATGGGGGAGTGGAGCTATGGCTACTGGCGGAGGGGAGGCTCCGGGCTGCCCTGTAGAGGGAGTGGGGAAGAGGGAGTGTATGAGAATAACAACCGTGAATGTGAATGGAATGACAGATGCGACCAAAAGACGAGAGATTGTAGAATGTTTCAAGAAAGGAAGAGTGGATGTGATGGGAGTGATGGAGACACATGTGAAAGGATGTGGAGTGGTTGAGTGTCAGGAGGGAAGGGAGTGGACTGTGGGAGGGAATGGAGGGAGGAGTAGTATGGACGGGTATGAATGAAAAGACTAAAGGAAGAGGGAAGGAAGGGTGTGCGCTGTTGGTGTCTCCGTGGGTGTGGAAGGGAGTGGATGGACATGGGTGGAATGGATCGAGAATAGTATGGATGACTGGAAAGATTGGGATGGTAAAGTATGCGTGCGTGTGCGCTTATACACCAGTGAATGAAAAGAGTAGGACGGGGAGAGAGAGGATGAGTGTTTTGGGAGGAGTTGAATGCATGTTTGAGAGGGATTGATAATGGAAGGAGAGTGGTGATGATGGGAGATATGAATGGAAAGGTGGGAGGTGAGGAAGTGGGGAGTATTGTGGGTAAATGGGGGGGTAGAAGGAACAAATGAGAATGGTGAGTATCTGGTGGATGTCTGTGCTGAGAGGGGGTTGTTCTTGGCAAACACCTTCTTTCGAAACAAGAAGATCCACAGGTATACATGGAGGATAAGGGATGAGAGAGGAGAGCAAAAGAGTTTGATTGATTATGTGGCAGTGGATGAAAGGTTGAGGAAGGATGTGTATGATGCAAAAGTGGTGAGAGGAATGGTCCATTGCTCCAACCATTTTGTGGTGTTGGTAAGGATGAAGGTTAGGGTTAAGTGGGAATATAGTAGGAGGGAAGAAGGGGTGAGGAACAAGAGGGAGGTGGCTAGTGGGAAATTAGATGTAGAAGAGTATAGGGAGGATTATAAGAGGAGGGTGGGTGAGGTGCTGGGGGATGTAAGGATGGGGATAGGGGAGGGAGTGGGAGTGAATGATGTGTATGAAGTGTTTAAGACAATAGTATTGAGGACAGCAGCAGAGGTAGTGGGATATAAGACACAGAATAGGGGCAAGAAAGGGAGTGCTTGGTGGTCAGAAGAAGTGAAAGATGCCGTAGAGAAGAAAAGGACATATAGGACATTACAGAGGAATGTGTCGGAAGAAGTGAAAGGGAGATGGAAGAGAGAATATAATGTATGTAAGAGACAAGTAAAAAGGATGGTGAGTGAGAGTAAAAGGAGAGTGGATGAGGAGTTTGGTATGAAACTGAGTGAAAAGTTTAAAGAGAACAAGAAATTATTCTGGAAGGAGGTGAAAAGAGAAGGAAAGTCTGGTAGCGTGAGAATGAAGAGAGAGGATGGAGTTACTGTGAGTAGAAGTGAGGAAGTGAAAGAAGTGTGGAAGAGGCATTTTGATCGGTTGATGAATGGGGGGACGGGAGGGGAGGCGGTGGTGACATGCATGGGGATGGAGGCAGGTGGTAGACGACAGGGTGTACAGGGAGAATTAGGGAGGGGAGGCGGTGGTGACATGCATGGGGATGGAGGCAGGTGGTAGACGACAGGGTGTACAGGGAGAATTAGGGAGGGAAGAGGTTAGGAAAGCAATAGCAAAGTTGAAGATGGGAAAGGCACCGGGGGTGGATGGGATAACTGCTGAAATGTTAAAGTGTGGGGGGGATGTAGTGGTGGAGTGGATGTTGCTTATATGCACATTGGCTTGGAGGCAGGGAGAGGTGCCAGAGGATTGGAGAAGAGCCATAATTGTACCTTTGTATAAGGGGAAGGGGAATAAGGATGAGTATGGTAGCTATTGGGGAATAAGCCTTCTTAGTGTACCGGGGAAGGTATACGTATGGGAAGGTTCTTACTGAAAAACTGGTTGAAGTAACAGGGAATAAAGTTAGTGAGGAGCAGGGAGGGTTCAGAAAGGGTAGAGGATGTGTGGACCAAATATTTGCATTAAAATCAATAGTGGAGAAATATATTGGGAAGGGTAAGAAGTTGTATGCTGCCTTCATGGACTTGGAGAAGGCATACGATAGGGTCGATAGGAAAGCTATGTCAGTGGTGTTGACACAATCCCTCATACAAGTTCATATGCATAGGCTACAAGTAGGTCCTACACCAACTCGTGATTTTTCGTGAGTACGTGTTCAGGACGAACCAGTCCAGTACCACAGGCACAGTTACCAATACCACAACTGATATTATGTGTAGATACAATGCTCATATGCTACAAATTTTAACTCCCGACAGAATATTAATGAAATATTTTTTAGCCCTAGCTTTATGCATGGTCACATACGTGACATATCTATGTCATTTTCCTAAATTACCTTAGGGGTAGACTTTTCTATGATTCACTCGATTTTTATCCGGCAAGAGTTGATCGAGGCAAAATAGGACAGTCTGAATTTGAACTAGATACTGGCTATACTACTACAAGGTACGTGTAGATATAGGAAACTTATTCGGTGTTACAGTGACCTATTCTTATTTCCTTGACCTAATCTTTATTACTTTTAAATAGATTCATAATGGCAACAAAATCTAAATGGAAAGGAAGCTATGACAGTGGGAGAAAATATAATAAATCATGGGAAGAGAAATTTGTTTGGGTGAAGAAAGCCAGTGAAGGAAGTGAAGATGCTTTTTGTAAATTATGTAAAACTACCATAGCTCCAAAAGCATCTCGACTGGCTGATCATGAAATAACTAAAGGACATTCCAGCAGGGTAAGTGCATCAGCAAAGTGCCAAGCACTGCCAATGAAATTCTTCAATTTTAGAATTTCATAAAATATAGGTTATACAATGGCTAGAGACACCGGATTTGAGAGTAATTATATGCTAAGATATATTCTCTATATTTTAGCAATAAAAATTTCTTCCTACAGTAAGATCTCGCATCTAACGAATAATAGGTGCCAAAAAAGGTGCGTTAGATACGAATTCGTTAGATGCGAATACATAAACATATGGCGGAAATTATAATCGGTACCAAAAATACAACTGAAACTCAATTGGCTTGTATGTACGGCATACAGTAATAAAAAATATACAAGAAATGTGTAAAATAATCAAGAAACATGTAAAATAATAAAGAAATGTGGAACATTCTCCTATGAGGGATGAATTCTGTATGCGGCGGCAAGGGACACACGTTATCACTTATCATGTTGTGGCATGCTGCTCCCTCACTCCCACCACCACATCCTCCACCACCATCCTCCCTCTCACTGTCTGCTGTGTCTCGTGATGATGCTCGGAGTTTTGTTATCTTTTCGTCTGCACTTTTTTCCTTCACAATAAATCCATCAAAGTCATCAGAAATGTCACTAAGAATGTTCACTATATCCTCCTCACCATCACTCACAGTCTCTTGTCCATCATTTTCATCAAGATTTTCCATAATTTCGTGAAGCTCACGGCGCTTGTTTCTCTGTTTTAGGGAATTTTGGAGTCCACACAGGGAAATAATATACAGTTCGTTCAAGAGTAAACAGGGAAATTTCTACCAGATGAAATACCAAAAAGACCATCATTGTTCAAGAGTAAACAGGTTATAATTGAGGTAAAAAGGGAAATTCTGATGTTGAAGTAAGGGAAATTTCGTCAAGCAGACCTGGCAACACTGAGCGGGAGTGAGGGAGGCAGTGGTGAGTGGCTGTTTGTTCGGGATTTTTCGCTGTTCACTCTGGATTTTTTCGTTAGATTTGAAACTATACTCGTTAGATGAGAATATAGGTAGATGTCCAAAACGTCGTTAGATACGAATTCGTTAGATTAAAACACGTTAGATGCGAGATCTTACTGTACAATGTTTATTTTAAAAAATAGTAAAATTCTGGGCATTTCAACAAGGGTGGGCCATAGTTGGCCCACATCAGATGGAATACTGTTAATAATATATGGTACTCATATTTCTGGGCCCCTGTACTTTCATGCCACTACCATAGATAGCATAGGCTACAGTAGTGTGAATGTCCATAACTGTTTCATTCTTTTAGGCTAATTGCTACAAATACTCTCTCTTACATGGTAATCCCTAGTTTCTGGCTCGAGCAAGGCATATCAACTGGTGTAAAATTAATGTAAGCTATCCCTTTATTCCCTTCTTACTCATAGTTACAGAATTGTACAGTATTTATAGAGGGCCCTGCAGGCTCTACAGTTTTGGTCACTCTGATAAGGAGATCCTAGATTCTAGGAACAAGACATCACAGCTATTGACCAACTAACAGGTTGAGAGACAGACCTGCCATAGGTGGTTGTCCTAAACAATATTGTACCAAACTGTACATTAACCTAATTTTTATATCACACATCTCACAACACTATTTTACCTGCTGGTGTATGGATGGTGGCTGTGGTGGTAAATGTTGGGCAAGGGGTCTGGCCAGGGCTCCCACTTTATGGCCACCCCGCAGACGAAGCCGGGGCATTCTCCTCAACTGCCTGCAAGTTAGGAACTTTAATATATTAGGATTGTATGGGACATCTCACACCAAACACTCTCATGCTCATCACTCCATATTTTATTATACCTGCAATGTTTCCAGGACTGATGCAGCCAGATTTTAATAATAACTGACAACCTACAATAGCCTATACAGTACAGGTACAGTATATGTATTTCTCAAAAATTATTTCTATCTATCAATAGCTCTGAAGCCTCGTTCCCTCCGGGAACTCCCCCCATGGAGATAGCCACGGCAGAAAAGTCTCCAGTTTTCCGTTCCAGCACTCCCTCCTTACTTGGTCAAGCCCTCCTCTGCCCCTAATGTTTCTCTCCCTCATGTACTCTTCCACTCTGTTCCAACACTCCCTCCTTACTTGATCAAGCCCTCCTCTGCCCCTCACATACTCTTCCACTCTGTTCTCCCATCTACCTTTCACACCAGGTGCCACAACCTCACTTCCATACATCTTCTTTGCAATCTTGCATTTTTTCCACATGTCCAACCCTCTCAATCACTCCACACTCAATACCAATTGCCTTCTCACTCATAACACATCTCTCATCCACACTCTCATTGCTTTCCTTATCCCACCAGGTAAGGTCACATGCTCCTCTCAGATAAAGATTAAAAATTATTCTTTTTCTTTACAATAAACAATACAGGAATGAACATCCAATACAAGATTCATAAAATATAAATGGCAAACCTCCCATTGTACAAGAGTTAAGGAGGTAGGAAACCTAGTCCAGTTTCCAAATGGTCAATGCCAGAAATGGCCCACAGTTTGTATGGCCCCTCACCTCCTTATAAACCAAGGTGCATTACCCAGGTGATAATTCATGTGGTAGTTTGCTATGTCCTGTGGAGAAGTATAAGGCACAGCCTACCATGACATAATAATTATGTAATAATTAGAGGAGGGTGGGTGAGGTGCTGGAGGATGCAAGGTTGGATATAGGGTAGGGAGTGGGAGTGAATGATGTGTATGAAATGTTTAAGACACTAGTAATGAGGACAGCAGCAGAGGTAGTGGAATACAAGACACAGAAGAAGGGCAAGAAAGGGAGTGCTTGGTGGTCAGAAAAAGTGAAAGATGCAGTAGAGGAGAAAAGGAAGGCATATAGGAGAATATTAAAGAGGAATGTGTCAGAGGAAGTGAAAGATAGGTGGAAGAGAGAATATAATGTTTGTATGAGGCAAGTGAAGAGGATGGCGAGTGAGTGTAAAAGGAGAGTGGATGAAGAGTTTGGTAGGAAACTGAGTGAGAAGTTTAAAGAAAATAAGAAATTATTCTGGAAGGAGGTTAAAAGAGAAAGAGAAGGAAAGTCTGGTAGCGTGAGAATGAAGAGAGAGGATGGAGTTACTGTGAGTGGAAGTGAGGAAGTGAAAGAAGTGTGGAAGAGGCATTTTTAATCGTTTGATGAATGAGGGGGAGGGAGGGGAGGCGGTGGTGACACGCATGGGGATGGAGGCAGGTGGTAGACGACAGGATGTACAGGGAGAATTAGGAAGGGAAGAGGTTATGAAAGCAATAGGAAAGTTGAAGATGGGAAAGGCACCGGGGGTGGCTGGGATAACTGCTGAAATGTTAAAGTGTGGGGGGGAGGTAGTGGTGGAGTGGATGTTGCTTCTTGAGAAAAACCCACTTTTTTAGACAGAAAGAATTTATTCTGGATGTTTCGGAGGCATCTGCCTCCCTCTTCAGCAGTACAGAGTAAAATGAAACATAAAAAGAAATATATAGCTGACAGTAGCTATAAGTAGCTAAATACTTTGTATAAAAAAGTGTGTTTTTCTCAGCATGTTGCTCTTCACGTCATTGTGAATTACCACTCCTCCATGAATGTTGCTTATATGCACATTGGCCTGGAGGCAGGAAGAGGTGCCAGAGGATTGGAGGAGAGCCATAATTGTACCTTTGTATAAGGGGAAGGGAAGTAAGGATGTGTGTGGTAGCTATAGGGGAATAAGCCTCCTTAGTGTACCGGGGAAGGTTCTTACTGAAAGACTGGTTGAAGTAACAGGGAATAAAGTTAGTGAGGAGCAGGGAGGGTTCAGAAAGGGTAGAGGATGTGTGGACCAGATATCTGCATTAAAATCAATAGTGGAGAAATATATTGGGAAGGGTAAGAAGTTGTATGCTGCCTTCATGGACTTGGAAAAGGCATACGATAGGGTTGATTGGAGAGCTATGACAGAGGTGTCGAGAATTTATGGTGTTCGGGTCTTTGCTGATAGGCATTGAGGCCTTTTATGCAGATGCAAAAGCATGTGTATGGGTAGAGGGTGATCTAATTGAGAGTTTTAATATTAGTGTAGGGCTGAGACAGGGATGTATTATGTCACCATGGCTGTTCAATATATATATATGGATGATTGTATGAGAGAGATGAAAGTGAATGGCCCGGGGGTGAAGTTGAGGCTGAATGAAGTAAATTGGTCCATGGTGGCAAGTTTATTTGCGGAAGACATTGTGTTGATGGCTGAAAGTGAAAGGAATTTACAGAGAGTGGTGGACGAATTTCAGTCTGTGTGTAAACAAAGGAAACTAAAGGTGAATGTGGGTAAAAGTAAAGTGATGGTATTTGAGAGAGCAGAAACTGAAGTGATTGACTTTACTACACCTTACAGAGTAGGAGTACTGTAAAACTCCCTAACTTCGGACATGTTTTACATGTTTTAGTGAATAACTTTGTTAATAATGGTGCAATTTTATTCCTGTTGGTGTCATGTGGTAGCCAGGGAGAGTACCTACTGAATCCATATAACCAAAAAAATTAGGCACGCTAAATTCGTGCTTTTTTTTTTTTTTTCAATTTTCAAGTGTCCGAAGTCAGGCAGAAATGTCCTAACTTCGGACAGAGTTGTATTTTCCCTTTAAACATGAGAATGGTTAACAGCATCGATCTCTGGACACGCTGGCTGAACTTCGGACACTTGAGGAGTGTTTAAAAAATGTACCGGTAAAAAAATTTTTTACTGCATTCATGGCCCGAGTTATAGCCTACATATATAAAGACATATATCCAAAAGTAGCTTATTTTTTAAGCACATAAATTGAAATCACATTAAGTTGCATCATATCACATTGTAGTGAGGTTTTCTTGGCATAGCTCTAACTAAGAACTATTCAAACACTTTTCTAGCTAAAAAAAAAAGCATTGCGTATACACAAAACCGGAAGAGGAAGTGACCTCTTCTTCCAAAAAAAAAAAATTCACCTAAATATCAAGTTGCTACCTCACTGACTCAACAAATGCATACTGAAATAACATAATAGGACCTACATAAGGTACATAATACATAATAACATAATTCCAGGTACTAATGACTCACACACCCACTTCCTGTATTCCTTGACTTGATTACCTGTATAGAATACTATAACTAATAACTAATATAACTTTTTACTTCAAAATAAAACTCATTACTGGTTAAGGTACCATACTGTAGCACCTTACAGGCAATAACTTTGGTACTGGTAGTACTGACAATCTTACAGAACTATATCACATATTATTTAGGTACCGGTATCATTACTTAGGCCATAGGTTTACATAAAAAATCATCCTTTGCTTGAGGTCAAGTACCGGTACCGTATTAATTTGTCTGTCCGAAGTTGGGACTTTTTTCTGTAAATAATAGAAATATTCATTAAAAAAATCATAACACGGTTATGCATGCATATATTTTAAATTTGTTTACTGCCCAGTACTTACAGAGAGTTTCCACGTATAATCGTACCATTCACGTTCTTACAATTAAAACTCTTTGTTCTGTGTGAACAAAGTTTTGCAGGGTTAAAAAATAGACTTTTTTTCATTGCATTTGTCGAATATTTTCACCCACATATTCAAGCTATTGTAATAGAATTCATGTCTTTGAACATTCCCCTAACTATAGTCTTTTTGAAATATACTGAGCGCTTAGGCGTTGGCTGTTGGGATGTTTTTCCCTCACTCAATGCTGCCAAATCAGACCAATACACTTCACTCACTCTCTCATATTATCAGCTATTTACTGATGCTAAATTAATCTAAATTACAGCGTATACATTTACTTCACTACTAAGGCCATGTAGGTATATGAAAGTATCATTCACTTCTCATATTAACAATGATAATATATATATGTATCACAACACTGGGCAGAATATTCTTCCGACGTTGCCAGTGCACCTAGAGGGTGAGTGTACTCAGGTATAAGTGTATAAGCTCCACCTGTCAATTCAGGTCACTACCATCACTTTTCCTCTGGCTGCCACTCAAGATGGAGCACACCTCTGCTACTCGTTATATCATGTTTTACATAGTCGAGAAAGAGAGAACTTATTTATAATGTAAATAAGTACTTTTTAGAAGAGAAAGCAAATAGAGGACCTATAACTGCACCATCACCAGCAGTGGTGGTGAGGAATAAAAGTCGAAACAAACGAAAAATTATGTTATATCCTCAGAAAAGTGTCGCATTTATAATACAACATAATGTGTCAACAGAAAAGGAAAGATTTACTTTTATGTTTTGTTGTTAACGGCAAGCGATATATAGGCAACAGATGAGAGAGAGAGAGAGAGAGAACAGGCGGTGGGTTAGTGAGGGCTGGCTGTCATTTTTAATGAGGATCTAATCCCATAATTGTCCAGAAGTGATCTGGCAACGTAGCAGTCAGGTAAATCTCGGAAGTGGCCAACGCCTCAGCGCTCAGTATATTTCAAAAAGACTATAACACCATCGATATTTTTTTGCAAATATAGCACTCTCTTCCAGTACAGTTGAATTATTAAATTTTTTTCGCGAAATGTCCGAAGTTATGACGCAGTCCGAAGTTAGGGAGTTTTACGGTACCTACTGGGATGAAGTGTGAGATAACTCTAGAGGGTGAGATGATGGAGGAAGTGAAGGAGTTTAAGTACCTGGGTAGTGGGTACAGTTCTGTGTAAACATGGAAGTATGGAAGGAGAAATTAGGGAGAAAGCAGAAAGGGGTAGACAGGTCATAGGATCACTGGGGAGGATTATGAAGGGTAGAAGTGTGAGTATGGAAGTGAAAAGGGGACTACGAAATAGTATAATCCTGCCAACACTGACATATGCATCAGAGACATGGACATGGAGTAGGGCTCATCAGTCTAGAATAAGTGTAGTGGAAATGAGTTACTTGAGAGGAGCATGTGGACTTACTAGGTGGGATGGAGAAAGTAATGAGTGCGTGTATGAGAGATGTGGTATGAGTGAGAAGGCAATTGGTATTGAGTGTGGAGTGGTTGAGAGAGTGAAACGAAATACTTTGAGGTTGTTTGGACATGTGGAGAGAATGCAAGGTGAGGAGTTTGTAAAGAAGGTGTATGGAAGTGAAGTTGTTGTTGTTGAAGTTCCTCAAGCTGTCTGGCCAAGCAGCCCCGAGCTCCTGAGGAAGGCCATGGCCTGAACCGGGCTTTCCCGCAATGCCCTCAGAGAGTGTCTGTTGTGTTGTTGGCGAGTGTGGTTGTGTGTATTGCAGTCTTCAATGATGTGTTTAATAGAATGGGGTGCTGTGTTGCATCCTGGACAGGCATCCACAATGGCTCCAACCAGCTTCTTCTCCCGGAGATTGCCGAGGCAAGCCACCTTTAACCCTGGAGGGACCCTAGGGGTGCCCAGGTTCCCAAACAGGTGTGTGTTTATGGAGGTGTGGGTGTAGATGTCTGGTGTTAGTGAGTCTGGTGTGTTGGTATGTGTGCAGCCAGTGTTTTTATTGTCATTGTTGTAGATTATTAAAACTAGTTAGCAATATGTGTAGAATATTGTTAGTGTACATGTTTATGTTGTTTTGTGTGGGGTGTGTCTGTACATGTTTATGAAGCACCAATATAAATAGACAATACAAACTCACTCCTGTACCGAGACCGTTTGCTCGGCTGCAGGAAGATATAAAATGTAAACAAACAAGCTCAGGGGTAAGTTTTATATAAAAGAGGATTAATAATAAAACCTACGAGTTTTACTAAAAAGGGGTATACAAATGATAAAAGGATTGTAAAATACACTAAAAAAGAACCTGTATTATTAAAAACAGTAAAATATTAAAGGGTGAGGGACAATATTATCAGGTGAGGGTCACAGGGATGGTCTATGTAAATTCAAAAGACACTAAAAACAGTAATAAAAAGGAAAAAATGACAGCCAGAACAAACAATCTCGATACTTATCTTGATGAAATGTGCTATGAAGGGTTCGTTAGTTAAAAAAGAAAGGATAGATGGAGAAGGAAGACAGAGCTCGGGGAGGACACATCCGGCTCCTGGGACCGCACAATAATTCATGCAAAACACATGGGTTGTACTGTACAGATTTTTGTGAGGAGTGTCAAACTACTTGTGTTAACACATTAATAGATGAGTATACTGAACATGATTAATTTAGTTCATACATCAATAGATCATTTATATGATATTTTATCGTGAAATTAGCAGTTTGAGAGATATTGAAGGAAATTTGAGAGCAAAGTTGATTTTTTCAAGTTTTTTTTTAAATATGTGTTCCATTTCTGGGCTTGTCTACACAAAAAACTAAGTTTTAGAGCAAAAACTTGTGAAGAATTAAATCCCCTATTTTTTCGTTACCTTTACCTCTTAGCCGTGCGATGCACCGTTTTGGAGAAAAACGTGAAATGTGGAAAAATGTACCTACCGAAAGGGTTAAAAGTGTGATTTTCTCAGGTTCAAAATGGCCACATTTGTCCCATTTTGGATATTATGTTCGTAAGGGTCCATATAACCAGTTCATACAATAAAACAAACTATTGCAATTTTTTTCACTAAACACCCTTGTTACACCTATTTCCCATCGACTATAAAGGCATTTATTTACTATAGGCCTATTGCTGTTCTGTAGCAATGTTGCCACATCCGGTTAGGTCCCGTTAGTTTACCCCGGATAGGTCCCGGTAGTTTGCCCCAGTTAGGTCCTGGTAGTTTGCCCCAGTTAGGTCCCGGTAGTTTGCCCCAGTTAGGTCCCGGTAGTTTGCCCCAGTTAGGTCCCAGTAGTTGCCCCAGTTAGGTCCTGGTAGTCTGCTACAGTTCAGGTATGGTTACTGAAGGTCAAGTTAATTCCCAGATTCCCCATTTAAATATGTCCTATCATGGTAATGAGGCATTTCCCTCAGTAGTTCGTAATGATGGTAGAAAAGCGATACTATAGATTGGCAATAAAGTAAATATTTACCTTACTAAATATGCGTGTAATACCATCACACACAACTCTCAATTCCCAACACCCTCCCCCAAGACTGTTGGAGATGTGGGTTGTGGGTATCTCTAAAACTAAGAATTTCCGGTATTTATCTAGTATATTGCCGTTTTGTAGCAGTGTTGCCATATCCAGCCAGGTCCCGGTAGTTTGCCCCGATCAGGTTCCGGTACTTTACCACCGTTTGGTCACGGTAGTCTGCTGGGTATTTATCTAGACTATTGCCGTTTAGTAGCAGTGCTGCCAGATCCGGCTAAGTCCCAGTATTTTGCCCCTGTCAGGTTTCGGTACTTTACCACGGTTAGTTCCCGGTAGTTTTCCCAGGTTAGTTCCCGGTAGTCAGCTGCGGTCTAGGTTAGGGCAGGTAAAATCAGGCTAATTTCAAAATGCCCCATTTGATATGCCCTATCTTGGATATGGGACATCTCGAAAGAAAATGCCATAGAAGAAAAGTGTCTTAGAATGGTATAAATTAGGGTAAATATTGAAAGAATTGCCGTTATCACCTACATTTTTTTTTACCTTCATTAACCACTTATTTAGACCATTCTAAGACTATTTTCTTCTATGGCATTTCGGTAAATATTGAAAGAATTACCGTTATTACGTACAGCTTTTCTACCTTCATGACCCACTTATTTAGACCAATCTAAGACTATTTTCTTCTATGACATTTCCTCCGCAAATGCCCCATTTCCAAGATAGGGCATATGCAAATGGGGCATTTTGAAATTAGCCTGACATTACTTAACCTAACCTAGACCACAGCAGACTACCGGGAAATAACCTGGGCAAACTACCGGGACCTAACCTGGGCAAACTATTGGGAAATAACCGTGGTAAAGTACAGGAAATGACCGGGGTAAAATACTGGGACCTAGCCGGATCTGGCAACACTGCTACAAAATGGTAATTCTTTCAATAAATACAAGCATTTCCTCTACAAATGCCCTATTTCCAAGATGGGGCATATTCAAAAATACTTAATTTTGAAATTAGCCTGGCGTTACCTAACCTAGACCGCATCAGACTACCGGGACCTAACCTGGGCATACTACCGGGACCTAACCTGGGCAAACTACCGGGAAATAACCGTGGTAAAGTACAGGAAATGACCAGGGCAAATACCCAAAATACTGGGACCTAGCCGGATCTGGCAACACTGCTACAAAACGACAATTCTTTCAATAAATATCTAAATTAGTGGGTAAAGTAGTTAAAAACATCGTATCAGAAATCGGAAATAGAATAGATGGTAAATACTGCAATTATCTGCGTCCTTGATTTTCACACTTTGTCATCCGAAATCGCCCATTTTTTTTCCCTTTTTATTTTTGAGACTGTTATATTATGTGGAAATACGTACAAAACATGAGTAACATTTGTATGTATTTACTTTGAAATGGGAGCGCGGCTTACCTAGTGGGTTCCCGACTTCCAGTCACTGCGTGCAGTGTTGCCAGACACAGGAATACTTCCATGTTTTAGGCAAATTTTGTCCACAATTGGGAAATCGTATGAAGAATGTTCAATTAATAGCCCAGTTGAGTGGGAAATTCAATCATTTAAAATTGGGATAAATAATTTTTTGATCACCAGATGAAATAACCTGACCTACCTAACCTAACCTAGACTGTGGCTACCTTCGGGACCTAACTTAGTGTCCTTCGGGACCTTTATAAATAAAATAGACCCTATGGATAGGAGCTAAAAGTAACCCGATTGGGTGGGTCAGGCGTATTGTACACAACTCCCTGTTGGACCTTCCGTAATTTTGCCAAGGGGTTCTGGTAACACTGTCCGTCCGACCTCCGTTCGTCCCTCCGCTACAGAAATGTCGTATCTTAAAATTGAATAAGTAGCAAAGAATACATTTCCACAAGATAATTCCACTGAGTATTGATAAAGGTAACCGAACTCTACATAACCCAACCTATCCTAACCAGTAGTTCGCCGGCGCAGATAATCGCAATATTAGCTGAATAGATAATTACCGTCTGCTGGGGTCTAAATTAGGCTCGGTTAGACCAGGCTAATTCCAAAATGCCCCATTTGCATATGGGACATCTCCAAAGAAAATGCCATAGAAGAAAAGTGTCTTAAAATGGTATAAAATAGTGGGTAATGAAGGTAGAAACATTGCAATCGAAAACGGCAACAACACTATTTAATTACCAAGTGTCAAAATCATCTAAAAAAAAAAAAAGGAAAATAGACTGGGAAAATATATTGGTTTATTATGGTTTTGTTTATCATACCCTTAAACCCAAGCCTTTAATTTATAAGCGAAGTTGTAGTTAATATTTACATGAACATACAATGTGTGGCCAAAGCATTAAGAACATTTGCACTAAATCTGCTTTAACAGCTGATGAGGTTAAAATTTCGGTTTGACACTTTTATTTCTCTTTTCTCGTGCTATGTACCAATTTACTTACTCAGACCCAAACTTACATTATATTTCATGTTGGGTACATCCAAATACTAATGCTAGAGTGAGGAGGAAGTGATATAAACTGGTGTAAACTCACTAAATATGATGTTGTGATAATATCCGGGGAAGAGCCATAACACAGCTGGACGTGGACTACCTAGAACTCGTCCCGATCCATACACTACACTCTCACTCTATACACATTTCTCTCTCACACTCACATTTACACACTTCTGTACTCATATCCATACCAATATTATTTACTACTGTAGCTATTTATCACCTTATATTAACAGGATATCATTTACCGGTATTAATTTCTCCCATTACTTTTAGCAAACTTTCACTCGACAAAACGAACATATTTGTCAAAGTTGGAGAAACAACTTGGCTGTTGGTTCACTTCATCATTTGCTTTTAATTATTTTAATTGTTGAATTCATGGGGACATACAAAAATTACAAGTAATGAAAATATCTACTTTATAATTAGCTAGAATAAAATTACACTACGGGACTTTCGGTTGCTGTAGTCAAATATATCATATCCTAACATCCCACATGATATGCTGCACAATCTTATAATAATAATTCTATATACTGTATATCTATATACATAAAGAAGAGTTGTATGTAAATTTGAAGGAAATGGTGTTGTAGAGATGTTGGTGTGGTAACTTAATTGGTAAGTAGGGATATTTATTAGTAACCATGGAGGTATTTTAGTGTAAAGTGTATCACACTGAAGTCTGAAGGAGTGTTATCATCAGCATATACTGTATTATAACCTATTAACCTACTAAGTACCTGGGGGCGGATTCACGAAACATTTTAAGGCCGACGTAAAGTGAGCTAAAGGGGGACTTATACACAGTTATTACATGCACAGGCCAGCCTGCAGAAGTTGGTCTCGCCTTGACCTTGCTTGCCCACAGACAACCTTGCGAATAATGACTATATATGGAATGGAAAATTGCGAATACTACTGCCATATTTAAACAAGAAAACCGTTGTAACCCTGTAAAGTATAGACCATGGCAATAAGTCTCACAAGTATTGTCTGTATGCTGATGGAGTCATTAGTCAGAAAGAAAATCATGTATCACATTAAATCAAATCAACTGTTCAGCAAGAAGCAATTTGGATTCTTACCAGGTAGATCTACAACTCTTCACTCTTCAGCTAATAAAGGTGCTAGACAGATGGACTCAGATATTTGATGCGAATGCTGCAGTTGATATAATTTACTGCGACTTTATGAAAGCCCTAGATAAGGTGCCACATAGGAGACTTCTAGAGAAAAAATGAGGAGCTTCAACATCGGAGAGAAATATTTGAAATGGATTGGAGCTTTCTTGTAGTCCAGAAAACAATGTGTAGTAGTGAATAGCCAAATATCAGAATGGCATGATGTGAAAAGTAGTGTCCCTCAGGGATCCGAAGTGGGACCATTAGGCTATTGTTCATCCTCTATATCAATGATCGCCCAGAAGTATTAAAAAATGAAAGTGAAATATACCTTTATGCGGATGACATCAAAATCTACAGGCAAATTAAAACTCAGACTGATATGAAGCTTCTTCAAGAGGAAATAAACTGTATGAAGCAATGGTCAGAGAAATGGCTTTTGCTATTTCATCCAAAAAAGTGTAAATTCATGTGCATTGGAAATTGGATATAAGATGGATGAAAAAATTAAAAAAACAAGCTCTGAAAAGGATATAGGGGTAATAATCGACAGCAAGCTACAATTCTCAAACTATCTCGCAGAAAAGATTAACAAAGCAAACAGGATTTTAGGACTTATCAGAAGAACCTTGTGTTCACCTTGTAGTGGTGCCATGTGCTTGTGCACCACTCCTTATTCCTTTGTGCGCTCCTCGGCCTCAGCCATCCCACGGTCTGGCGGATACGCTATTCCCTTCCCCTGACGCGGCTTAATCCCCCCTTGGGACTCCGGCGCCAGCCTCCACTCCTTGTCCCAGGTATGAATCATCTGGGTGCAGCACACCTGTGGACGTGCTGGGTCACGTGACAACGCTACATCCGGGGTCCGTAGATACCTGAATAAAAGGGCTGCGCTACGGTCAGCAGACGGGAGACTATCCTGCTAGCTACAGTACAAGGACCAGTCTGCTCTCGCCGTCGTCACACACCTGCCTACTCACGTGTTCCCGCTTTGATCACACGTGGTGTTCCTGCTCTACACAACTACATACTCCTGACGAAGTAAGGTGACGCCCCTGCTCCTCGTGCCGAAAGTAGCGATGAGTGACTTGTTGGCAGCAAGGAGGTCGTATGCCGTGGAGCTCTGGCACTCTCTCTCTCTTTAGCCATCGGGGGCACAACACTAACCTCTGAACCAGAGTCAACAAGGAAGTTGTCCCCCGACTCTAGGTCCTCCACCCACAGGAGAGTACGGGCGGTAGGATGAGGAGTATGTGCAGGTTTGGTGGCATGTTGCAGGGCCGGTGGTAGTGGAGCAGTGGCGAGATTTGCAGACGTGTTGTAGTTGATAGGAGGAGGTGCATGGGGATGACGATGCTGTATGGTAGGTGTGTTGCTGCGTGGCCCTGAGTTGGGTGTCGTTGAGTAGGCGGTAGCGTGGAGGGCGTTGTCTTGCCACCACCTTATTCGTTTCCCTGAGAAGGTCTGATAGGATGGTGATTGGTGGCAAAACCCCAGTTGCATGGGGGGTTGCAATTGCATGACGCATGGCCGAATCTCTGATGATACGTGCAGAAGTCGGGGTTCTGCCAGTGGTGTGGTGTGATTGTGGGTGTATGTCAGGTCACTGGCAGTCGTAGGCGGGCTGGTGACATCCACTGGTATTGGTAGCGTGGTTGTAGAGGCGCTGATGCTGTCTGGTATAGCAGTTAACAGGCTGGTGTGGTCCATTGTTGGTGGTGCTGTGGGTGTGGTGTACAGATTGTGTCAATGTTTTCGTTAAATGTTTGTATGTGTTGTGCTAAGGAGGTGAGTTGTTGTGGTGTAAGGTGTGGTTGTGTTGGTGGCGGGGTGCTGTTAAATTGTGGTGTAGGTGTGGGGTGTTGCTGGTATGAGGGTGTTATGAGGTGTTGTATGTGTTTGTATGTGTTGGTGATGGTGTGTTGGTGTGACGTAGTGGTGTTGGTGTGTATGTGGTACTTGCGGTTGTTGAGGAGGTGGTGGGGTAGGTTGTGGTGGTGGCGTCGCTGGTTGGAGTTGAGTATGTGACAGAGGTGACGGCCCGGTGGTAGGTGTGGGTGACGTGGCGATGGTGGCAGTGGTGAGTTGGGTGGGCCCCCTGTGGGCACTGTCGGTGTAGGTGGACATTAGGTCGTCCGCACACTTGTTGTACTCATAGAGAGTGAAGTTAGGTTGCGCCTGGAGATGCAACTGGATGATAGGCAACAGCTTAGAGTGTCTGATCCGCAAAATGTCGTCATTGAACGGCTGTAATGGCCGGACCTGAGAGTTAAAGGCAGAATTTGAAAGCTACGCCAGAGGAATACTTCTTTGGCTTACCCGGTAGAGTTATCGCCTGAGATATCTCTGGTCCGGGGTTCGATTCCCTGTGGGTACGACTAGAATTTAAATGGATCAATTTCTGGGTCTGACTTACTTGGTTGCTTGATTGGGGATTTGGATTATTACATTGGTGCAAAGCGGTGGGCATGGCCAGTGTGTGCCATGGTTCCTGCGTCAGCCTTGTCCGTTCGGCCTCTTACATGCTTCCATGTTGTTAAGTTGGTCTGTTGATTTGCCAGACCCCTGAAATTGATCCTACCTAGGGGTAAAACTGTGTAATGGCCGGACCTGAGAGTTAAAGGCGGAATTTGAAAGCTATGCCAGAGGAGTACTTCTTTGGCTTACCCGGTAGAGTTACCGCCTGAGATATCACTGGTCCGGGGTTCGATTCCCCGTGGGTACGACTAGAATTTAAATGGATCAATTTCTGGGTCTGATTTACTTGGTTGCTTGATTGATTTGGATTTGGATTATTACACGGCGTCGAGGCTTTTTCATTTAATTGTTGCATGAGTTGCAACACTTCGGAGGGGCGACGCCCGTCCAGCTGCACTTCCTCCAGCGCCCTGAGGTATTGTTGTGTAGTCATGCCGTGGGTTGAGATGATAGCGGCCTTCAACTCGTCATAGATAGTGGGCTGGTTGAAGGCCGAGAGGAGTGGTGACAATGGAGAAAACACCTTGTGTGGGAGGGCACGAACGATGGCTTGGTAGCGTTGGTCCTGCGTAAGGTTTTGGAGGGGGAAGAACACTGGGGATGTAGCGCACAAAATTAAGCACAGGGAGGGAATAGTGTACAATGTTTGTGTACAAATACTTTGTTGGAGGCGATGTGGATGGCACAGAGTCGTGGAGTGGAGGGTGAAGTCATGGTGGTCCGATGTGGAGGATGGCGAGTGGTTGCGGGATCAGCACGAGGTGTGGAGAGTGGCGCGGTGGAGCACGTGATGTGGAGCTGGAGAGAGGTCCAGGGGAAACACGTGGGATGGCGAGTGGAGTGGTAGAGTTGCGTAGCTTGGAGAGTGGAGTGGTGGAGTTGCGTGGCTTGGAGAGTGGTCCAGGAGCAACACGTGGAGTGGAGAGTGGAGTTGCTTGGATGCGTGTCGAGTCTTACGTGGATGTACTACTAGTATATCGTGTAACAGAGCTGTACCGGGGTCACCAATTATAACGTCAAGGAAGCCCTTGCCTCATTACCCGGGGTGAACAGATTCAAGTATAGACAGTACAGTTTATTGGTAGTACACAAGGGTCCCACAGAATATGGCGTGCCATGCCATGCCGTCGGTGAGCTGTGGCTGCTGCAGGAGAGTTGGCTGGAGGCAGGAGGTTGGCCGTGTAATCAAGACGGGAACACGGATAGGTTTGGGGCAGCTAGACAGGGCGTGGCGGCAGGCAGGACCTTCTCTTTCCAGTGCTCGAATGTAAGTGATTGACCCTGGCAGGCCTAGGCCCTAATATATGATCCGACCCAGGTCCCGGATGAGGCGTTATCACGTGATCTCCTGACCCACGTGCAGGTAGATGTTCCCCGCCTGGCGCGGGGAATGGAGACTGCAACTGGTGTCCCCATGGGCAATGAGGCGGCTTGGCTGAAGGCAGGCGTGCTCCCAAGGCTTAGGTCTGTCTGGGTCGGGGATTAGTGTACCCGTCTGGCTATGAATAGACACAGGGAGTGGTATACCTGGCGCTACAGGAGTGGCCATATCTGTGGTTACTAGAGTGGCCATATATGTGGCCGCTACAATGTCATCCTCTCTGCCACCACCACCACACCTCCATTCTTGTACATTTCTTACGGAATATCATCTGGTCCTGCTGTCTTATAATTTTGTTGCCTTTTCCCACACTTCTCAAATTCTCTTCTAATTCTTTCATTCAGTTCCTGTGCATCCTCGCTTCCCACACAACAGATGTCTCACGTACACGGCTACACCTCCAATATTCTCCAAGTATTCTCATTTTCTCTTTGTCAGTTATACGTTACATACACCACTTACCTCCAGACTCTACACTTTCGTTACTTGACTGTCTTGACATTTCCTCACGGACCTCACTTCTCACGAGCACCTTCCAATCCTTTACATATACAATTATCAACAACGGTAGTCACTACAGTCGGTAACAAGAATTAGCACTACCTCCGTACAGTTCGCGACGTCATTACCGGATGTTGAATCCGTACATACGGGCCAATGTGAGACAACAAGGTAGTCTTTCATCTTTGGTCGGTAATGCTCGGTATTGATGGTCCCAGATACTTCCAAGTGAGTGACTGTTGTGACAGATATGTTGGAGTCTGTACACTGTGTACAGGCTCAATAACCTCTACCAGAAAGACTTGTAGGTAGCGGTATGATTAGGATGCTGAACAAGCTTTGCTTTACTAATTGGCTGTGGATAGAGATAGAGAAGACGAAGGAAGGCTTATGCAACAGGTGGATTAGTAAACGTTTAAACTTTTGTGATAATAGTTAGTGTTAGCAACGATTCTAGTACTGGAATACCTGGTGTTAGATAATGATTAGCATAATTGGTGATGGGGCAAAATCCGGTAAATATTGAATGAATTACCGTTATTGCTTACGTTTTTCTACCTTCATTACCCACTTATTTAGACCATTCTAAGACTATTTTCTTCTATGGCATTTTCTCCGCAAATGCCCCATTTCCAAGATAGGGCATACGCAAATGGGGCATTTTGAAATTAGTCTGACCTAACCTAACCTAGACCGCATCAGACTACTGGGACCTAACCTGGGCAAACTACCGGAACCTAACCTGGGCAAACTACCGGGAAATAATCGTGATAAAGTACAATAAATGACTGGGGCAAAATACTGGGACCCAACCGGATCTGGCAACACTGCTGCAAAACGGTAATTCTTTCAATAAATATCAAAGTGGGTTTGGGTTTTCCAATTATTGGCGAGCACAAATAGTATGGTATTACTTGAATTTTGTTTTAGAATTAGGAAGACCTGACCTGACCTGACCTAACCTAATCTGGACCGTGGTAGACTACTGGGACTTAACCTTAACAGACTACCGGGACTTAACCGTAGCAGACTTCCGGGACCTAACCTTAGCAGACTACCGGGAGTTGCACAAGGTAAGACCTATATCAATCATATGGAAATTTGACCATAAGAATGTATATCACAGTGAAAATTAGATATCTCGTACGTGTATAATTCGGAAATAATTTAGAATCCCTCTCATCAAGTCATTGAGGGGTGAAATCCCATTTTATGACATAATTCCAAATCGTTTTTCAGCTCTCCTTTACTTTCCAGACAGTCTGAGGAACAACAACAACTCGAGGTAAAATGTTACTATATTGCCACACTAGTACAGTTTTTCGGTATTTATTTTAAGAATTATCGTTTTGCCCAGGTTAGGTCCCGGTAGTCTGATGCGGTCTAGGTTAGGTTAGGTTAGGTTAGGTAAGGTTAGGTAAGGTCAGGTAAGGTAAGGTCAGGCTAATTTCAAAATGCCACATTTGAACATTGGAAATGGGGCATTTGCAGAGAAAATGCCATAGAAGAAAATAGTCTTAGAATGGTCTAAATAAGTGGGTAATGAAGGTAGAAAAGCCGTTCGCAATAACTGTAATTCTTTTAATATTTGCCAGTTTCTACCATCATTACCTACTATTTTAGACTATTCAGACATGGTTCATATATGGAATTTCTGTCACAAATGTCCTGTTTCCATGTTTGATTCCTCCCCAAGAGGGTAATACAAGTCAATAATTCACTAATTAATTGTTAGTTAATATTTATATATTCTAGAATTTCCTTGACTTTACTAGACCTAACCTAACCTGATCTGGAAGGTGGCGAATTACTGGGACCTAACTGGGGCAAACTTGGTGGGGAGGGGTCAAACATGGTCAATATAGTGCAGCAATATAGTAAAATAATAACCTATATTGAAAATGTATTAAGAATCCCAATATTTCTCAAGAACAGTTCCACCTGGACTTTTCCAACTTTTTATAGTTATTCATGCATATTATTGGGTGTACTATTTATTGTTGACAACATTATTTTGAGGAAAGAACCTTCAACCTTACCTAACCTTACCTTTCCTTACATAACCTAATTTGGCCTTGATTAGGACTGAGGCAACCTCTGTGGTTAGGTTATGCAAAACAGTGAATAATTCATTTTAGCAGTCGAGTTGTAACATGAATTTACATTATAATGAAAGCTATAAACTGCATACAGTAATGTGTCTTTGTTCTATGTAGTTCAGGCTACCATCCCCCACTGTAGCAAATGGGGAGAATTTGGTATTTATTTTAAATGCTGTTTCTATATTGTGTGAAAACTTTGCCTATATTGTAATGTTACAGTATATATCTACAGAAATAGCTACAGTACTTCTGTTTAGTTGCTAAAATAATTAATGTTAACATTTATTACATACTGTACAGTTTTCCATGTACACTTCATAATTTAAATTACCATACTGTAGTGTTCTTATTTAAGCTGTCTCACAGCTGATTGATTATTGAGTATTGTACAGTACTACTTGTAATGAAAATGATAGTTCTAATACTAATATTTCATGTACAGTTGTTGCCATAAGTTCAGTACACATATGGGTAACTCAAACAAATTACTGACTAATGTTTGCACGTTATCATAATATGTTATTGTATTGAATATTGAGTAGCTGCTTGTAGTAAATTAGAAGATGGTGTTTAACCTACTAACTGGAAAGTTTACCAGTTAACGACTGGAGAGAAGCTGTCAAACCTTAACATGACTCACCCCAATGTGGATGAATATTATTATCCACGACTGTAATATACCGATACAATATGGGTAATCAGTGTGTAAACATTTTCTGTTGAATGACTTGATAATCATTATCATTTATTCTTTTATAATCTTAGATAAAAAGATAACATAGTTATCACACAGTGGGATGAGCAGTATGGATTTATAATGCAGAATTTTAGTTCCATCACTATACTGTACCTGTGATGAGGGAGAATTTGATGGTGGCTTATGAAGTACTAGATATTTTCTGAAAACAGTTATTTTCTATATTTACATAACAGTACATAAGAATAGTGTGAATACCAGTTGCTATCTTGAAGTAGTAACACCAAGAAGAACTGGTACAGTAGGAATTGTACACATCAGTGTTCTACAATATTGTACTGTACCAATATAGTGTATGAGCAATACACTAACTACCCTACATGTTTTGGAAATAGGGCACAGCTACTCTTATATATAGTGTAACAAATATATTCGGCATTGATAGAAACATGAGTGGAAACACGAGGGATGAGTTTAATTCTACACCATCACTAGCTTTTAAAACCTTACCAGAGTCACTCACAGTGTATTATGCATCTGATGTCACTCAAGAAATGTTAAATTCTTCAAGCACAGATAAGGAAGATGCAAAAGAGATTGTCAACAGTGATAACCAACTGGGGGCAGATGAAGAAACTAATGCAAAAATGGGAATATATCACAATACTTGTTGTGACCCAGTTGGTGCAGACAACAACTATGTTAACGAGTTTGAAAGTTCATGTGATTCTTCAGTCTCTAGAAAAGTAAATGAAGTTAAAGAGAAGAATATGTTCTACTTGGCATTAGATGGTGACCCTAGTGACTTTGATAGTTCACTTGATACTAAGGGAGGATCTTCATACTATTCAGCAAACCTAGAAGATAAAGTTGATGGCTTCATGTAAGAGTGATAGTTTCTTTTATGGTCAATAAGTTAGGCTTTTAATTGAGGAAAGATATTCACTCCTGCACTATACTGACCCAGGCAGTTATGTTCAGATAAATTTTCCAGTTCATTAATTGCAATGTTTTGGATAATGCTGATTTAGACAATTGAAAGTTTCACTGTAGAATTGTGCTGCTCACAGGTGCTTGATCCCTCAATCCCTTTTCTTATTAAAGACCACAATTATATTCCAGGCCAGCGATAATGTCCCGGCCTCGTTCAGCATCCATTGCATCGCTAGAGTATTATCGTACACAGGTAAGCCAATTAATTTGACCTTATTGTTCTTTTCCTTTACTTAAGTCTCTATTTTATCAAAGTTCTTTATATAGTATGGTAGTGTAATTTTTAGTATCATTCTTATACTGTATATCTGGCCATTTGTTTTATATTTGGAACTGGTTGCATTGCATATAACCCATAGTCTGTATAATAATATGGTATATTATCTGATTCAGAATGATAATACAGTACAATGCCTTTTTTTGAAGGTTATACTGTACTACTACAGTATACAGTAATATAATTGAGCATCTTCTGAATGCAGTAGGTACAGTTGAAGACAGAAATTCATAATACAGCCGGGGTGAAAGATGTTCAGCTCCTCCCTGTATAGAATTCCTTTGCGACTATTAAGATATACCAGGGGCAGAACCTATGACGTGGGATGGCGAGAGTTAGTAAATACTGTACCAGACAAAAGTCACTGGTTACTGGAGAGGGACAAGCATTTTCTACCTGGGCTGTACCACGAATTCCTATACCTGTATCATTTAACAGCTAATAAAACTTTAGATGCAATGTAAGACATTTATAAAAAACTTTTAGTGTAAAGGAAAGAGAAAAATTACTCTTTCATGCCAAACTTATGTGGGACCATGTTTATATTACCCCCCAAAAGTTGTTGGACTGAAAAGAGTTCATCTCAGTGTGTGTATTATCTGTATTTGACAAGGGTTGGCTTTCCAGGGACTATATAGTGGTCCTGTCATGTGATGGTAGTGTTTGACACCATGGATTCTCCATGCTCGTGGTCAAGCCAACCTGAGTGACTTTATATAGTTATTCTTTGCAGGCCAGTCAGCTTGAGTAAAAATAATAATATTTATACCATTAGTTACAGATTTCTCCACCTCCACTAACAATGAGCACAGCATCTGGTGGGTTGGGCAATATATGGCACCATTGTGTGTGTTTATATATAGCATCCTTAAGGTGGATCCATTAACAGGGATGAGTTCTGTCTATTCATGACTATGAGTTACCAAACTCAATGGTGCCACATTTCACAAAACCCACTGGTTGTTGTGCTTATTACTAGTGGAGGCAACATTCAGTACATTCAACCTCCAGCTATCGCATGAAATTGGTTCATAAACATGTGCTTGATAGCAAAAAATGCAATAGCCATTGTGAAGAAGTAATGAGAAAAAATAAAATTATCACCTGGCCCGCCAGAGTGGCACCCCAATCTAATGTATTTGCACCTTTTTTCTCCTCATTTCGCCATAATTCATAGATATCGTTCACATTTTTGTAGTAAAAAGTAAACGGACATTAAATACATAAAAACAGACATAGCAAAAGACTTATTTACCGTAATGTGTTGATTGATTGGCGTGAAGGGATGGAGGTTTCCAAGGCTTAGGTGGTGGGCTACTGCTTTCCACCACACCTACGACCAGCCTAATCATTCATGAAGCCAGCAAACTCTTCATCATCACTCTCTCCCTCAAAGAGAAAGCTATAGACTGGTTGATTGCAAACTTAGGCCCCACTGAACGTTTAGTCTGTCCACTTTCGACCAATTTCGCTATCTCCAGTTTCACAGCATATGTAAGGTTCTTCCTCTTCTTAATTTCCTTCCCTGGTACCGTTGTTGTTTTTCTCTGGGTCGGGTTGGGTGGTAGGGATCGCCCTGGGTGATTGGGAGGGGGGATAGCGGCCATTGTCCCAAAATAATACACGTGTGACCTTGAACTTCGCTTTCACTACCCACAACCATATCACACAATTATACATTCAATACAATTATGCAAAATTCAATACAATTATACAAAACATAGACAAACAACACATCCCTAGAGGCAACAGAAGAAAACACAACCCCAACTTTACAAAAGAAATTCAAGACCGCCTCAGACAATGAGACACACTTAGACACACTTCCCCAACTCCTCTTACACAACACATAGTACACCAAATACAAGCACTAAATACACAAATAAACAACAAAATTAAAGAACAGAAAACACAAAACTGGCAAAGGTTTGTCAACACACTTGCTCACAAAACAAACTCTAAAAAACTCTAAACAGCATCACACTGTCCAACAGCAACACTACACAATCACATGCAGCCATCACAACAACAGACATTATACCCTCTAATAAACAACAAGCAAACACCCTCATCCAACATTTTTCTCATGTAAGCCACCTTCACCCTCACCCTGAAGACCGACAAATTATCAGACGTAAGAGACATTTCCCCACTGACCAAGACTATGTACCATTCACAAACCGTCCGACGAATCACATCATCCACAACGGTACAACCTCAAGCACTCATCTGCCTGTGACCCTGACAACATCAGTAACATACACCTTAAATACCTTGGACCACAAGGCATACAAGCACTCACTAACATAGCAAACTACAGTTACTCACACAACACAATACCCAACATCTGGAAGCACGGAAACATCATCACCATCCCCAAACCCAACAAATATCCCACACTACCGTCATCACACTGTCCCATCACCCTCCTTTGTACCCTCTCCAAAGTTACTGAGCACCTCATCATTAGTCTAATCACACCACACATCCCCTTGCATCCTCACAACATGGCTTCAGACCACTACACTCAACAAACACTCTTCTCAATAAGTTGTGTGACCTCACACAACCTCAAAACATGGGAACTGGGTATTCCTTTTGTCGTGTGCCCCCGCCTGTCACGCCGACGGTGACCATCAAAAGATAAATAATTTCATCTTTTGGCGGAGAGACAGCAGCGATGTTGACCACTGTCCAGGGTGTTGGATATCGTGGATATTATGAAAATATGAATTTTAAGTATTTGCACACAGAAAAAGAAATGAGATCATATTAGTGAAATAAATATTTACATGTATTTACATCAAGTGTGCATTAGTGTGATGTGAAAACTTTTGTTCAGTGAATCTGCAAATGTGACAACACCGCACATCCTCACAGTACTGTGCATCTCGGCTGCGCAGCTCATGGTGCATCGACAGGATCCCTAAATGTCGTGGCTTGTTTTTCTATATGATGACCAACTAGCTGCAGAAATTACTCGAAAGTGGCTGGGGTCATGTGGTAGGCACCATGGAATTTGTTCACATCAGCCATCTTCTCTCCTGGCAGAGGTCTCTCCAGCAGCAACTGGTGTGACTATTATTCTCCGCCTCCTCCTTAGTCTTGCTGGCCTAGCTGGGCGGTTTTCTGCTTCATCAAAAAGCAGTAGAGCACCTTTCAGACCATACAGAATAGAACCCTAAAGATAATCACAGGCTGCACAGCTACAACACCTACAGACCAATTACACCATGAAACCAAAGTCCTCAAAATCAAGGACCATCTTGACATGAGAGGCACACAAACACTTGCTGCGGCCTCTACAAACCCACACCATCCACTACACTACATGGCAGAACACCCACACATGCCAAGGAATATCAAAACAACACCCAGTACACGATACCATACACAAATACTATCATCTCTTACACCCTGCCCACCCCAAACCAGTCTCCAGAAACACATCCATACTCAAATCACTCATCAGTCCATCCAAACACTCAACAACACTCAGCTGCATGCACGACCTCCTGACATCCACCCATCTGAATCATCCCTTCTCCGTGAGGACAGAGTCCACCTGGCCAGGCTGCGATGTGGCCACCACCCGGTCCTTCTGACATATCAGAAGAAGCTGGATGGAGCCATTGTAGATACCTGTCCAGGATGCAACACAGCACCCCACTCTATTAAACACATTATAGAAGACTGCAATACACACAACCACACTCACCAACAACACAACATACACTCACTGAGGGCACTGTGGGAGAGCCCGGTTCAGGCCATGGCCTTCCTCAGGAGCTCGGGACTGCTCGGCCAGACAGCTTGAGGAACTTCAACAACAAAAACAACCATAACATGCACCAAACTAGTCGAGTGGAAAAAGTGGAGGGGGTAGCAGGGATGGCGTGGGTGATGCTGGCCAATCACAGCAAAATACGTTGCTCACTCTCAGCCAATCAGCAAGTGAATCTAGCCAGGCTGTATGAAGTAGCCATTTCGTGACCATACTCTCATCCTGGCCCACGAGTCGTGACAGCAATGATTGGAATGCGCATTAGCCATTTAAGTATGTTTTATAATGTTTGCTCAATAGCTTTTAAATGCCTTAGCAAAACTCGCTATAGCTGGGGGTCGAGTGTACAGTACATCATTTTAAAAGATCCCAAAGTATGTTTGCCACCATAACCTTATTGTGCTTTACAAGGTGACAGCCCGAGAGGAACTCCATTCCCCCGTTGAAGAGACTCCAGACCGTGTTGATAGACACACACAACAATCCCGTCGTATACCATACTGGCTATGGTTTATTATTGCCAAGAGTCTGGGAATTAAGCTGCATGAGGGAGACAGACCATATGTTGCTACTGTTCTCTACACATTTACCTTCATGAGTGCCTTAGGTAGGTAGAGAATTAAGGCAATGTATATGCAAGTAAGGTCATGAGTCATAGAGAGTCTTTTATTTTGTATTCAAAGATATTTTGTTTCCTGTCTCGTTGTCAACCTGCGGAAATTGTTAGTATCGTATGGAAATTATTGTAATTTATAAAGGTACAATACTTGGAAGAAGGATGAACACAATAATTTAATTACTAATAAATATCTCGTTTATGCCAACTTGCTCTAACCAGAATAATGATTCTGCCCTCCCATGGTAAATATTAGTAATGTTTGACTGAAAATAATTTATAAACTATCTGTCTATCACCAGACGCCTCAATCCCCAGGCAGGGATTTTTGAGCTAGTTTATGTCACACACACTGGCATCACAAGTGGCATGCAATTCAAATGTCAAAAGAGCGATACAAGAACAGACATTGAGAATGTACTCTAAATTGTTGCAGGAGTGAAACTTTGGAAACTGAAGTGTTTATTAAATTTTATTCTTGTACAGGTAGTGTAAACTGTGTTAAGTGAACTGAATGTATTAATTTTCGACCTTTTTGCATAGCACATACCTCCATTCCCCTTTAGGTCATTACAGAGGGTTTACTGTATGTTACTTTGCACTGAATTGGATTTTGAAAAACATAAGCTCTTGAGTTCAATAGTAATTTATTGATACTGTTTGTAAAATACAGGGTTCTTCCTGAGTACGTGGTGGTTTACTGGGTACGACATAGTGAGTGACTACACCAAGACAACTGTTATAGATGGAACTGCAGACATATTCTTCACACTACTCTGGGGGGCTCTTGGTGTCTATGCTAACAAATTGGCATACAAGTGAGTCGATCACATTTTGTAAATAATCCTATTGTTAAAGCATACCGGTACTCTTCCCTTAGGGGAGAACTGCCTACAGAAATGCAGAGAGTATTTAGCGAGTCATGAAAAACCCCTCGGCACTATCCTCGCATTCAATAGTCTTCTTGAAAGTTTTGCTTTCTTTTATAAATTATTATTTTTTTTATTATTTTTATTTGTATTACACTGTTTTTTTTTTTTTTTTTTTTTTTGAGATGGTCACCATCATGTGGTGGACTGAGGTGCTATGAACAACTTACGGATGACCCTCAATCTCACTCCATTTTCTGACCATATGGGATGGTAGCCATTGGAACTTTGTTTGAAGCTGGTATTTACAAGCCACTGTGTAGATTGTAATGTAAACTGAGGCTGGATACAATTATATTTATATAAGATATGCTGCTATTCTTGCCAATGAGTGGTCTCAGAAATCTTCCAGTTTGAATACGGGTTTATTATGGTGTCTTTGATGTGTAAAGTCAGAGTAATGTAATAAATAATAATAATAATAATAATAAACGGTTTATTGAGCAGAGTGCAGCCCTGAGGCTGAAAATATACATACATAATAAATTGACATAATGGATGAATGGATGAATAGAGTGAGATGTGTAACATATATACAAAGATGATACATGTATAGAGTGGATGATTATTTATTTATTATATTTACAATGGTGGGAATGGGACTATTTTTATATCTGTCAGTTCTTGTTTTAATGGGTTTTAGTTTACTATAGTGACGGGCTGCCCTAGGTGGAGGGGGTAGGGTTGGGGGCAGGAGTGGACGGAGTCTGGGCTGTAGCAGCAACTTGTCACCAAAAGTCTGGAGGTTACGTTGGTATCTCTCTGTCAGTGAGGGTAGATTGAGGGAGATTAACGCCTGGTCATATGTAGTGTAGGTGACCCTCAGTATAATTTTACATGCTCTCTTCTGTACCCTCTCCAGTCGGCGTTGTTGAGTGATGTTTAGTGATGATGACCAGGCTGGAGATGCGTATGTAAGCTTGGGTAGGATGAAGGTAGTATATATGTACTGTAGTGGTGAATGATTTTGTGTTCTCAATATGTTGCCAACATGTGGGTGATTTTGTCAAGTTGGTGATGGTGTTGTGTAGCATTTTTCACAGTGATTTTTGTTGTATTTGTTCTATATATAGAACTACAATTCACTATTAGTTGCACTTTAAACCACCCTCTTCTGCTGACAAGCTTATTTTTTATAGAACTAAGATAGATTTGTAAAATTGCAGACTATTCAGCCACAAGAAATTTCTGGATATGTTACGTCTTCATTCCAAAACGATCTTGAAGATGAATGCATCGATAGTGGTCTTCATCCTCATGCTACTCATTGCTCTGTTTAGTAATCTCAACTCTTTTGTAGACTTCAAGGATGAGACTTGTAAGACAGGTAAGTGCTGAAGCTGATGATAATATTGATGTACAGTATATAATTGTTGTTGTTGATGTTCTCCTGGGGCAGAATGGCCTCCTGCCCCACAGACCCCCTGCCCCGGGAGAACATCAACAACAACAACAACAGGCTCAGGATTGGAGGTACTGTCTATATACATATTAACTTATGATAATACCCTTTTTGTGTGGGTAATCTGCAGTTGTGAAGATTCATGTCCTCATACGTGTACTGTACAGTACTAGGTAAAGATTGTCCTGAATAAATTTTTATATATACTAGGCATAGTCATCCATTATACACCCAGTATATGTAATTGCAATTATGTTAACAATGTGTAGCATAATCAAGTGCTCAGTACTGTAATTCAGCAGCTCATCACTTTCTATTATTATCTATCTATCTATAGTTCTGAAGCCTCGTTCCCTCCGGAAACTCCCCCCAAGGGATTTTCCACTGCAGAAGTGTCTCCAGTTTTCCCTGTTTCAACACTCCCTCCTTACTTGGTCAAGCCCTCCTCTGCCCCTCATGTTTCTCTCCTTCACATACTCTTCCACTCTGTTCTGCCATCTAACTGGAGGTTTGCCTCTAACACCAGGTCCCACAACTTCACTTCCATACACCTTCTTTACAAATTCCACACCTTGCATTCTCTCTACATGTCCAAACCATCTCAAAGTATTACTCTTCATTCTCTCAACCACTCCACATTTAATACCAATTGCCTTCTCACTCATACCACATCTCTCATACACACACTCATTACTTTCTCCATCCCACCTAGTAAGTCCACATGCTCCTCTCAAGTAACTCATTTCCACTGCACCTATTCTAGACTGATGATGTCTCTGATGCATGTCAATGTTGGCAGGATTATACTATTATGTAGTCCCCGTTTCACTTCCATACTCACACTTCTACCCTTCATAATCCTCCCCAGTGATCCTATAAAATGTCTACCCCTCACTGCTCTCTCCCTAATTTTTCCTTCCATACTTCCATGTTTACACAGAACTGTACCCAGGTACTTAAACTCCTTCACTTCCTCCATCATCTCACTCCTCAGAGTTATCTCACACTTAGTCCCAGTTGGTACTTCCACTCTGCAAGGTGTAGCAAAGTCAATCACTTCTGTTACCGCCACCAGGCGGTTATGTATAGTGAGGTAGAATTAAACCTGTCACGTTGACACCAATCTTGCATTTATTGAATGGGTCAAAACCTGTCAAGCAGAACATCAATATCAATATCAAATACAATACATGTCATTCTAAATCTAGTTACTATTATTATCCACTTTGATATCCAGTATTATTTCAATTCCATATCGACTCAATATTCCCTCCCTATCGACTCAATACCCATGTCGGTACCTCAGTTTTGGTCACCTTAGTCATTAATTAACTTAATCACTACTAGCTTAGACACAATATAATTAGATAGATTACTTACGTATTCCGGGTTATATAATATCCTAGCCCTTGATACACTCATAAGCACCACCACTGAGTACCGACTCCAACCAAGCTCTCTCCCTCACTGTGCCCTGTCGTTGTTGTCGCTCTCAGCGTACCCGCTCCACCCTATCACATGTGGTTTAGATCACTGTCTCTCGAACGTAAACACATAACCCTCAGTTCAGCCCCTCGGCCCTATAGCCCCCAGGACTATAACAGGCCCTTGGTGTGCCTCAGTCCCTTATCAGATCAGTCCCAGGATAAATCCGTTCCCTGCCTGACCTCAAGGTCAGGTAGGGATGACAGGTTGTTACTCATTTCTCGCCACCATAACACCGCTCGGCGGTAACAGCTTCAGTCTCTGCTCTCTCAAATACCATCACTTTACTTTTACCAACATTCACTTTCAGTTTCCTTCGTTTACACAGACTGGAACTCGTCTACCACTCTCTGTAACTCCATTTCACTCTCAGCCATCAACACAGTGTCATCTGCAATAAGCTTGCCACCAAGGATAAATTTGCTTCATTCAGCCTCAACTTCTCCCCCAGGCCATTCACTTTGGCTTTTATCTCTCTCATACAATAATCCATATATATGTTGAACAGCCATGGTGACATAACACATCCCTGTCTCAGCCCTACAGTAATATTAAAACTCTCACTTAGATCACCCTCTACCCATACACATGCTTTTGCATCTGCATAAAAGGCCTCAATGCCTTTCAGCAAACACCCCCCAACACCATAAATTCTCAACACCTCTGACATAGCTCTCCTATCAACCCTATCGGATGCCTTCTCCAAGTCCATGAAGGCAGCATACACTTCCTACCCTTCCCAATATATTTCTCCACTATTGATTTTAATTAAAATACTGTATCTGGTCCACACATCCTCTACCCTTTCTAAACCCTCCCTGCTCCTCACTAACTTTATTCCCTGTTACTTCAACCAGTCTTTCAGTAAGAACTATGTCTATTATGTCTTGGCATACAAACAGGTTTTTGAAAATCATTGCTTTGAATCACTTGTTTTTACAGTTGACTTTGAGAAAGATATGGCCAATCACTAATTGTGTAATGTGTTTTGGCCCTGTGCAGTTAGCTTGGAGGTGTTGGTGTGCAAGGTGAGGTATACATTCCGAGTGCTGTACTCAGTGTTTGCTGTACTTTGGAACTCCCTTGTGGCCTTCGTGTTGGTGTCCACCTGCCGCACACATGTCATAGGTACACACACCTTTGCTTATCTTGCTTAATCTCGTGTATCATTGTACATAGGTAAGTAATTTGGATTCATTACTCTGACCATATATAATTATGTTATAAATTTTGTTATATGTTATAAAGTTTGTGGATTAGATAATATCTGTGGATCAAGTTGACAGCACAGAGTTATCATACTGGTTAAGAGAAGATTCTCATTTTGGTGAATTCGAAGGTCTCTGATTCCTTCAAACTATGCCACGTATTAGTACCATTGAGGGCGTTTGTTTTCTGGCATTGTTAGGAGGAATCAGTAGCCTTCCAACAACAACCTATAGATGCACGCCTTAGTGTAAAGTGAGGGGTACTAATAAATTACATTGTTACTGTACGTTGTCTTTATTTACACTTAGTGACTAGGGTTAAATGACGGGTTGTAACGGGTGGAACGGGCTGTGTTGTTCGGGGATGTATTAAAACAGCAGCCCGCGGCTGAAGGGCCCTGCCTGGCCAGCCTCTATAGTAGTATGAAGGGTTTCTCATATCGTTCCGCATCGCATGCATAGCAATCCAGCTGTGCTGGTTCCACTTTACCAATAATAGTGCTAGCCGCTTAAATTGTATTTATTAATTGTGGAACCAGCACAGCTTTATTTTCCCACCCACCTCCCGATGTGGAACCCCTACATGCGTTTCTTTCTCGTGGGAGTGGCAGAGTCTAGCCGTGTGGGGCCAGAGCGGGTCAGGGCTATACTTCAGGATGCTACCACCAGGTGACTCGCATATCAGCACAGCTCCAGATTTATATTTTTACTTCTGATGATCTTCACGTAATATACCCTCGCTAGCCCTTTCTAGGAGGCCAGGACGGCCTGGGCTAGGCAATGGGTAGGTTCTATAGCAGTCCACCTGTGCTGATTCCACAACCAATAAATACAATTTAAGCGGCTAAAAGCCACGACAAATGCACTAATATATATAATGATGCAAGTGAAACGGAACCAAGTGGAATAAAGTCATTTGCACTTTGATTTGGGTTGAGTCCCTTTTCTTCATTAGATTAATTAGACTACCGTGCTTCCCCATCCCCATAGGTAGGAATTTCCTGACGGTGAATTCCTCCTCTTGTGAAAATTTATATATGACCATGGATTATATGACTGCATTCCTTACTACTAATGAGAAAGCTTGGCCTTGCTTGCATGATCATAATCCATGCCTTTAATTTCATGACATTGCTGCTCCATTGAATTTTGATACCGTACTTTGTTTATCCAGTGTTGATTTGTCTGCATAGGAGAGAGTAAATTGACTTGTTTATTTCATTTTCCAGGTATCCGAAAGTTCATGCAAGCCTTGGAACAGGACGCCCGGATATACGAGTCCCGATACTTGGGTGTAGTTCAACAAGTCAATACCACTAGACCTGTCCTGGAAGGTGGGTGTATGGACTGCTCCTACATGGTCGATAAGGTTTTATTTAATGTATAATCAGGGCGTGGTTTAGTTTAACACAAAGAAAAATTCTGAAGGATCTGTATGGTCTGCCCTGATATAGTCTAGAGGAGTACAATATTAGTCGGCAGTGAGTTATATGAATGTCAGCACATCACAACATTGCTACTGGAAATTAGATAAGGTGTGCTTTGATTATAGATTTGTTTCTCTCTTGATTTGCCCAAAGCTATATCTGAACGTGAGTTTATATACTGATACAATTAAAGTATTTATCAGTATATTTGTGCAGTGAGTTTATATACTGATAGACAAATAAAGTATTCATTACTATAAATTACATACAGTTGTTGTTGGGTGCTAATACAGAGTACACATGGCTGGATGAGGACTACTTGGATGACTTACGAGACACTAGTGGTGGTGAGCTGGAAAACAACTCCTCTATACTCATCCCACAACAGGTGAGAGATACCAAACAGTTACACTCTCCACTCTTCTTATAGTTATGGTATAATACACACCCATAACAATAGTGGAAAATGAGTGATTACTGTAAACTGGTTCATAGAGAATTGTATAATAACACCAGTGGATAAGGAGGGTTTACTGTACACGGAATATAGGAAATGGTATAATGCACACCTATTCATAGATAACAGTACAGGTATAATACACACCCATAACAACAATGGAGAACAAGGTATTACTATAGCAAACTGAACTAAGGATATTTCCAGAGACCTGAACGCACCAACACTGAAGAGGGCAGTGATGCCTCCCTCTCAGGACCACCCCAGGTTGACCACCTCACCCGAGTGCCCTTCTCGTCCTCGCCATCATCGGGCAGCATCGTGTCTGGCCTGAGAAGTCACTCCTGCCAGGCCTCGGCCGTGTTGCCTCCCGACCCCGACCAAGCCAGGAGGGTGAGGCGTATCTTCGTAACTCTTCTCATATTTTTCTTTTGGCCACAATAGATGAGCAGTCCTGTGCTTTTTCATAGTTCTTCTCATTCTTTTTAGGCCATAATGCAAGAACAGTCCTGTGGTCTGTCCTTGCTCTTCTCATATTTTTCTTTACGTCATGTCACAAGAACAGTCCAGCGCTTTTTCGCAGCTTTTCTTATATATTCCTTTTGGCCATAAATCAAGTCCTGTGCTTTTTTGTAGTTCTTTTTGTATCTTTCCTTTGGTCATAATGAAAGAACAGTCCTGTGCTTTTTTGTAGCTCTTTCATATTTATTTAGGCCATAACACAAGAACAGGCCTGTGCTTAATTAAGAGGAAGTGTGTTGCTGGGACAATGAATGTGCGTGGATGTAGTATGGTTGTAGGTAAAAGGGAGGAGATTGGGAGAGTGTTTGTTGAAAGGAAGTTGGATGTGTTAGCATTGAGTGAGACAAAGTTGAAAGGGAAGGGTGAATGTGAGTTTGGTTGTGTGAGTGGTAGAGTGTCAGGGTTGGAGAGGGTAAGAGCTAGGGAAGGAGTGGTTTTGATTCTGAGCGCAGAAGTGATTCGGAATGTAGTGGAGTGGAGGGAGTTGTAGACAAGGTTGATGTGGGTAAGAGTAAAATTTGGTCAAGAGACATGGGTGTTTGTGAGTGCGTATGGGCCGGGAAGTGAGAGGGATGAGGTGAAGAGAGGACAGTTTGGGAGTGAATTGGAGTAGTGTATACAGAATTTTGGGCAGAATGTGAACATCGTACTTTTGGGAGATTTGAATGCAAGAGTGGGGGATGAGGTAGTAGATGGGGTTGTGGGTAGGTATGGGGTGCCGGGAATAAATGAGAGTGGTGAAAGAATTATTGGGTTATGTGTAGAGAGAGAGCTAGTAGTTGGAAATACATTTTTTAAGAAAAAGGAAATATATAAGTATACGTGGGTAAGACAGATAAATGGGAGAATGGTAGATAGAGCTTTGATGGACTATGTGGTAGTGTCAAAGACTGCTTTACAGTATTTGTTAGATGTTAGAGTATTGAGGGGGAAAGGGTGTGGTATTTTGGACCAGTTCCTAGTAGAGGGTAGGTTAAGAGTGGGTTAGGAGTGGTACCAAGAAATAGGGAAGGAGTAAAGAGGGTTTTAAAAGTGAGTAAGTTGAACAAGAAAGAGAAGATTTGGAGTATCAAGAGGAGATTGCTAGGAATTGGAATGGAGTAAGGGAGAGGGAGACAGGTGAAGTAGAGGAGGAATGGGAAATGTTTAAAAGGGCAGTAGTAGGATGTACGGAGAAGGTTTGTGGTTGGAGACGGGTTGGGGGTGGTTTGAGGAAGGGTAGTGATTGCTGGTGTGAGGAAGTTAAGGCAGTTATAGTGGTAAAAAGGCGAGCGTTTGAAGTATGGTTATAGAGAAAATATCAGGAATCGTATGAGTGTTACAAGGAGAAGAGAAGTAGAACAAGGAGAGCTGTACGGGAAGCTAAAAGGAGGGCAGATGATAGGTGGGGGGGGGGGGGGAAGTTAACTGAAAGTTTCCAGGAAAATAAGAAAATGTTCTGGAAGGAAGTCAAGAGGATAAGGAAAGGGATATCAGGGAAAGAGGAAAGGGTGAAAGTAGAGGATGGTACCATGCTGGTTGAAAAGAAGGCAGTTGAGAGGAGATGGGCCGAGTATTTTGAGAGATTGCTGAATGTTGATGAGGATAGAGAAGCTGAGATTGTTGTGATTGAAAGGGGAAATGGAGTAAACAGGTTGGAGGGATTAAATGAGGTGCCAATAAGAAAGATAGAGGTAGAGGAGGCAATGAGAGAGATGAAAACAGGGAAAGCTTCAGGTTTGGATGGATGCGCTGTAGAATGTCTGAAATATGGTGGAACAAATATGATGGAGTGGTTGGTAAGGTTGTTGGTGGTATATTTTGACAGTTGTAAGGTCCCAATAGATTGGGTGAGTGCTTGTGTAGTACCTCTATAGAAGGGAAAGGGGATAGATACTAATGTACGAGTTTCGGGGGTGTAAGGCTGTTAAGTGTAGTAGGAAAGCTGAATGGGAAGGTGCTGATAAAGAGAGTCAGAGAGGGTACGGAGGCTGTGATTGGTGAAGAGCAAGGTGGCTTTAGGAGAGAAAGAGGTTGTGTGGACCAGATATTTGCAGTAAGGCAGGAAAGCAATAGGAAAGTTGAAGATGGGAATGGCACCGGGGGTGGATGGGATAACTGCTGAAATGTTAAAGTGTGGGGGGGAGGTAGTGGTAGAGTGGATGTTGCTTATATGCACATTGGCCTGGAGGCAGGGAGAGGTGCCAGAGGATTGGAGGAGAGCCATAATTGTACCTTTGTATAGGGAAGGGGAGTAAGGATGAGTGTGGTAACTATAGGGGAATAAGCCTTCTTAGTGTACCGGGGAAGGTGTATGGGAAGGTTCTTACTGAAAGACTGGTTGAAGTAACAGGGAATAAAGTTAGTGAGGAGCAGGGAGGGTTCAAAAAGGGTAGAGGATGTGTGGACCAAATATTTGCATTAAAATCAATAGTGGAGAAATATATTGGGAAAGGTAAGAAGTTGTATGCTGCCTTCTTGGACTTGGAGAAGCCATATGATAGGGTTGATAGGAGAGCTATGAAAGAGGTGTTGAGAATTTATGGTGTTGGGGGGGGTCTTTGCTGAAAGGCATTGAGGCCTTCTATGCAGGTGCAAAAGCATGTGTATGGGTAGAGGGTGATCTAGGTGAGAGATTTAATATTAGTGTATGGCAGAGACAGGGATGTGTTATGTCACCATGGCTGTTCAATATATATATGGATGGTTGTATGAGAGAGATGAAAGCCAAAGTGAATGGCCTGGGGGTGAAGTTGAGGCTGAATGAAGCAAATTGGTCCGTGGTGGCAAGTTTATTTGCGGATGACACTGTGTTGATGGCTGAGAGTGAAAGGGAGTTACAGAGAGTGGTAGACGAGTTTCAGTCTGTGTGTAAACGAAGGAAACTGAAGGTGAATGTTGGTAAAAGTCTAGTGATGGTATTTGATAGAGCTGAAACTGAAGTGATTGGTTTTGCTACACCTTACAGAGTGGCTGTGCCAACTGGGACGAAGTGTGAGATAACTCTGAGGGGTGAGATGATGGAGGAAGTGAAGGAGTTTAAGTGCCTAGGTACAGTTCTGTGTAAACATGGGATTATGGAAGTGAAAAGGGGTCTACAAAATAGTATAATCCTGCCAACACTGACATGTGCGTCGGAGACATGGACATGGAGTAGGGCTCATCAATCTAGAATAGGTGCTGTGGAAATGAATTACTTGAGAGGAGGATGTGGACTTACTAGGTGGGATGGAGAAAGTAATGAGAGTGTGTATGAGAGGTGTGGTATGAGTGAGAAGGCAATTGGTATTGAATGTGGAGTGGTTGAGAGATTGAAGTGTAATACATTGAGATGGTTTGGACATGTAGAGAGAATGCAAGGTGTGGAGTTTGTAAAGGAGGTGTATGGAAGTGAAGTTGTGGGACCTGGTGTGAGAGGCAGACTGCCGGTTAGATGGCAGAACAGAGTGGAAGAGTATGTGAAGGAGAGAAACGTGAGGGTCAGGGAGGGGCTTGACTAAGTAAGGAGGGAGTGTTGGAACAGGGAGAACTGGAGGCACTTCTGCCGTGGCCACCCCCTTGGGGGGAGTTCCCGGAGCGAACGAGGCGTCAGAGCTATAGATAGATTGATAGATAGGCAGGTGTGTGAAAATTTTTTAGAGATAAATAAAGAAGTAGTATGGGCATTCATGGATCTCGAGAAAGCATATGACAGAATTGATAGAAAGGGATTGTGGAAGGTTTTGCAGTTGTACGAGCTGGGGGGGAAATTATTGAGAGGAGTGAAAAGTTTCTATGTGAACAGTAGAGCATGTGTTAGAGTGGGAAGTAAGGTGAGTGAATGGTTCCCAGTATACGTGGGACTCCGTCAAGGCTGTGTGATGTCACCATGGTGTTTTATTATTTATATGGACAGTGTGGTAAGAGAGGTAAATGCTAGGGTGATGGAGAGAGGACTGAGCTTGGTGGACAGCAGAGGTAGAGAGTTGGGCCTAAATCAATTACTGTTTGCTGATGATACGGCGTTAGTAGCAGAGTCAGAAAAGGAACTGAGTATGTTAGTGCAGGAGTTTGGACGGGTGTGCAGGAGGAGGAAACTGAGAGTGAACGTGGCAAAGAGCAAAGTAATGAGATGTAGGAGGGGAGCAGAGGATAGAAGGATGAATATAATGCTAGATGGTGAAATATTGGAGGAGGTGGAGTGCTTTAAGTATTGGGGTCAAAGGTGATGGTGGATAGCAAAAAGGTGCGAGGAGGAATGAATAGGTTGTTTGAATGTTAGTCACTTAGAATGGATGTAAAGAGAGAGTGTATGAGAGATGCGGTATGAGTGAGAAGGCAATTGGCATTGAGTGTGGAGTGGTTGAGAGAGTGAAACGTGATACATTGAGGTGGTTTGGACATGTGGAGAGAATGCAAGGTGAGGAGTTTGTAAAGAAGGTGTATGAAAGTGAAGCTGTGGGACCTGGTGTGAGAGGCAGACCTCCGGTTAGATGGCAAAACAGAGTGGAAGAGTATGTAAGTGAGAGAAACGTGAAGGGCAGAGGAGGGATGGACCAAGTAAGGAGGGAGTGTTGGAACAGGGAGAACTGGAGACACTTCTGCCGTGGCCACCCCCTTGGGGGGAGTTCCCGGAGGGAACGAGGCGTCAGAGCTATAGTGGAAGAGGTATACCTGTGGAGCAAGGTAGAGTGATTGCGCGTGACAGAAACAAGTGGAGGAGGGTGGTGAATGCTTGAAAAGTGGACGCGGCTTCACGGTCCTTGGAGGAGTGGCCTGCATTGAGTGTTGCCCATGGCCGGCTGAATGCTGGAGGGGGAATTTGCCCTGTAGTGAAGTGGCAGGGGTAAACCAGCTTTTTATCTGTCGGGCCTTGCTATGGATGTAAACATAGCTGTACCCCTTGTAGTCCCACAAGGGGATGCGGTTGTGCAGTTGGGGTTGCTCCCTCCTCCAACATGGATTGGGGGGGGTTGAGATGTGGAGTGTATGTGTGTGTGTGGGGGGTGGGGTGAGTTCTATGTCTGAGCATTTTTTTTCGGAGGGTGTGCGACGTGACGGGGCTACCTCCAGTGTGGAGATGAGGGCCTGGTATATGTATGTATGTATGTGTTGTTGTCAGAGAATTGGAGGTCACTGATTCATCCAAACTTCACAGAGAAATACATTGTTTCAGTATAGGCAAGATTGTTTGTTTCTTGGCATAACATAGAGGACTTAGTAAAATCAAAGTTGGTAACTGCATCACCAAGCCCTTAATTAAGCGATGAAGATAACCAGTACAATATTTTCATAGACTCAATACGTGGAACCTAAGTACTGGTAACTTTTAGTACCTAACTAAGCCCACCTGTATTCTAGTATTAGGCCTTTGATTAAAATACTTGGAAAAATGTAGGCAGATTTATATGGCACTCTTGGATCTGGAAAAGGCCTTTGACTTAGAGTATAGGAAAGCTCTATGGGTTATATGAAAGGTATGTGAAGAATATTATAGGCTTCAGAAAGCAAACAACATTTCATGTTATACTTCAGGGCAGCATTGAATGTTGAGGGTGAAATGAGTTGGGACTTTTCTGTCTAATGTGAGTATGAACAAAATTGGTGTCTCTGTTAGTCATTATGATTGTTTACTGTATAAGTGGATGGTGTCATAAACCAAATGTAGAGTAGTGGGTGTGTGAGCAGGTTTGAAATATAAAGCATTCAGTTGTTGTTGTTGATGTTATCCCGGGGCAGAATGGCCTCCTGCCTCACAGACCCCTGGTACACTCTGTTTGCAGTGAAAAAGCATATTAAAATAAAGGAAGGGATGTCCCTACATGCCTGGGCTACCGAAGCAAATCCCAGGAAGATAGGACCAGAGCTTACTGGACCAGGGAGTATGGGGGCCTCCAACCACCAGGGAGATTGGGGGGAAGGTCTTTGATCCCACAACCAGTGCTGTGGGCCTAAGTCCATGTTACTGCACCTTCCATGAGACCAGTTCTGAAGGGACCATAAAAGGGAGGGAGTTTAAACTGCTGCATGCAAAGGGATAATGCACCCCCGTGTTATGGCGGTCCACATAGCAGTGAAAAAAAGAAAAGAGCCTCCGGTTGCAGTACACCTCACGTGTATTTTTAAAAAATCCATGTGGACAGATCTTGTCAAATCCACTAGAAAGTGACCAGATCCTACAACAATCTTTATTCTAGCCCTGTTGGGGATGGCTAGTATTCACAGAGAATAAAGTCAGTCCCCCTGGGCAAAAGCATTCAGCAATAATGCTAGGCCTGAGAACAAGAAGGGCCAATGTCAAAATATGGCCCTTTTGAGAGAAGCCTACTAGGAAACTGGAGTCTCACATGTCTGTCAGTGCTATGACGGCCAAAGTTGGTGACACGATAGGGAAGTTACACCAGCACACTGTTCTCGGCCAAAATCAATGAAACAAGGGTTACTAATAAAGAGTTATTTGCTATAAATATTTTTGGAGGGCAAAGCAGCACTATCACGTTTGTGAAAAGGCGTCAAATTACAGATTTAAGTTGATATTTTTATTGAAGAAATAAACACATCAGCTGTTAGTAGCTAATTTTCAGTAAAGCATTGAAACATACAAATGATTATTTCCCAAAATCAAATTTTTTAATGTTGGCCCTTCTTGTTCTTGGAGCTAAAATGGGAATTAATAAGCACAATGGTCTGTTATCTTAAACTTTTTTTATTTTTCTTATGCCAAGTATTGTTTTAGCCCTTTGTAAGTGGTTTTGATAGAGGAACCAGATGGCCCTTTTTTAGTATGGAATATTCTCTGATTCTTTATTGAAATAGTAATTTATATTTACCTAAATGAGCATATCTTTATTCTCAGGTGAGCTTAAGTAGCAGTGGAATTCACAGTTGTCAACCTTCAGTCAAACCTCTCATGAGCAACTCTGAGATACTCTTCAGGTACTGGAAGATTCAGGTATGTTTGACAGAAAACCAACAAACACATTTTTAGCAGTATATCTTCAGACTCCATGAGACAATGCAGCACTACAAAACTATTGATATATCATAACTTATAGTGCTGTACTGCACTATCACTCCAAAAATGATCCTTACAATTTTGTCATCATCATTATATTTTCAAGGGGTGGGGAGGCTCTAGCACCAGTGCAGGACCCCTGACAGGTAAGGGGTCCAGCTCTGAGGCTATTTGAGTGTTTGGTGGGGTCATAGTTTGAGAGCGGGGTCCCCATCCCTCACCCTTCCCCCCCATATCATAGGGGATACAAGGCTGACTGCACCATCTTGCAATGGTGGGCGATGGCGACACCACTTCCCTACACCTAACAATTTTGTGCTAAGTAATATATGACACAACACACAAAGAATTAGAAAATTCACCTTGAGACAACTCGAGCTGTACTGCACTGGAATGACTTCTTTCACAGAAGTGAAGGGACTTTAATTGTGGATGCAAGAACTTGTGGAGTCGAGATGAGAATTTCATGGGTTTGAAAGGGGAAGTGATCGTGAGTGTGACCCATTTTACTGGGTATATTTGTCCCTCAGTTCTGTACGTACTATATATCTATAGCTCTGATGCCTCGTTCCCTCCGGGAACTCCCACCAAGGGGGTGGCCACGGCAGAAGAGTCTCCAGTTTTCCCTGTTCCCGCACTCCCTCCTCACTTGCTCCATCCCCCCTCACCCCCTCGCACTTATCTCTCTCTCGCATACTCTTCCACTCTGTTCTGCCATCTAACCGGTGTCTGCCTCTCACACCAGGTCCCACAACTTCACTATCATACACCTTCTTTACAAACTCCACACCTTGCATTCTCTCCACATGTCCAGACCACCTCAATGTATAACGCTTCACCCTCTCAACCACTCCACACTCAATACCAATTGCCTTCTCATTTATACCACATCTCTCTTCTGGTTCACCCTTCCTTAAGTCCGTCCTTGTTCCTTCCCAGATGAGAGTACCCACAACAGACAAATCCTCCTTTTCCCTGGGAAAAGCACACAGGGAAAATGCCTGATTAAAGTAGGTTAGGTTACACAGCCCACCATTAGCTGGCAACCCCCAGCTGGTATCGCTCTCGCTCCGTCAGTGTTGCCAACGAGGAAAGCGCCCAAGCCGCCCCCACGTACACAATTATTCTGTTGGAATATAGAATAAATAAACAGGACACTGTGAATGTTACGTATCCCACCGCTGCCACCATCATGTACTTGTGGGGTCGTCCAACTCAGCCTCAGCTACTGGGAAATACCTGCTGGAAACTCTCACTTATCCTGTTGGGCTGGTTTCACGTACCACCCAATAATAGACCTCTGGTATCAGCCAACTTACCACCGTTGTCTGAATTACCACCCTAGTCTTCCTGGGGAATTAAGTTAGTTACTCAAGGTTTAGAGTAAACTCGTGGACTTGTCTCAATTTACTGAAGTATATCGGGTACAGGTTACAGGTTATACTACACAACTTGTGTCTCTCTAAGATAATGCAGGAAGGTGAACCTCTTCTCGCCAAGGCAGGGCTTGAATTGCGCCTCTCTTCTGTCACACTGCTTGCTCGTACCACACAGTGCCACACCCTTCCCAAGATGATAGATTGCAATGATGGTATTTACAATGCTAAGCTTACATATGAAATATAGACAAGTTAGATACAAGTTTATATAAGAATAATGTGAGTAAATATATATTGTCCCTTTCTCTACATACAAGATGACAATATGGAGTTGATTATAGTATAGAGATTAACATGTAGATAATTACAGAGTGAATCTAGCAATCAGTAGCTCAGCATGGAAGATTCCCTCACACTGCCACTCAGCACTTTTCAAAGGATGTTGTGTCTAATGAAACTGGCTTGAACTGCTTTCAGCCCTAACGGTATGTTCCACCACCCATGGGTATATCATGTATTGTGAACGTGACTACTGGCGCGGATACAAACTCCTTCCAGAATAATTTCTTGTTTTCTCTAAACTTCTCACTCAGTTTCATACCAAACTCCTCATCCACTCTCCTTTTACTCTCACTCACCGTCTTTTTCACTTTCCTCTTAACACTCATTGTATTCCCTCTTCCATCTCTCTTTAGGTTTTTATATGCATTTGTATGTATATGTAGATGGATGTGTGTATGGTGGGCATTACATTTTGTTAGGTTTTTATATGCATTTGTATGTATATGTAGATGGATGTGTGTATGGTGGGCATTACATTTTGTTAGGTCTTATATGTTTTTGTGTTTGCCTATTTGCATTTGCACTGGTATGTGTTTGCTTTAATAATAATATTTTATGTGTGGTGTTTCTTGGTGAGTGTGTAGGTGGGTGTACTTGAAAAGTCTATACTGAATATTATATGTATAGGGCTCTATACCACACTTGTATATGAACTTTCATGCATTATAATAATTATTATTTTCCTGTGATGTAATATATAACAGATTAAGAATGTTGTGAATTAGGCCGCTGAACAAATAGCGCTTGACCTCAACCAATAACTTTCTTCAGGTCTATATAAAAGCTTTGGCTTAATGGACCTGGCCAGAATGCCTGATTTATTATTTGTACCATATTATATTTGTTGTTTAAGGCCAATAAAGTATCAATCAAAATCAATCAAATCTTTCATATTTCTCTGCAGGGCTCTCCTAAAAGCCTTCCTCTTATTTTCTACTGCATCCTTCACTTCTTCAGACCACCATGCACTCCCTTTCTTCCCCCTCTTTTGTCCTTTGTACCCCACCACTTCTGCTGCTGTCCTACACACTAAAGTTTTGAATGTTTCATACACATCATTCACTCCCACTCCCTCCCCTATCCCCATCCTTGCATCCCCCAGCTCCTCTTATATTCCTCCCTATATTTCGCTTCATTTAATTTCCCACTAGCCACCTCCCTCCTGTTCCTCACCCCTTCATCCCTCCTCCCATGTTCCCACTTAACCCTAACCTTCATCATTATCAACACTGCAAATGGTCGGAGCATTGGATCATTCCTCTCACCACTTTCGCATCAAACACATCCTTCCTTAACCTTTCATCCACTGCCACATAATCAATCAGACTCTTCTGCTCTCCTCTCTCATCTCTTCTCCATGTATACCTGTGGCTCATCTTGTGTAGTACGTACTAGTTTTCTGAATCAATTTTTTCACTCCTTGCTCCTTGAAAACTGGATAATGATGATGACAATGATGATAATATTACCGTTACAGACCCGCCTGAGGATGTCATCAGTGGCACTACAAAGGTGGATGATGTCAGTACTATGTCTGGTTGTGATGTGGTTAGCCATGAACCTGATAGCTTGGCTCAACTTTGATCCAACACTCATTGATCTGGCCAACTTTTTCCTGCCACTTATGCTCCTCCCACTTATCTCTTCAGCCTATGCAGAGGTTAACCAGGAAGGACTGCGACTTCTAAAGGTAAGCATGTATGTGACTTTAGTTGTGTAATATTACTCCTGCGATTCAGTATGTATTTTAAGTCATTCATAGTTCCCATTTCAGTCAGCAGTACATGCCCCTAGCATTTAGGTTGTCATTAGTATATTCTTATGGATAAATCATGAAGGAAATACATACAGTACTGACTGTCACCCCATTCTGTATGAAAGGGATGCAGTCTATGCTTCTTTTTTTTATTCTTTTGAGATGAGAAGATATGCCATGGACAGAGAAAGAAAGAGAACTTATACCTAACAATATTCTTTTACTTGTTTCATCTTTTTATCCCACTGTTGTGTTTTTGGAGATGGTGCAAAGTCATGCCACATTACACATAGGTACCTAAACCCTCCATTCCTTCTGTGTTAACAAGTCACAACAGATCAGTTCATTACCCATTTTGCCTCTGATAAACTGTCCAATTATGATTGCTCAGCGGAACAGAGTGATTGAAAATGCTAATATTGTCCATTAAAGTAGAGAAAAATAATTCTTTCATTTAAATTTCTTTCAATATGTGGAAAGTTGAAATTCATTATCCAAGAAGTAACTTGACTCTTATCATATTAATTACCTTGAATATAAGAGAAATGAACTTGTATTGTCTCACCCTGCTCTCTTCTACTGGTACTGGTATTTGTTATTTAACTTCATACAATACATTTATTGCAGGAAGTAATGTATAACATGTTCATTCATATGCTATCCCATTGTTTGAAGTATATTAAAATGTGTAAGCATGGCTTTAACTGCTGTTGAAGATCAGTGCTGGAGATATTTAATGTACATAGCTGTAAGAAGTTGTTAAACACTGTACAGATATGTTCATTATGGGTACCTCACTTATATTTCAGTTCATCTGTCCTGTGGAGGAGAGATTGCGGATGTTGTATGTGTTACAGAACTCTCCACTACAGATGACAGTGTATGGGTTCTCCTTGTCTTACTCCACCATCACTACAGCTGCCTTTGGTGTCCTCTTGGCATTTGCTTCTAAAGTGTTGATTCAAGAGATTTCAGGTACAAATTCATCCAGATAGAATCTCAGGGTATAAGTTATAAACAGAATCTTTGTAGGTTTTAATATCTTCTGTGAGTGAGTTTATCTCTAAGCCTCTACAAGGCAAAGATGTTGCATTTTTAGTTGATGCACAAATCCATATGATAAAAGTACAGAATATTTTAAACGGTAGATTGAGAGTCCCATAGAATATTTTTATTGTTTTAATTGAAGAGATATATTTATATATATTACACCATATAAATTGCCCGGGGGGCTGACTTTATTCTCTGAATACTAGCCATCCCCAACAGGGCTAGAATAAAGATTGTTGTAGGATCTGGTCACTTTCTAGTGGATTTGACGAGATCTGCCCACATGGATTAAAAATCCATATCGTGCTTTAATTTTCTTTTTTTCATCCTTATTTTCTTTTTCAGTTACTACCCATCGAACTGAGAGTGCATTTTGACCCATGTTTGTAACTTCCTCATACACACCAAAATTCTTCCAACTTCTCATTTCTTCTTGTTTTGCCTTGTCAAGTTCTTGATTTTCCATGTTTTCACAAGCCATTACTATTTCACTGGGTTCATGCACTCCATTCTCTTCTAATATAGGTATCCACTTTTCTACATCTCTGTTCCAGTCAAGGGCTGATAAGCTCCCATCCTCATGTTTAATATTCCTCCAATTACTGTATTTTCCTGTAGATTTTCCAGCACGACTATGCATAGTTACTGTCTGCCACTCATCTGACTCTTTTGAAAGGAACTTTACTTTCTGTCCAATCTTTGGGATACTTTTGACTCTCACACTGTCTTCATGTGTATCCTCAACTATACTGTGATATTCTTCTTCTTTGTCATAACTTTCTACAGGATTTTCAACTGGATTTATAACTGCTTCTATCTCTTTCTTCTCAGTTTTAACTTTTGCTTCTTCTTTTGTTTGATGTCTCAGTGTGTCAAGTAGTGCGTTTTTCCCATCTTCGGTGTCTCTGTCAAAACTGTATGGTATTTCCTGAACATGGTTTTCATGGGCTCTTACAATATTTGAACCATACTTCAGAATCATTGTTTTACCATCTTGACCAATGATTACAGCTGGTCCTTTCCACTCCTTTTGATCTTTTCTCTTGAAATAGACTTGATCTCCATTTTCAAGTGGCCTTTTAGTGGTTCTAACTTTATGTCTTAGTGCACATCTTATTTTCTCAGAGGCTTCAGCAGCAATAAAAGCCTTCCTTGATGAGTGGCTAGCATTGAGGTGTTTCGCAACAATCTCACTGGATGTTGTACCCTCTAGAGTGGGAAGTTCATCATTCAGGGTACATGGCAGGTTAGGATTCCGTCCATATACAAGTTGATACGGGCTGAAACCCCCCCACCATCTGAAGACAGTTCTTTGCATTAACTGCCCAAGCTAAGGCCACTCTTAATGACAATTTTGGTTGCTCTGCCATTATTTTTGTCACCATTTCATCTATTACTGCATGGTTACATTCACACAGGCCATTACTGCAGGGTGAATATGCTGGTGTATGCATCAGTTGAATGTTCATATTTTCACACATATCAAGGAATGTGGTGTTGGCAAACTCCCCACCATTATCACACAAAAACTTCACAGGAGCTCCTAAACCAGTTCCCAACCATGTTTCAATGACTTGTTCAACAATCTCCTTAGGTTCTTTACTTTTTGTCACACATGATTTTGAGAACCTTGTAGCCATATCTACCATATGAAGAAAATATGTATCACCCTTCTTATACTTGTGAAGACTAATTGGACATCTGTAGGATGGGTAGCCAGCTCAGAATGACCATAACTCCAAATTCACTTTTACGCTCTTCTGACAATTCTAAGTATGTTTTCACTCTCTGATTTCAGTATATAACGTCACAAAATAAAAATTTTCAACACAACAATATGAAATATAACGTCACTGTCGTTTTTACATACATACATGTACTGTATATGGTAATTAGCGCAAAAGTGAAATGCTGAAAACGCATCCTCTCATGCTCACTGCTCTCCCTACACTGGCTGCCAGAGGCTGGGTTGAGTCGGCGGACTCTCCTAATCAAGTACAGTATGTTGTGACGCACATATTAAAAAATGCGCCTGTCGACAAATGCTGACACCCGTGGTAACCCACACTTGGTGGTGATGTCGACAATTGCCGACACCCTCGGTTTAAGGGTTAATAATATAGTGGAGGCATTCTAATATTGTAATTTTATACTGTATTTAATTAATGTAAATTCTGCACAATAAAAATTGCCTTAGGCTGTGGCTTTGGAACCATCCACTATATTTCCGATTAGTTTTGAACATCGCTAAGTGAGAATTCATTAAATGAGCAACCTAACATGCTAGTTACCTGAGATCTACACCTACCTGTGTATTACAACAATCCCTTATTTATTGGTTAGCATTGTACTTTAGTGAACCTGTAGTTTTAACACTCTTCGGGATAGATATAAAGCCTGGCCAAATTAGACAGAAAAGTTATTACTCTCCTGCCTTGGCCAGCCTTGATGGGGAAATTCTCTAGATCGAACAAGGCATAAATCCATATGAGTGAATTACTTTATTATACTGTTGTAATAGTTTTTAATATTTTTCACAGCCAACACTGTACTGGCATGAACACAGTTGGTAACATGTCTGTAGCTGGAGAGACAGGTGTGCACACAGTGTCACCTGACATCATTTACCCTGTTCAGTACAGTATAACTATTACGTAATATATAATATAAGATTCATAGAAAAACTGATGTTATAAATTTCCCAAGGTAACTACTGAGTATTTACTATCATGTTTGACAATAATTTTGCAGCCTAACCTGCTTAATTATATTGACCACATACAAAAGTCATAATTAAGTTATACACTACCTTATTTATGTATACAGTATTATGTGTTGCTGGTACTCCTCGCTGACAACTCACCGACACCAATTTCCAACACCACAAAACAGTCTTCTCTTGATTAGTCACACCAATAACTGACAACACTCCTACAAACCAACTCCTCAGCAACAAATTCACCACAGCAACACACACACAACTTCTTATTATTAGCCAAACTCACAACACAAACAGGAGCCCCTGACAACCTTCCTCTCTCCACCAAAATCCGCTGATCGACTCACCACTCTAAGCACTCTTTCAAGTTTCAACTCTCCTCACCAATACTTTCTCCTTTTTCAACGGCACACTCTTACAACTTTCATGATGTCATAAAATCAAAGTTATGACTTCAACCTCTCTTTTTAACACCAATATATTATTATTTATATCTGTATAAATTTCTTTATACAATATTATACTAAAATAACATTATGCCACCAATCACCAAATACAACTATGTTTTCTTACTGAACAGTGTTCTTAATTCTTCTGATGGAATTAATAATTATCTTTTCAATATCTTTGGTCAACTTGTTTTCAAAATAATATTTAATGATTTAATTTAATTATTTAATTAGTGTGATAACTTACTTTATTGTAGCCTATCCATTTTGCTGATAAATGATTTATCATAATACAGCATGTTTTGCAACATTTTCTTTTTAAAATTATTGGGGTAATAGAAATATCAAGCTCAGTTGAATATTTTTGTATTTCTAGATTACTAGTATATAGGTCAACAGTATTTTATTCTGTGATATATGTATGTACAGTAGGTTTGCTCAATGCATGTTTTCTCAATGCACGATTCACCTATTGTGCAACGAACCCCATATCAGCATAATATGGCCAAGAGTGGCCAAAATCCGCAGCTGTTCCAAAAAGCACATCTATATCTGGTTTCCGAGTGAAACTAGCCACTCCCCCAAACCCACGCTACAACCAGCTGCTCCTCCCAGCTGGCTTCTCTGTCACTTGTCTCCCCCCGGTCCCCCGCTCCCTCGCGTCCTGCGTAACCCCCTCTCCATTGTCACCGACTAGTTGCTCCCAACCCTACACCCTACCAACACCTGCCTTCATCAGGCCAAAGGTCGAGTATAAGAAGAAATTCCTGTCGCACGCTCTGAAGCTTCAGGTGATTAAGAAGGAGGAGGAGGGAAGAGGAAACACGTCGATTGGCAAAGAGTTTGTTCTGGCAGAGTCTACCATACATACAATATGGAAGAACAGGGAGGCCATTATGTCAACTGTAAGGAGTTATGGTGCTTCTGCTCTTGATGGACGAAGTCGTTCCAGTAACCCAGCAATCATTTTAATGGAGCTGTATATTGCTATCTTCATTATGTGTAAGGAAACAGTGGATGATGTGAATGAAATCAACATTGAACGCTGTGCTAGTGGGAGTGGTGGTGGGGTGGCGGGTGAGGGTAGTGGCACAACCACAGGAGGAACAGCGGGTAGGCCGACATAGCCTCGAAACCCCATCTCTCCCTTGTGTGCTTCTGCTGTACTGCTATTTCTTCGATAAGAACTTATATTCATTGCTACTGACTCATAATCAAATCACGATTACCAAATACTGTACTTTACCCTACATATTGGTGTATAAGTTCTCTGTAATTGTCAGTGTGAGGCAGAGGTAATTTTCCCCATATTAAGATGTATTTATAATATGCGATTTCTCTTTACGCGAGCTCCTCTGCCAGTCTGCCGCTCAAACAGGCGCGCAGTAGGCGAACCTACTGTATTATGTTAACTAAATAATAGTTATGAAATGTACTTCACTGTTTTGATAAAATCATGGATATGATTAGCTTTGATTATATTAGAATGCTGTTGGACTAAAGCTTACCAAATACATATTTCTAAATGCTATATATGCTGTTTGAAAAGGTAACTATTTTAATTTCTTTGTAAATTATATTTAATGAGAAGACTTGATGGTTGGTCCAGAAAAGTTTCAGTTAACAACAGTAGTCGGAGTTAAACACACCATAGATATATCAAAACAAAATATTCTAATTTTAAACAGCTTATGGTATTATAAACCATAATATATCTTTGCCTTAAAGGGATATTTTTGTGTTGGTGAATTAGAGGGCTACTGATTCCTCCAAACTATGTCACGAAACAGATCCCCCTTTAAGGTTATCTATTTCCTGGCATGCTTTGGAGGAATCACAGACCCAGGGTCCATAGAATATATGGACCCTGCACAGACCTATCAATTCACGGACAAGAGAATCTCCCCATAAATTCACCATTATTTAACAATTTTGTACGATAAACAACAATGATCTTCATCCATTATAACAAATAATGAAGTTTAAGGGGGTAGTACAGTGTTGATAAATCTGCAGCAACTGTTTACTCCAAACTTCCAAGCAACAGGACACCAATATTTCTGTTAATCTGGTGCTGTTTCCTGGCATGCTTTGGAGGAATCAATGTGCTCTAATGCCCCAAATGTATACTATCCCCTTAATAAATTTGGTATCAGTACCGTTAAAGAAAAAGTCTTTGCTGTCCAAAACTGGAAGATATTTAAATTACAGTAAGTACTTGTAATATTAGAGGGCATAGGAATGTAGTGTCTCCATTGCCCACCATTCTTGTGATGGTACAGTCGCAGTCAGAAGTTGTGTCCCGATTCCCTGACATGATGAATCGCAACCAGACGAGTTCAATGGATTCGAACAATGGTGCACCTTGCACCTCTCTCCACACAACATACCGTTGTTTGAATCTTCCAACTTCGTCTGGTTGCAAATCATCGTTCCAGGGGATTGAGACACAACTTCTGACTGCAAGTCTACAGTCAGCCTCTTATCCCCTACGACAGATCGGTGGTATATACGATGTAATCTGCGACTAGTACCAGACATGTAGGCGATATATCGGCGTATTGCGTAAAATGAATACAAATTTGAATTTTTAAATTTGTTCTTATCAACAGCGATACAGGTACGTATGATGGCAGCATGCTGTCGACGATATATTGTCCAAGATATTGTCGACGTGTCAACGAATGCATCGGTGCAAATGCAGAAAAATTCTGACGTACCTCGCAGACAATACACCGAAGCCTTTGCCTATGCCTCGCCATCATTGACGAGCCTATGGCGCAGTTTCAACGGCGCATCAGGGAGATGTAGGCGCTACATTGCCGACAACCGTACGATAAATTATTATTGTTGCACTACCCAGTACATATTGTACGGGTATGTTGTATTCGGCTCGCCGGTGCATCGACGACACCTCGCTGTACACCTGTATGATATCAGTGGACATAGCAACTTTTTTTTTTATTATGGCGATGCCTTGTCAACATAGGCGATTATACGTACACTCGACCCTCGATTTAACGGAAATAAAGGAGGTTAACCATGTCCGTTACTGGAAAATTGATGTGATCTAGGGGATAAAATGGAATTAATACTGTACTGTACATACAAAATACAGTACAGTAATGCTAAACTCATGTTAGAAGTAAGGACAATGTCCATTGAGAGGTTGTTCACTCTAAAGGGGTTAGGCTTAAGTGCGAGGGTAGTAGGGGGCTGACGGCACACGTAATATTGTTCAGTGTTCCTTGGGTTTTCACTCGTATAGTACACACGCATTTTCTGAATTTGTATTAAATATTTTTTTTAAATAAATATCAGCTGGCTGACTGAACAACTCCCCGTCACTGATGCTGTGAGCCCGTGCACGCCTGACCGTGTTCTGGACAGAGTACTTACATGTTGGGTGGAAACACCACACTGTCACCTACTGCGGACAACATTTTCAAGTAACAGACTTTCTGTCCGATGTATACTGATTGTCCGGTAGCAAAAAGTGTATAAAAGGGTATATACATCGTAATAGAAAATGGCAATATACGTGATAATTACCGGCATGGCAATGTTTTCCATTGCAAAGCACTCTCATGTCGTCACTTGCTACTAAAACCCTTACGACTGGGTATTTATTGTAAGAATTACAGTTTTGTAGCAGTGTTGCCAGATCCGGCTAGGTCCCAGTATTTTGCCCCGGTCATTTACTATACTGTGCTTTACCATGGTTATTTCCTGGTAATTTGCCTAGGTTAGGTCCCGGTAGTCTGATGCGGTCTAAGTTAGGTTAGGTTAGGTAAGGTCAGACTAATTTCAAAATGTCCCATTTGAATATACCCTACCTTGGCATTTGCTGAGGAAATGCCATAGAAGAAAATAGTATTAGAATTGTCTAAATAAGTGGGTAATGAAGGTAAAAAAAACCGTACGCAATAACGGTAATTCTTTCAATATTTACCTACGACTGCACTCAATTTATATATATATATATATATATATATATATAAATATTTTTTTATAAAAAAAAATGTATATAAAAAGAATGAAAAAAAAAATTATAAAAAAAATTATAAAAAAAAATTATAAAAAAATTATAAATTTTTTTTTATAAATTTTTTGTTTATAATTTTTTTTTTATAAAAATATTTTTTTTATATAAAAAAAATTTATATATATAAAAAAAATCTGTAGAGTACAGATCAAGCCTATCGTAACCCAACCTAAACAAACCTGACCTATCTATATTTTCTTGTAAAAGTTCCAATAAATATCATGAAAGAACTAGTTACTAAACTGAGCGAGTGTTGAATTGGTTAGTGAACTAGATACTACACTAACTTATAGACGGATTTTGATAAAAATTCACAGTATTATTGAACATTATGAAGACTAAAAGTCATTAAATTTTATTAGATCTAGGTAAAATCCAAGATCAGGAATTATTATAATTTACATAATTACAGCGGTAAGGATGAGGATGAAATACGGGAAAGTAAAACCTCAGACTTTATTTGGCGTTTGCGAGAGTTCTTGCTGGGTCGAGTGCCGTTCTATTATTACCGAGTATCCAGGCAGTACTAATGTAACCAGCAATACTTACCATTATAATCTCGTTTTACCTTTTAAACAACCCCTGGAGATATTGTTCAAGTACTTCTGTAACAAACAAACACATACACGTTTTCTCCCTCACGTACACTTACATTAAACACATACACACACACACACATCAGCTGATTATATAACAAAATTTAAAAAGAATAATATATATATGTATATATCAATACCATTACTTTTCATTTTGGCTCTTTTTTATTATATATATATATATATATATATATATATATATATATATATATATATATATATATATATATATATATATATATATATATATATATATATATATATATATATATATATATATAATAAAACAGAGCCAAAATGAAAATTAATGGTATTGATACTACAGTAATTACGACATAAATAAAATATTTGATATATATTAATGAAACTAACAAATCACTTAAACAACAATCAAGGGTAGAAGGTGAAGTAGTGTGTAATCTTGTGTCGATAACAGTTATTGTCATTTGTGTTGCTGGGCAGGTGACCAAGTGGTTTTACAATGAACGAAGATGGGACACTGTGAGAGAATAATGTTAATGAATGAGAGTGAGGCAGCCCTAATATACTAAAGAAAGATTATAGAAGAGTACAGTTATATATATATATACTTGTTAGTCATTGTCCTTACAAATGAGGTTAGTCACTATGAAGAGAAAATGTAAACTAGGGATAGCAATTAAAATCACATTCCAATCACAATCACACACACACTCTCCCCATTCGTTTTAGTTGCAGTCACAGTCCCCTACGCAACCACACACTCTCTCCATAACTTTTATTTACAATCACAGTCTCTTCATATAGGCTATACATGCCTTTACACTATCCCCCCTTGCAATCACAGTCTATTTTCTTTACACGAAATAACATTCACTCTTCCATTCGTCTGTTGTTTACATGTGGTCACACCTCCTTCGTGCACCCTGTGATGCGGTGGATGTTTTCCCGCCCGCTGTACAATATGTTTATTATTGTTACTACATATTATTATCAATGATGTCATTGTTTTCATTCATGATATTTCTGCAATTCTTTACATATAATTACTCATATTAATTTCCCACCATGTATCAAATAACTTCATGGCCTTTAGCGGCAACGGGCTTGTACTAAAGGTATACAAATAAAGAACTTTAAAAAAATATCCACATTTAGAACTAGCCTGGTGGTCAACCTTAGTTCCTGTGCCCCAGATTTTGGAAAATGTCCGAACCTAACTCCTCCTAGACCATACCAGATATCATCATCAAACTTTCAGGGAAGTTTCCTACAGTATTGGTGTAGGTTTTAAACCTATTTAGAACTAGTCTAGTGGTTAAAAGGAAAATATTCCCGTAGTGACTTTAATCATCAGCGACGATTTTCAACTCCGCTCGGCCTTCCAAAGGCTTCAGCTTTGGATACCTAATTTTTGTACTCATAAACTATAGTGTCTAAACCGAGCAACTAAATAATATATATATAAGTATGTGTGTGTGTATAAGTAGTAGAGTATTAGGTGTACGTGAGCTGAAGGAAAGATTCTTGAGTAATTAAGGGGATAGTATACTTTTGATAGATTGGAGCGCTTTGATTCCTCCATAGTATGCCAGGAAACAGGACTAGATGAACGAAAATATTGGTGGTGTGTTGCTAGGAAGAGATTGGAGGAATTATTATCTCCAAAAATGCCAAGACGCTACCCTCCCCTTAAGGAGGTGATAAGGGAGATAATAACACTGTAGCCACGATCCAAAGGTACATTTTTTGTTTCATTTTTATATCATGTAATTGACTTTTTGTACATTGTCTTTCTCTGAGGATCTGGGGGTGGCTGTTATTGTTCATTTCTTTAATGCATGGTACTGGGTTGTGGCTGTTGTTAAGGTGATGGTGGTGGTGGTGATAATCTTATTGTTGTTATTGGTGGTGGTGATAATATAGTTGTTATTGATAATGCTGGTGGCGATGCTGTTGTTGTTGTTTTTATTGATGTTGGTGGTGGTGGTGGTGATAATATTGTTCTATTTTGTAATGGTGATGGTGGTGGTTGTGTTACGGGCTAACCGGTTAATGTTTGGTTTCGTAATGTTGTTTTTGGAATTTTCTTGTTACCTCAATTTACTACTCCATGAATCCAAAAATACGACTAAAACATGGCTTGGGGTAAGCCTACACTAGATTCGAGTCCAAGCGAGGTTTTAACATCCACTAAAACCTATAAATCTTACAAGTCTTTTTCCAGCTGGGAGGGAGGGAAGAACTGTGATCTGTGCTGATAACATAGATGATTAGAGCAGTGGTTAGTAACAGAGTGGAGGGATGAGATAAACACGAAGGGACAAAGATTCGTTAGCTTGCTAGTTAGTTGTGTACCGAAAACATTCCAACTTTGGTTCTTTGCACGCACTAAGATTTGTCACGCCTATTGTAACACCGATTTTTTTTTGTGAGTGAGCGAGTGTACAAAGTTTTAAATTAAATACATGAATCTACAAACAACAGCTTACGTAATGTACAAATACACGTGGACTGATTCCAAACTATATAATAATTAACATGCGACGTTCCACAGATAAAACCCACCCACCCACCCACCTATACCCAACCAATTAAGATTTTATAAGTAGTTGGATCACAGTGCAACAACAACAACAGGGTCGGTCCTTCAGCGCCACTCCAACTGTTATCTCCGTGTCCAGTGGTGGGTTCGAGTGGTGAGATGACCCACAACTGAACTTAGGGTCACTATACCTCGCATCACCGGTTGGTTGGTTGGTTGGTAGGTTGGTTATCTGCTTACCTTGAGGAGAAAATAATGATCTTTGGTTCGTTCGCTAGTGAGATAAGAAGGTGGTGGTGGTGGTGGTGGTGGTGGTGGTGGTGGAATTTTTTTTCTGATTATTTTATTTGTTTCTACCCAGCCAGGCTCATGTATAGTTTTGGTTGAAGTCCCATGTGACGTCTACTGTATTTTGTGCTTTATTTACACACAGTCAGTCCCAGGTTTATATATCATTTTTCTTCGAGTATTCAGTAACGTTATGAGCCTCAGAGTATAATATAAACTTCAATGTAATATGATTATGACCCCCCCCCCCCCGCCGACCACACCACACATGACCAAATTTAACCAAAGCTTTGATCCTTACATAGTAGCCTACAGTAGACCTATATATATATATATATATATATATATATATATATCTTGTACTTTGATATAAATGATCTAAGTGAGTTTCTTCATATAAACGAGTGAACGAGTCTGGGGGGAAGGTAGTTTCAGGAGGATATTCTAAGGAGAGTGGGGAGGAGGGAATTCTTCATACGATACAGTTTAATACTATTTATACAGACTTGAGTAACCTTAGTAGTGTGAAGCTGAGTAAAAATAATCAATGAGAGCTTACAGTGGTTTATATACAACTACCCTGAAACCGACCTTTTAACAAGTAAGCAAGAAGAGAGAGATCTCAGAGAGGTGTAGGGAGGTGTGGTAAGGTGGTGTGGAGGTGTATAGTATGGAGGTGTGGGGTGTAGGGAGGTGTGGTGGGGTGTGTGGTACGGTGGTGTGGAGGTATAGAGAGGTGTGGTAAGGTGATGTGGAGGTGTAGGGAGGTGTGGTAGGGTGTGTGGTAAGGTGGTGTGGAGGTGTACAGTATGGAGGTGTGGGGTGTAGGGAGGTGTGGTGGGGTGTGTGGTAAGGTGGTGTGGAGGTATAGAGAGGTGTGGTGAGGTGGTGTGGAGGTATAGAGAGGTGTGGTAAGGTGGTGTGGAGGTATAGAGAGGTGTGGTAAGGTGGTGTGGAGGAATAGAGAGGTGTGGTGAGGTGGTGTGGAGGTATAGAGAGGTGTGGTGAGGTGGTGTGGAGGTATAGGGAGGTGTGGTAAGGTGGTGTGGAGGTATAGAGAGGTGTAGTGAGGTATGGTAAGGTAGTGTGGAGGTATAGGGAGGTGTAGTGAGGTATGGTAAGGTGGTGTGGAGGTATAGGGAGGTGTAGTGAGGTATAGAGAGGTGTGGTAAGATGGTGTGGAGGTATAGAGAGGTGTGGTGAGGTATGGTAAGGTGGTGTGGACTTGATGTGGGTTATGATTGGAGGACTGAAGTGGGAGGATGGGTGACATTACAGAACAGTACGTGACACTTAACATGAAATATGCCCATAGTAACTAGAGGCGCCCGGCTGAACACACACACACACACACACACACACATACGGGACATTACGTGCTTGACTCAATCCTGTAAAGATACAAATAGGTAAGAACAAATAGGTAGGTAAGAACACACACCAGTTGGGATTATGCTTTTTTCACGTGCAGTCACATACAACTGTTCTTCAGAGTACGTTTGAGTTGTCCCAGACCCAAAATAATGAGATATCACACACAATAATATCATGGCACAAACGGTCCGTAATAATATTTCACTTGTATTGAATTTTGTTTAGAAGTGGAAAGAAACTATTGTCATGTTCCAGAGATGCTTGTCATTATAATCGTGTCTCATTGGATTAGAATAATAAAAAAATCACAAAAATTCTTTAGCCATATAATGACGAAGGAGTAAAAGAGACACAGTGACAACATTGAGAGACCACATGATTATACAGGAGAGAGAGAGAGAGAGAGAGAGAGAGAGAGAGAGAGAGAGAGAGAAAATTTTGTACTAAGCTTGCAAGGGGAGGGAGGGAAAGGAAAAACACGCATTTGCTAAGAGACATTATCAGCATCCAAGTGTTTACATCTTGGAGTTATAAGAAGATGATAAAGGATTGGTTTATAATTATCAAGTGTCTGGGCACCCACATAGCAACACCCATATCTCTCTCTCTCTCTCTCTCTCTCTCTCTCTCTCTCTCTCTCTCTCTCTCTCTCTCTCATACACCAGCAGGATGTTATATATATGCAGGCGTTAGCATTATCAAATTATCGACGTCTAGAGTTTGTTTCCTAGATTGGTGGTAGTTGAGTCTCTTTGTTCTTCACTCTCTTACTCCTGCCCACGTTCTATGTCTAATAAGAGGAGATGTGATTTTTCCCTGAATGGCTGAAGTGACTGATGAGATGTAGTGACGGCTAAGAGTTGAACTGTTTGATGAGGAAGAGCAGAGTTGTGGCAGAGGATTTGGACAAAGGGTCGTAGGAGGCATGAAGAACAAACATTGATGGTATTAATTGGCGATGGTGTGGTACTGTACCGGTACGATAACTCCATAGCCACACAACAGGGCCATCGTACCGGTATTGGGCCATCGTTAACACCATCGATATTCTTGCTTGCCTACGACCCGAAGATAGACCTGAATGACTGAAGAAGCTGCTAGAGAGAAATGAGACTACTAAAACTACAGTAATTGTAAAAGAAAGTTGGTGCATAGAATAATTATCGTAGAAGCAAAGATCGACGAATATAGTAACCAGGGAATAAGGAGTAATAATGTATGAATGAACAGGGAAAGTTGCCGTGGTGATGCAGCATGTGGAAGATGTGTGGGATCGGTTGTATGAAGCAAAGTAGTGGATAGAGATTTTTTTATTTTTCCGTAGTCTTTATGGATCAAGAAAAATCACATTATATCACATATCCGAGTTAGTAAGGGAGATTAATGGAAGATGCTGCATAGGTATAGTGTAGAAGGAAGGCAGATAAATGAAAAAAAGAGCTTCTATAATGACAGTAGGACAGCCACAATCAAATAACCACCGACACCTTCCTTCCATCGTGCAAATAAATCAGTCTCAAATCAATATATAATCTTACAACATTTCACATCAACTCAACCCCCTCAATTATTATTATGAGGTGCTGCAAAATCATACACGTGTTGTTCTTTATTACCAAGATATTTACTACGATGAAAGGAAAGTGTCGGTGGATATATGATTGTGGTTGTACTGTAAATATTTGAGAGTTACAGATGGGGCACTCTATGACTTTTTATAAGTATCTGTTGAAGTGAGACATGGATGTGTGATGGATGTCGCCATTGCTATTCATTGTATATATAGGCTTACATGGAGAGAGGACAGTGGATGTGGCAGGAAAGTTATCACGGTCATTACAAATACGTTCAGGTGTGAGAGAAACTGAGTATGAAAGGGAAGTGGAAAACAGGGTAGCCCAAGGAAAGAAAGTTGTTGTTGCGATGAAAGGCCTGATATAAAAATAAATAAATAAATAAAGAAAGAAAAAACACGGTATAAAGGCTGCAAGGAGAGTGCAACAAGGAGTACTTGGCCCCTATTCACAAAAGCAAAGTTCACTCTTACCTTAAAATTTTGTTCCTAAGCATTCATGGCGAGGATTAGTACCCGACACTGCTTCGAAATCATAACAACAGCCCATACAAATAGCATAGAAAAACCATTCACTGCTTAGAAAATGAGCCTGAAACACTATGGTGAGGTCAGAAATGCAAACATACAAACAAGTCCAAACTCTAAGATGTTTTGTTAATACCGGCCCTGGTCCCCACACTGTCAAAACGGATGACATGAATATAAATATTAATCGATAGTGAGAGCATTGGAGCATGATATAATGAGAAGTATCAGTGGAGTTTGGGGTACAATACAAGAGGGATATTCGTGAAAGGTGCGCTGTGGGAAAATCAAATCCCTTGACCAAAGGATGAAAGAAAGTGCGATGGTATAATTATGTACAGCCACAATAAAATAACCACCGACACATTCCTTCCATCGTGCAAATAAATCAGTCTCAAATCAAAATATAATCATACAACACATTACTTCAACTCAACCCCCTCAATTATTATTATGAGGTGATGCAAAATCATACACGTGTTGTTCTTTATTACCAAGATATTTACTACAGTAAAAGGAAAGTGTTGGCGTACAACCACAATCATATATCCATCGACAATTTCCTTAATCGTAGTAAATATCTTGGTAATAAAGAACAACACGTGTATGATTTTGCATAATAATAATAATAATAATAATAATAATTGAGGGGGTTGAGTTGACGTAAGGTGTTGTTGTCTGTTTATATTTTGATAGAATACTGATTTATTTGCAGGATGAATGGAAAGTGTTGGTGGTTATTTTATTTTTACTCTACATGGAGAAAACGAAGGAATGAAAACAAGGGTAATGATAGCGGCACATAGTTGGAGAAACTGTGTGTGTAGGTGTATACACGTGGAAAATATTGTGTGGGTGGGAATGTGTTAATATGTGGGGCAAAGGAGGCGGAGAAACTGTGTACTATATGGGCTTTTTCCTGTGTGTGTGTGTGTGTGTGTGTTCTTACCTATTTGTTCTTACCTATTTGTATCTTTACAGGATTGAGTCAAGCTCGTAATGTTCCGTATTTTAAATAACAATTATCATATTTTTCTTTAAAGTTATGTATGTTTTTGACACACACCACTTCTTCTGGTAATTTGTTCCATTCGTCTAATACTCTATTTGGAAAGCTATATTTCTGTACATCTTTATCTCCTCTTCTTTTAATTAAGTTCTTACTGTGTCCTCTCATTGTAGGTATTCCTTGTTTACATAAGTTATCTATGTATCTTTTCTTTTTCTGTCACCTCTCTTTCGTCTTTCTTCTAGTTTAGGTAATTTTAGTTTTTTTAGTCTTTCTTCATAGCTTAGTTCTCTTAGACTTGGTAGCCATCTTGTTGCTGCTCTTTGTACTTTTTCTAATTTAGTGATATGTTTCTTTAAATGTGGGTTCCATACTACTGCAGAATTCTAAGGTAGGCCTTATAAAGGATGTTATTATTTTCTTGACCATTTCTTCATCTATATAAGTGAAGGCCACTCTCATATTTGCTAACAATGCATACATGCTTCTCACTTTTTCATTTATATGATCATCTGGTGTTAATTTCTTATTTATCATTACCCTTAAGTCTCTTTCTTTCTCTGCTTCATTTAATATTTTGTTTCCAAGTTTGTATTGCCAATTTGGTCTTTTCTCACTTTTTCCAAACTTTATAACATGACATTTATCTGCATTAAACTCCATCTGCCATTTATTACTCCACTCTACCATTTTGTCCAAGTCATCTTGTAACTTTTTACAGGAGTCTTCATTTTTAATTGTTCTTTGTACCTTTGCATCATCAGCAAACATATTCATGTAAGTGCCATCTGCATTATTTACTTCTATATAATTTATATATATTAAGAACATTATTGGTGCCAATACTGAGCCTTGAGGAACTCCACTTATCACCTTCAGCCATGGAGAATAGTTCCCTCTTAGTACTGTTCTCATTTTTCTTCCTTCAAGGAAATCTTCCATCCATTTTAGTAGTTTTCCGTTCACTCCTCCTTTATGTTGTAATTCCCATATAAGTCTTTTGTGTGGAACTCTGTCAAAGGCTTTTTTTAAGTCTAGGTAAATACTATCCACCCATCCTTCTCTTTCTTGTATTTTTTCTGATATTCTCGTATAGTAACTTAGGAAGTTTGTAACACATGATCTTTCCTTCCTAAACCCAAATTGTCTCTCTGTTATCATATCATTTTTCTCCAGGTGTTCAACCCAATTTTTTCTTATAATTTTTTCCATAATTTTACATACTACACTTGTTAGTGATACTGGTCTATAGTTAAGTGGGTCTTGTCTATTTCCTTTCTTAAAAATAATGGGACTATATATGCTTGCTTCCAACTTTCTGGTAATTTTCCTTGTTGTAATGAGTTTTGAAATATTATAAATAATGGCTTACTTAGTTCTTTAGCACATTCTTTTAATACCCAACATGAAATTTCATCAGGTCCACTTGCTTTAGTTTTATCCACAGCTTCTAACTCTTTCTCTATTTCTAATCTGCTCACCTCAAACTCTTTTAGTTCATACGTGTGTGTGTGTGTGTGTGTGTGTGTAATATTGCTGCGTTTGGTGTGTGTTTTTTTCCTTCGTATGATTGTGGCGTGTGTTTTACATTCCCACTGTGTTCATGTGTGTTGTCCCCTTGTGAGTGTAACTGGCATTTTTCCTGTGTTGGCAAGTGTGCTTTTTTCCGTGTGTGTGTGTGTGTGTGTGTGTGTGTGTGTGTGTGTGTGTAATATAGCATAATTTCGTAATGGTGCCGAAGTGGTGATGGGATGATTGAAAGAAAGATGTATTTGTGATGTTAGAGGTGTGATGTGGTGCTAGAGCCGCGAGTGGTGATGAGGTGTTAGAATGAGTCGTGATGAGGTGTTAGAATGAGTCGTGATGTGGTGTTAGAATGAGTGGTGATGAGGTGTTAGAATGAGTCGTGATGTGGTGTTAGAATGAGTGGTGATGTGTTATAATGAATGGTGATGTGGTGTTAGAATGAGTTGTGATGTGTTAGAATGAATGGTGATGTGGTGTTAGAATGAGTGGTGATGTGTTAGAATGAATGGTGATGTGGTGTTAGAATGAATGATGATGTGTTAGAATGAGTGGTGATGAGGTGTTAGAACGAATGAGTTGTGATGTGGTGTTAGAATGAGTGATGATGAGGTGTTAGAATGAATGGTGTGATGTTAGAATGAGTTGTGATGTGGTGTTAGAATGAATAGTGTGGTGTTAGAATGAATAGTGTGGTGTTAGAATGAGTTGTGATGTGTTGTTAGAATGAATTGTGATGTGGTGTTAGAATGAGTGGTGATGTGGTGTTAGAATGAATAGTGTGGTGTTAAGTGACAGGCTCAAGGTTAGGCTACATGGGTAGGAGGTGGCCAGTCTGACATCATCTCACCCATGGCTACACGATAAGAGTACTGATATGAGTAGAAGGCTATATAAATCAAGTACGAGTGTTGTCACCAGCCATTCCCTTGCAGTGGCCAACATGAGGTGGACTACGGTAGCAGTAGCACTCCTGGTGGTGGTGGCAGGAGCCGAGGCGAGCAGATCCCGTGCTGAAAGGCAGCTTGGACTCAACCGTCTCGTCAACAAGATCACAAGTCCTCTGTCAAGTTCATACGCAGAATTGAAAGAAGCAGCTACCAATTATGACCCAACTGCACATGATGATCACTTCTCAGACGGAGGAGCAGCTGCTCACAACCTCGTAGAGGAGATCCAGGATCACCATGTCCTTGAGCAGCACCACTGGTTCTCCCTGTTTAACACCCGCCAGAGGGAGGAAGCCCTTATGCTCGTTGACGTCCTGCTTCACGCAACTGACAGCGACACCTTCTTCCATTGTGCTGCTTACTTCAGAGAGAAAATGAATGAGGGGGAGTTTATCTATGCTATCTACGTGGCTGTCACTCACTCTCCTGTCACCAGTGACCTTATTCTCCCACCACTCTACGAAGTCACTCCCCACATGTTCACCAATTCTGAAATCATTAACAAGGCCTACACTGCTAAGATGACCCAGACCCCAGGGAATTTCAATATGGAATTCTCTAGCAGTAAAAAGAATCCCGAGACACGAGTTGCCTACTTTGGTGAGGATATTGGCATGAACTCTCACCACGTCCACTGGCATATGGACTTCCCTTTCTGGTGGCATGGAGAGCACATCGATCGTAAAGGAGAACTGTTCTTCTGGGCACATCACCAACTCACTGCCAGGTTTGATGCTGAGCGTCTCTCCAACTGGTTGTCTCCAGTTGATGAACTGCATTGGGACCGTCCCATCAAGGATGGATTCGCACCTCATACTTCCTACAAGTTTGGTGGTGAGTTCCCCACTCGCCCTGACAACAAAGCCTTTGATGATGTTGATGGTGTTGCACGCATGAGCGATATGATAATTACGGAGAGCCGTATCCGTGATGCTATTGCTCACGGCTATATTGAGAAGGAGGATGGAACTCATGTCAACATTGACGATGTACATGGTATTGATGTCCTGGGTGACGTGATTGAGTCCTCCGTGTACAGCCCCAACGCGGCCTACTATGGTGCCCTCCACAACCAGGCTCATCGTGTCCTGGGTGCCCAGGCAGACCCTCATGGAAAGTTCAACATGCCTCCAGGAGTCATGGAACACTTTGAAACTGCCACCCGTGATCCTGCTTTCTTCCGCCTTCACAAGTACATGGATAACATCTTCAAGGAACACAAGGACAAGCTCCCACCTTACACGAAGGAGGAACTTCTCCATGACAACATCCACATCACTGGGGTTGATGTGACTGAGCTTAAAACCTTCTTTGAAGATTTTGAAAATGATCTTGGTAATGCTCTTGACACCACTGAAACTGTAGCGGATGTCAAAGTTACTGCTCACGTTGCCCGCCTCAACCATGAACCCTACACCTACAACATCTATGCCCATGCTGACCATGATGAAACCATTACTGTCAGGGTATATCTCACACCCAAGTATGATGAGAACCAGATTGCATACGACATGGATGATAATAGGTGGGGTACTATTCTGATGGACCTGTTCTGGGTTAATGGTAAGGTTAATACAATGGGTTTTTTTATTACTTGTTGCAATACTCTGATAGTCCTATTCTTGACATTATATCCATTTCACAGTATAACATGATTAATTGAATGCATTACACATTTCATAATGTACATAATTTCCCTGACACATAATCTCTTACTCTTCAGTACATGCTGGTGACAACAACATTGAGCGCCATTCCTACGACTCTACTGTTGCCATCCCAGATCGTGTATCCTTCCCTACACTGATCCAAAAGGCTGAAGAGGCCGTTGCCTCTGGTAGCGAGCTCGACCTCCCAGCTAGTCGAGCTTGTGGCCATCCTCAGAGGCTACTCTTACCAAAAGGTAATGACTACGGGATGGATTTCTGGTTGGACGTGTTCATTTCTGGTGGCGAAGATGCCGTCCATGACGATTTGACAGAGAATGACCACGGTGGCACCCACGGCTACTGTGGAATCCATGGCCAGAAGTACCCAGACAAAAAGCCCATGGGTTATCCCTTCGATCGTCGCATCCCAGATCATCGGGTGGTAAAGGTGCCAAACCATTTTGGTCGTGTCGTTCAGGTCTTCCACGACTCTCATCATCACTGAGCCACGAAATGTTTCAGATTATACTCAGAATGTTTTTCAAAACTGGAAGATTATCATCACATTTGAGCATTTAAAAAAATTGTAATTAAAAATACACAATTTTGTTTATGAAAATATTAACAGGGAACAACCTTAAAAATATACCTGCTTCATGGTTGAGTAAATTATCTTGACGTTACTTTTCATTTGCTATGCAAAATATTCTCTGAAAATGTGAATAATTTATTTATAATCTTATAAACTTGTAATGAAGATCACTATAATCATCTACCCTGACATGCTACACACTGAATGAATATACAACTACAACTCTTATATTGTGTGTAATTATTCTATCGTCCTCAGTACTAATGAGTGGGAGAGCTTTATTATTCAAGTTAGAAAAGTAGTATCAACTAAATATCTTTATGATCAGCTAACAAGGAAAAGGAAGCGACAAAATGTACACGTAAAGGAAAATATAGTAAATTTTAATTTGCAAAAATCGTATGAGGATGTGAGATAAAAATAAGGCTTATTTTTCAGACCAATGCCATGGTATTCCCGACTGTATCGTAACCATATGGCTGTAGAGATTTTTGTCTCGAAAAGATAAACTCAATTATCATAGAGAACAATGGCTGAAAATGTTCTTATAGGGGATGTGCTACTTTATTTATATATATATATATATATATATATATATATATATATATATATATATATATATATATATATATATATATATATATATATATATATATATATATATATATATATATTCTGTATCATTCCACATGTGCTATATCAAACCACTGTATATTCCATATGATTCTTGGGGATATATTCTAAACCATTCAGTTTATGCTATACCACACAAGGTGATCACCGGGTTCCAAAGTTCAAAGAATACTTTGACAGTGTTCAAGACTATGGAACTATGTGGCGATGTGAGGATGTAGGAAGACCAATGATGAATGTGATGACGTATGAGAGGATGTAGGGAGACCACTGATGTATAATATATGATGAAGTATGTAGTAACGTGAAGGTGTAGGTGAATAAGGCTGAATAACCTTAGAATTTCATTGAACAAGGCCGGAACAACTATGGACCACATATCCTCCGTCATGGACAGGATTCGAACCTGCACACCACTGTCTGTGACCCGATGTAAGAAGACTGCTGCTATACGTATCAATGGGTCTTCACTTTAGCCAAGAATTGCATTAAATAACTATATTCCGCAACTGTGCTATGATATCTCCATAGTGTAGAGACAGTTTTCATTTGTTTTCTGTTTTTATTTCTAAACAACGGATTAAGGGGAGGATACAATATTGGTAAATCCAGAGCAAATTATTCCAAGCAACAGACCACCATTATTTTTGTTCCTAAACACACTATTTGATTATGATATTCATATTCACACAACGTGACTGTATGTAGTGTGTAGATATCTGAAATCTGAAGTACGATATGTTATCGCTACAACAGATTATCTTGAGTGATTGTACAGAGCAGCATAATGAGAACTATATGGTAACTTAATAGGTTCTATGGAGTATCCTGAATGGTTCTATAATCTACAATGTAGTTGGAGTAGTTCTATTCTGTTGTGTGAATGTAAGTATTGGAAGCTAAAGTGGCTGTATAGTATATATTCTTCTACCCTTATTTGACTTCTCTTTCAACCTCAAGGAACAAGTAAATTTGTCTGGCTTTGGTTGAGTAAAATCATTAAAATTATCCATTACCGTAATAGTGACGTCGATTCTGGTGATCAAATAAAATGAGTTGTTTAATGTAGCGGTTTACTCTAAATAATTCATAAATTATAATATGTTTATGGTTAGACCTCTTCAAAATTCTTCAGCAATATCAATTATCAATGATCTGTACGTTTGTGTCTGTCCGTCAGTTCGTCGGTTTGTCCATGAAAGGCCAAACGGTTGAACCCTGTACAGGGCGTTAAAAATTGGTCTACGTCCTATAGGTAAGTATACTGTAGGTGTCGCCGACCTCCGAGGTCCTAGAAGATATAATCCTAAGCTTCTGAGACACTGGCATACCAGGAGAATTATAATCTCTCCTGGGTGATTCACGACACTGTATACAGAAGGGTCTCAAATGCTCATGGGTATATCTATGGGGTTTTATAAAGGAATAACCTGCTAGTTAGTAACACAGCAAGAGAGGTAATGAAAAATAAGCCCCCTATAATGCACATTTCAGGTGAAAACCCGTTCACAAACCCTTTTATAGAAAATTGATGGTAGCATAAGACGAGTTTACTCAGACTAAAGAATCTTATAACCAGAGTGTCTCCTGAAAATCTGAATTGTCACTAGCCAGGAAAGCGATAGGGTTTTCTGCTAACACCGGACGATGTTAAACAGCTCAGGAATAGTAATGAGCGTGAGAGTCAAAGGTACACGTTCTATATGGTACTTGTTTCTACCTAGCATGCTGTAATCGGCTTGAATTCTCTATCCTTTGGGTTGAGGCCAAGGAGGCACTAAAGATTTGACTAGTAATGTTGTTCTTGAGGCAATATTTTACTGAACTGACAGGATTTAAGCACTACTCAGTGTATGACAGAGCAAGTTATCCATTATATATATATATATATATATATATATATATATATATATATATATATATATATATATATATATATATATATATATATATATATATATATATATATATATATATATATATATATATATATATATACACAAGCATGTTCCATGTTCACCCCTACGGGGGACAAGAGGCATTCGGCCTCTTCGTTAGCCGCCCTTGCAAGTTGAAGGCCTGCGGCTTTCCAGCGGCCGGTCCCTCTTGTCAAAAGGAGTATAATCATTAGATTCGGGATCAAATTTCAACCGTAACCTGATTTATTTTCATTAAATTCAGACAACTTGCAAATTTGACCCGATATGACCTCGCATGACCCCACCTATGTGCGGGATGGGGTCAAAAGTACTTCTCACTTAGTTGAGCTACTATGACTATCGTAAAACTGCCCGAAAACGGCTTCCAAATCCGTGAAATAGGCCGTAAATTAGGATTTTGTAATTTTCCGTGAACTTTGATCTGACCCGAGTGGTCAAGTATAGGTGATTCCCAGTAATGAGTTATACAGGTGCATGTAGCTCAGGAAGACGCGTCGAACGATACCAAGATGGACCCAGTACCATCAAAAGTGAATGAGAAAAATAGTTTTTTTGGATTTCCCTGTGTTGAGTCTATGGGAACTTTGACCCCCAAAAAAGTTCACCCCGAGTCGGAACTCGGTGTGCGAACATGTTTGGTGCATTGCTATCGATGTGCAAAATTTCAGTGAAAACGACTGTTGGGAACTGGTACTTTGTCTTCCCCCTCCCTCTACCCCCACGCTACAATTATATATATATATATGGGGGGGGGGGGGCAAATGTGGGTTCACCTCACCTCAGAACCGTAGAATCTTTATTTACGGCTCTGCCTCTCTTGACCTCACCTCCCTTCACCTCACCTCATCTACCCGGACATTCTAGTCTGGTGGGAAATGCTTAATTATCAAGTCTGTAATTACTCTGTCACATTTAGAATGACCATAACTCATATTTACATTTCTATCATATGTACCGGAGATTAGACAAAATACAATGACATTCCTTCCATAGAAGGAGTTTGTCTTAGCTATAACTTTAGATTCATTCCAGTTGATATGGTGATCATTTACAGCCTTATGTTGAAATAAACCACTACTTTGTTGACCTACTCTAACGCTATATTTATGCTGTGATACTCTAGTTTTTACATTTTTACCAGATTGTCCCATATAAAAATGGTCACTGTCTCGACATGGAATTTTATATATTACACTCGAGTCATTTTCTGGCCTATTTTTGATCAGAGCTTTTTGAACAGTATTATCATATTAAAAAAACTACCTGTATAATAAATTTCTTCAATACATGAAAACAGTCGAGAAAATGTTCATGGAAAGGAAGAACAAGCGTTTTGCTGGATGGCTGCTGACGTGACCCTTCCTTTCCCGTGCAGTATAAACGTTTCTTTGCTGTATCATGACACTGGTTAAGAATGTTAACTGGGTTTTTCAATTTTTGTCCAATTTCTAGAATTGTGTTAAGTTCTGCATCTACAAATTCAGGTTCCGAAATCCTATGTGCCCTTAAATACATTTATATAAACACTTGATTTCTTTACATTAATGTGGTGATTAGAATAATAATGCACATAGGATAAGATGTTTGTAGAATTTCTATACACTTTAGTCTTAAGGACACCATTATTATCCTTTATAATCTGCACATCTAAAAAGGGACGAGTGTTATCTTGTTTAATTTCATGAGTAAAATTGATGGAAGGAGCAAGTGAATTTAATTTATGCAAAAAAACATTAATTTCCATACTGGCAGGCCAAAAACATAGTACGTCATCCCCATATCTTAACCATACTACATTTGGTTACTGTACTTAACAAATTACTTAACAATTTACTCTCGAAATGTTCCATGTATAAATTTGCCAAAACTGGGGATACCATACCAAACTTTTGTGAGTATTGTTTACCATCAAATATAAAATATTAAATGCTTACACCTACTGTATACGGCTAATCAACTTGATAATGATGTTACAAGGGATCCCGTCAATATTGTTGTGAATGATGCTTAATAGGACATTTTGTACATCTTCAAGTTGGTGAATAAAGACTTTACATCAAAACTGACTAATTTGATTTTATATAATTTTTATATAAATATATTTGGAGCTACTTCAGCTAAATTACAAGATCTTCGCTATTATTAACAAATGAGTCTGAGACGGTACCAACAAAAGGGGACAGTAGTGTGAACAACCATTTTGATAGTTTATATGTTACACACACACACACACATATATATATATATATATATATATATATATATATATATATATATATATATATATATATATATATATATATATATATATATATATATATATATATATATATATACAAGCATGTTCCATGCTCGCCCCCGCGGGGCCGCCCTTGCGAGTTGGAGGCCTGCGGCTTTCCAGCCGCCGATCCCTCTTGTCAAAAGGAGTATAATAATTAGATTCGGATCAAATTCACCCGTAACCTGACTTAATTTCATTAAATTCAGACAATTTGCAAATTTGACCCCATATGACCTCGCATGACCCCAACTATGTGCGGGCTGGGGTCAAAAGTACTTCTCACTTAGTTGAGCTACTATGACTATCGTAAAACTGCCCGAAAACGGCTTCCAAATCCGTAAAATAGGCCGTAAATTAGGATTTTGTAATTTTCCGTGAACTTTGATCTGACCCGAGTGGTCAAGTATAGGTGATTCCCAGTAATGAGTTATACAGGTGCATGTAGCTCAGGAAGACGCGTCGAACGATACCATGATGGACCCAGTACCATCAAAAGTGACGAGTAAAATCGATTTCCGTGTTGAGTCTATGGGAACTTTGACCCCCAAAAAACCCCCCTTCTAAAGATCATCCCGGGTAGGGACTCGGTGTGCGAACATGTTTGGTACATTGCTATTGATGTGCAAAATTTCAGCCAAAACGACGGTTGGGAACTGGTACTTTGTCTCCCCCCCCCCTACCCCCACGCTACAATTCTATATATATAGATATGTGTATGTGTGTGTGTGTGTGTGTGTGCTGCAGATGGATTTCAATAAAACAATGTAAATAAAAACATTTAAGTTCTCATACTATATATGAGCCAGATCACGTGTCGTGAATTAAAATAATACTGAACAGTATTTCCATTGTGATGTAAGTTGATATTCAAAACGTTTGTTTTTCTTTATTAATTTTCCTATGTTAATGAACCTCTAACAGTTAACGAAAGTATTGAAACTTTATGCAGATTAACACTACCATAATACTATCAAAAGCTTCCCAGGACCATTAGTTCAGCCACAATATCTTTCAAATATTATACCAATATTGAACATATTCAAATAGTGAACTAGCCGGCTGACATTTCTCTAGAAACAAGGACAAATACAAGTTAGATTGAAGCATGTTAGGGTTAAACATCGGAGAGAACACTTGACTTCATTATCGACTATTAGGCTTACAACGTTTTGTTATACAAGAAGGTAAGTTCTGATTAGGTATTTGTGTGGTATAAAAGGAGGGAATGAGAGTTCAGGTAAGTCACTCCTCTGCAGTAGTCAGCATGAAGTGGACAGCAGTGGTAGCAGCACTTTTGGTGGTGGTGGCCACAGTGGCTGCTGATGAAGATGCTCACAAGCAGCAGGTTATAAACCGACTCCTCAACAGGATAACAAGTCCCATCCCAAGTGCCTATGCCGAACTCAAGAATGCTGCTGAAACCTACGATCCTGGTCATGACGACAGTCACTACACCGATGGAGGAGAAGCTGCCCGCCATCTTGTGCAGGAGATCAACGATCATCGTGTCCTTGAACAACATCACTGGTTCTCCCTCTTCAACACCCGCCAAAGGGAGGAAGCCCTTATGCTGGTAGATGTTCTGCTTCACGCAGCAGACTTTGATACCTTCGAACATAGTGCTGCCTACTTCAGAGAGAGAATAAATGAGGGTGAGTTTGTATATGCTATCTACGTGGCTGTCACTCACTCTCCTCTCACTGACCACGTCGTTCTTCCACCACTCTATGAGGTCACTCCCCACATGTTCACCAATTCTGAAATCATCAACAAGGCCTACACTGCTAAGATGACCCAGACCCCAGGGGACTTCAATATGGAATTCACCGGCACCAACAAGAACGAGGAACAACGAGTTGCCTACTTTGGTGAGGATATTGGCATGAACTCTCACCACGTTCACTGGCATATGGACTTCCCTTTCTGGTGGAATGGAGAGCACATCGATCGTAAAGGAGAATTGTTCTTCTGGATACATCACCAACTCACTGCCAGGTTTGATGCTGAGCGTCTCTCCAACTGGTTGTCTCCAGTTGATGAACTGCATTGGGACCGTCCCATCAAGGATGGATTCGCACCTCATACTTCCTACAAGTTTGGTGGTGAATTCCCTACTCGCCCTGACAACAAAGCCTTTGATGATGTTGATGGCGTTGCTCGCATCCGTGATTTACTCATTATAGAGAGTCGTATCCGTGACGCTATTGCTCACGGCTACATTGAGAAGGAGGATGGAACTCATGTCAACATTGACGATGTACATGGTATTGATGTCCTGGGTGATGTGATTGAGTCCTCCGTGTACAGCCCCAATGTGGCCTACTATGGTGCCCTCCACAACCAGGCTCATCGTGTCCTGGGTGCTCAGGCAGACCCTCATGGAAAGTTCAACATGTCTCCAGGAGTCATGGAACACTTTGAAACTGCCACCCGTGATCCTGCCTTCTTCCGCCTTCACAAGTACATGGATAACATCTTCAAGGAACACAAGGACAAGCTCCCTGCCTACTCTAAAGAAGAGCTTCAGTACACCAATGTCCAAATCACTGGAGTTGATGTTGGTGAGCTTTCGACCTATTTTGAAGACTTCTCTTTCGATCTTGGAAACGCACTTGACACCACTGAAACTGTAGAGGATGTCAAGGTCACTGCTCATGTTTCTCGCCTCAACCACAAACCCTTCACCTACAAAATGCATCTCCATGCCAACCAAGCAGAGAAAGTAACTGTCAGGGTCTTCATTGCTCCCAAGTATGATCAGAACCTTGCTCCTCTTGAAATCAATCAAGCCAGGTGGTTTGCAATTGCTCTCGACACCTTCTGGGTTGATGGTAAGTGCAAGATAATGATAAAATTTGTCAATTTACTATTACTATGTATCATGTCTGTTTTAATGCATCTTTTATAATCAAATTTTCCTTATAGCAATTCTTTCTTACTTTTTCGTTGGCATCAGGTTAATCCAAGGATATGGGTATATTTTTCAGTTGCTGCTGGTGACAGTGTTATTGAACGTTCGAGTTCCGACTCCAATGTGGCCATCCCTGATCGCATTTCCTTCCCTACACTGATTCATGATACCGATGAAGCTGTTGCTGCTGGTGGTCAACTATCCTTCAGTGTTGATGGTCACAACACTCGTGGCTGTGGACACCCACAGAGGCTCCTCCTGCCCAAGGGAACTACTAATGGAATGGACTTCCACTTTGATGTGTACATCTCCAGCGGTGAAGACTCCATTCATGACCATGTAGAAGATGGCAACCACGGCTACTGTGGCATGCATGGTCAGAAGTACCCTGACAAAAAACCCATGGGCTTCCCCTATGACCGTCATATTTCAGACCGTCGCATGTATGATGGACTCAAGAACCTTCACACTCAAACTGTGAAGATCTTCCATCATGAAGAACATTGAGCACACGATAAAAGTTGCAATGAAATAGAATATGCCTCTTCTTTAATCAGAATTGCAATCACCAAAATAATATGCAAGCAATAAATCCTTTTTGAATCTATTATGTATGTTATTTTAGTATCTTATTTACATGCAACATTTAGTACAGTTCCATTTTGCCTTAAAATTTTTCATACTAGTTCATTTTCTATATTTGTTTTAATCATGTCATGAGTTGGCAGATTATGTTATATCTATAAACCATGGACCAATTATTATTTTTGATAAGACAGTAAATAGAAATTTGATATAATACATAACAGGGCTAATAAAAAACTGAACACTCATCTTTATGCAGAGCTTTCATCAACAACCACTTTTCTGTTTACCTATCATCCCTATTATTACCACACGAAAAGTTTGGACATACGGGCATTAAGCTGATCCACGATACAACTACTGGATTAACATTTTCCCTCTATTAAGGAAATGAAAAACGAGTGAGAAGTCCAAAATCATGTACTATAAACTTTGAAGTGCTTGGACATCTTGCGTTTAATGGAGTGTAATTCGTAGCAATTTGGAAATATGAATGATGGAAGAATGTACCAGAGTTGACCAGTTGTGTATATGGAAGGCCGAGAGTATTGATTAACTCTTGCAATGGGATTAGCCTTTTGGTATTACGTGTCCATTTTCAGGATACCACTGGATTATGTAGTAATAAATCAGGTCCATGTTTATGGAACTGACATTTCTGGCAGCATTTCAATCTATTCGGCTAAAATGTAGATGCAACCCACAGTAGTTCAAAACATATATTTCAGATTAGGTAACGGTATAATTATCAAAGTAAATAATAGATTTTTACCACTGAGGATGTACTTTACTCATTGGCACAATTTCAATGTTACTTCTGCCAATATTTCATGGATTAAACAGCCCTAACATTGACAGCCATATAGTAAAGTTATTTTAGTAACTGTGTCATATTATTTGTGTACCAGCAATGTATAACTACAATTGAAGTCCCTTAAATGGATTCTCTGTATCAACAGGAAAAATATATTATGTGGAGATGAATTATCTTTAGCATATTTTGAAAATTAAGACGAGATATTTTCTTACTACCGAAGAGGATTAACCCATACACAGCTTTGAATAAATAATGAACACAAAAGAGCTAATCCCAGTCAGACAGCAACTTATCACTGACATATTGAAGTAAAAGAAACAGTTATCTGTCGTCTCTATCAGAACAAGGTCACAATCTCGGGTAAAGTTAAAAAACATGGTCCATCGTACCTCTCAACGTGACTTGCATGCTTGTTACTAAGTCGATTCAACTCATGCCTTTAGCATACATGGCATGATAAGGGGGTATATAAGGCAAGAGTGAGAGTTCAGGTAAGTCACTCCTCTGCAGTAGTCAGCATGAAGTGGACAGCAGTGGTAGCAGCACTTTTGGTGGTGGTGGCCACAGTGGCTGCTGATGAAGATGCTCACAAGCAGCAGGTTATAAACCGACTCCTCAACAGGATAACAAGTCCCATCCCAAGTGCCTATGCCGAACTCAAGAATGCTGCTGAAACCTACGATCCTGGTCATGACGACAGTCACTACACCGATGGAGGAGAAGCTGCCCGCCATCTTGTGCAGGAGATCAACGATCATCGTGTCCTTGAACAACATCACTGGTTCTCCCTCTTCAACACCCGCCAAAGGGAGGAAGCCCTTATGCTGGTAGATGTTCTGCTTCACGCAGTAGACTTTGATACCTTCGAACATAGTGCTGCCTTCTTCAGAGAGAAAATGAATGAGGGTGAGTTTGTATATGCTATCTATGTGGCTGTCACTCACTCTCCTCTCACTGACCACGTCGTTCTTCCACCACTCTATGAGGTCACTCCCCACATGTTCACCAATTCTGAAATCATCAACAAGGCCTACACTGCTAAGATGACCCAGACCCCAGGGGACTTCCATATGGAATTCACCGGCACCAACAAGAACGAGGAACAACGAGTTGCCTACTTTGGTGAGGATATTGGCATCAATTCTCACCACGTCCACTGGCATATGGACTTCCCTTTCTGGTGGAATGGAGAGCACATCGATCGTAAAGGAGAATTGTTCTTCTGGGCACATCACCAACTCACTGCCAGGTTTGATGCTGAGCGTCTCTCCAACTACTTGTCTCCAGTTGATGAACTGCATTGGGATCGTCCCATCAAGGATGGATTCGCACCTCATACTTCCTACAAGTTTGGTGGTGAGTTCCCCACTCGCCCTGACAACAAAGCCTTTGATGATGTTGATGGTGTTGCACGCATGCGCGATATGATAATTACAGAGAGCCGTATCCGTGATGCTATTGCTCACGGCTACATTGAGAAGGAGGATGGAACTCATGTCAACATTGATGATGTACATGGTATTGATGTCCTGGGTGACGTGATTGAGTCCTCCGTGTACAGCCCCAACGCGGCCTACTATGGTGCCCTCCACAACCAGGCTCATCGTGTCCTGGGTGCTCAGGCAGATCCTCATGGAAAGTTCAACATGCCTCCAGGAGTCATGGAACACTTTGAAACTGCCACCCGTGATCCTGCTTTCTTCCGCCTTCACAAGTACATGGATAACATCTTCAAGGAACACAAGGACAAGCTCCATCCCTACACTAAAGAAGAGCTTCAGTACGCCAATGTCCAAATTACTGAGGTTGATGTTGGTGAGCTTTCGACCTATTTTGAAGACTTCTCTGTCGATCTTGGAAACGCACTTGACACCACTGAAACTGTAGAGGATGTCAAGGTCACTGCTCATGTTTCTCGCCTCAACCACAAAGCCTTCACCTACAACATCCACATCAATGCCAACCACGCTGAAAAAGTCACTGTCAGGGTTCTCATTGCACCCAAGTACGATGAGAATCACGTTCCTCTCGACATTAATCACGCCAGGTGGGCTGGAATCGAGCTGGACACCTTCTGGGTTGATGGTAAGATTTGAAATACTTCTTTGGCAAGTTCCTACAGTATCTGATGCTGTTCTCAGGTTTGCTATATTAAACGTAAAGGAATAATATGTTCAAATATTCTCTTGATTTCATGTTGACATTTAAACCTTCTTTTTCCAGTTCCTGCTGGTGACAGTGTCATTGAACGTTCGAGTTCTGACTCCAATGTGGCCATCTCTGATCGCATTTCCTTCCCTACATTGATCCATGACACTGATGAAGCTGTTGCCTCCGGAAGCTCACTTAGCTTTGCTACTGACCATCATGCTCGTGGCTGTGGACACCCACAGAGGCTCCTCCTGCCCAAGGGAACTACTAATGGAATGGACTTCCACTTTGATGTGTACATCTCCAGCGGTGAAGACTCCGTTCATGACCATGTAGAAGATGGCAACCACGGCTACTGTGGCATGCATGGTCAGAAGTATCCTGACAAGAAACCCATGGGCTTCCCCTATGACCGTCATATTCCAGACCGTCGCCTTTATGATGGACTCAAGAACCTTCACACTCAAACTGTAAAGATTTTCTTCCGCGAAGGAATCTAAAATATGAGTGAATAGTTGTTATCAGAAACATTCCATTTGATATGTAGTAATCCCTGAAAAGACTGATTTATTATTTTATCCATAGATGAAGAAAAATTACTTGCTTAATTTAGGAGTATTACAAATATTGTACTTGTGGTATTAGTCATTGCACATGGTGTGCAATGCTTATTTTCATTATTGATACCATACAGGATCAACAGATTAGCAGTCGTGATAGATTTGGCAGGTTAAGACCAATTGTTAAATTGATAATATATAGAGTATTCTTCAACACATGAGCAATGCACATGCTAATTAAATTTCCAAACAAAAATCTACCATACAAGTATAACGTCTGAAGAAGCAAACAAAACAAATAAATACCAAATACTATCTTTACTCTTGTCTCATTAAAGTGATAATCTTTCTATTGATGAAATTCGAAGTTCACAGCTTTGATTGATAACCCTGATGCTTATTGCTTAACAAGAAATATCCATTTTGAACCAAAAAGACACTTATATCCTTCATATTTTATTGGCTGCTTCATGCTTTAAAGTATAACAGATTGATATATCTCTTAATCATCATCATCAATACCCCATCTCCCTGTTTTCAAGGGGTGGGGAGGCTCTCTTACCAGTGCAGGATCCTCGACGAGAGAGGGGTCCACCTCTGAGGCTATATTATGAACTTTTTGGGGGGCCAATTTTAGAGAGCGGGGTTCCCATCCCTCATTTCCCCCCTTGTATCGTAGGGGATACGAGGCTGACGGCATCATTGCAAGAATGATGAGCGATGGGGACGCCACTTCCCTACGTTATCTCTTATTACATATCATAATCCTTTTGATGAAGCTAACCAAAACAACATTTTTATCCCCGGTTTCTTGAATACTGCATATCAACCAACTAAGAATAATAATGACATCAGGTTTTCCAATGCTGAAAACAAACAAGCCAAAAGATGTACAAACTTCACCTTCAAGAACCTATTATTAAATTAGCAATATATATATATATATATATATATATATATATATATATATATATATATATATATATATATATATATATATATATATATATATATATATATATATATATATATATTGTAAGTGAAGTCGACTTGAGCTGTATCTACATACGTTACTACATATGATATATGTGTTGGGATTTTGTTAGCATCATTAATACGATGATGGAAGGAACGTTTATGTGTAAACACGTTCTTTTCTTGGCTCTACTAGGTGAGGGATGGGTGTATAAATCACTTGAGACACGTGATACAGGAATAGGCGGAAGTCCACAAGGAAAGAAGAAACACGGAGTCACAAGCGTTTTCATGTATTCACATCTTCAGCAGAAATTTGGTATGGCAATGGGCAATCCAGCCAGTCTCCCCAGTATTGAGTAATCTGTACATGGAGTTCTTTAAGAAGAAACTACTTAATAACATTTTACCCAGTAATTCTGTATGGTACAGGTACGTCGATGACGTACTTTGCCTCTGGCCATGTATTGAAAATCTGAATAACTTTCTGCCATTGCTTAACAACTTAGCCCCTTCCATTAATTTTACCATTGAAGTTGAGGAGGATGGAAAATTGCTATTTTTGGATTGCCTGAGTCACAGGGTAGGCAACCCCTTAAAGTTTAGCATATATAGGAAACCAACCAATGTTTATTCATATATTCATTATTACTCTGCACACCACGATAAAGTAAAACAGTCTGTTTTCTCTTAGATGTACTTACGTGCTCTACGTGTATGTATCCTGAATTCATGGATGAGGAATTTGGAATTATCTCTGACATTGGAACAATATTAAAATACCCCAAACCATTTTTGGATAAAGCTTTAAAATTGGCAAGAACATAATTTTATAGGGTTGAACCTCCCCCACCCCGTGACCAAAAAAAAAAAAAAAAAAAATACTGATATTACCCTACAGTGATAAATTTGCCCAAATCCCTCATCATCTTAAAACATGGAATGTTAATGTTGCCTTGCCTTCTGCAATGATAACACAGTCAAGAAAATTTTGATAAAAAAATTCACCCAATTCCTTCTGTGGATGTAACTATAAAGTACCTTACAAAGAATGTAATATATTCTATATAGGACAGACTCGAAAAGATCTTTCTACCAGGATCAAACAGCATAAATATAGTATTAGAACTGGACAAGAATCTAATGCTTTACTTGTTCATATGAGAGACAATAATCATCGTATTGACTGGTGTAATGCTTCGTCAATCATGTCATGTAATCCATACAAAAATAAAAACATCATAGAGTCAAGTTTGATCAAAAACACTGAAAATATTAATATGAACTTAAACAATTGTATGTACAAGTTGGATAGTTTCATCATAAACAAGATTGTTAAGAAGATAAGTCCAACCGCTGTTCCTTAATGACTGAGGATAATTTTGGGCTTAGTGGTCATGTCATGTCAGGTTAGGTCTGGTCAGGTAAATCCTTTGTATACACCATATGGGTGTGTATTGCTTTGAATTCTTAGGGGCAACATCTTCAGATTGCCAGTTAGTTATTAAATGTAGCGTTATATATATAAGGTGTTTCTCAGCAACAATTCTTCCAATATATATATATATATATATATATATATATATATATATATATATATATATATATATATATATATATATATATATATTCCCACGTTTTTGTGTGTAGTGCCATAGGTAGCAACTGTGTGTTATCGTGTTTACCTCACCTTTATCACCCACTTGACCACATTTCAGTGGTGGAACAGAGATAACCCAACTCAAGTACTTCACATCTTGAGACTCTTCCTTCATCACTTAATTCTTCACTGCATCTTAAAATGATTACAGTTTAGTTAAAATTCATTTGTTATATTGGTCACATCCAACCAACAACTTGCTTTGGGGATATAGAAGTCGTTGGTAAACACTTTGGTTCTACCTTTACTTTCTTTGAAACAAAATGGATTGAGGGTTTAAGTAGGTACCTTTCACATGAAGTATTTAGACTCTCTGAAGTAAACTTGCCTTGAACCTTAGTGTTAATATTACTTACCTGCGCTTTTTTTTCTCTCTTTTTGTGGCTGCACAAGGTCTTCCTGGTCTAGCATATTCTTCTTCCTTCCCCTTTTCGGTTCTTTTGCAATTGTAAACAAAGGTTCGCCCTTCATTGGTACGTACATACATGAAGTCAAGAATGAAGCTGTTTTTCCATAATCTTTGTAGAAGGTTGTGAATGTAGCACATGGCAACATAACTTCATACCTTTCAATTCTATAACTGTCCCATCTTTCCTTTTATCTACTTTGTGCTTGATGTCCTACCTCTTTATCACCTTCTCCCTCGTCGTACAGGGTCTTCCAGGCATTCAGGCCTAATGCAGTCTTATTTCTTCCTATTAAAATTCTGTATTAGGAGTACTGGTGGTTTTAACTTTTTTTGAGATAACATAGTATCTGTCTATGTCTCTTCGACTCTGCATCACGGATAAATAAACACTATAGCAGGCAACACTCACTAATACCTCCTTAGTTGACTCAGTTCCCTGGTGCCCCAAATGTAAATGACAAAGTTATGTGTTGTCACAGAATTATGGGCTACATATTCCTCCAAACTATGCAATACAATGACTCCCTTACTTGTATGCTGATGTAGTCTGTTTCCCAGAGGAAGCAGCCTATCCGTAGCCCCCCTAATTAGCCAAAATATACCATTCCCTTATACTGTTTTCCGAATGCATTGCGTTTAATTGTGTTAGTCAATGATAACTCTTCACACGACTAAATCCTGAGTGACGGATCTGATAATTATAACAGCCCTAAGTAGGCGAAAGAAAAATAAATTTGAAACTGGCACGCGTGGCTTGAGGGAAGAGGAAAACCGCGCACGCGCACCACCCCCTTTGTAAAGTTTCCCCTCAGACCTCTAACCCTCCCTACCTCCAGACTCCAGTCCCCTCAGTCGCCCTGGCTCAGTGTGAGGGGAAGGACACGACACGCGCGGCCACCTCCCTACCCTGTGTCTCTCCCCTCACCATACACGACGGAAATTCAAGAAGAGGCCGACCACGTTGGAAGTAGAAGGAGCCTTTCTCCTCCTCGCTGACGATACTCTCTAAGTGCGTGCGTGTGTTTGCGTGTGCGTGCTGCCGCCGGTATTAAAGGAAAGAAAAAGGGTGTATATAAGAATCGAGGGAGTATTTAATTTAATTTCCTACAGCAAATATTTCGTGTATGTGGGTATTTGTACACTGAATTCCTCATCTGTATAATACTTAAAACAAGTGCAAGTATACATGATTGTTGGTTATTAATGTGACGTGTTGAAACAATCAGTGTCATTCCCGATATATTAAAGAAAAATCATACATAAAATAAACAAGGTGTGGATGACAAGGAAGGAAGGAAGGAAGGAAATTCGTAAGGAAGGAGAAAATAATAGCGAGAAAAAAAAGGAAGATTGCAAAGGAAAAAATATAAGGTAAGGTTTGGAAGCGGGATCAGGTCAGTGATTATAAAAAAAAAACGTAAATAATACAGAGAGAGAGAGAGAGAGAGAGAGAGAGAGAGAGAGAGAGAGAGAGAGAGAGGAAAGGGTGGGCAGGTGATGTGGTTTCCCTTGCACGCCCCACCCCACCCCAACCCCTTCCTCTCCATCTCTAACCTCTACCCAACTCCCCACCATACCCCCCCCCCCCTTACCCTCTCTCTCTCTCTCTCTCTCTCTCTCTCTCTCTCTCTCTCTCTCTCTCTCTCTCTGCTGGCGTGGATGCTGCCGTGTAAAGTTGACCTACCGATTGGGACAAGAGAAGGGAGGAGAAAAGTAGGTAGGCAAGCTGGCAGGTACATAGGTAGACAGGTAGGAAGGATGAATGAGTAGGTAGGTAGGTAGATAGGTAGGATGGATGGGTAGGTAGGTAGACAGGTAGGAAGGTTGGGTAGGTAAGAAGGATGAATGGGTAGGTAGGTAGATAGGTAGGAAAGATGGGTAGGTAGGTAGGAAGGATGGATAGGTAGAATTGGTATAGGAGGAATGGGTATGTAGGTAAGTAGGATAGGTAGATGTGAGTAAGAAGGATGGATGGAGAGGATGTGTGGGTTGGTAGGCATGTAGAAAGATATGATGAGTAAGAAGAGGGAATAGTTAGGAAGGCTAGGTAGGAAAGAGGGGAAAGTAGAATGGGTATAGGCAAGGAGGTACAGTGGATGAATGGGAAGCAAGCAAAAAGGAAGGAAGGAAGCAGTGTAAGCAAGGAGGGAGGATGATAGTAAAAAATGTAAGTAAGTAGGCAGGAAAGAAATTACATAGACAAGCATAAAGGAACCTTAACTAGCTTTTAAATATGATAGAGGACCATAAGGAAGTAGGTAAGCAGAAAGTAAAGTAGGCAGGTACGTAGACAAAGAGGAAAGCAGGGAAAGAAATGGGTAGATAGGAAGGAAAGTAATCAGATAACTAGGGGAAGGAAGGAAGGAAGGTCGGGAGGAAATGAAGGCAGGTGGGTAGGTAGGGAGGAGGAATGACAGGGAGAAATATAGGTAGATACAGTAGAGACAGACGAGGGGAGAAATATAGGTTGGTAGACATTGGGGAAAGAATGAGGGAAGGCAAGGGAAAAGAAACTAGACATAATTAAAATAAACATAAGGAATGGAACATATATATATAGAAGCAAATAGACAGATGCACACTAACAGACAAGTCAGATAGAGTAAACAGTAAACAAAAAGATGGACAGGTAGGCACAAAGACAGACGGATATGCACCATTAACGAGACAGTCAGACATCTACATACAGCCCTGACCAAAACAGACAGTGAGAGGATGGATGGCCATGAATAGTGATTTGGTCAGATTTCTATCTCCCCTTTCATCTGGTGTGGAGTGAGTGTGTGAGCAGACCTACGTGAACTACAAGGCAAAATATACTACAATAATAATTCTCGCCTCAATAGTTATTTGCAAGATTACTGTATACATCATTAATGGAAGTGCAACTGTGAGAGAGAGAGAGAGAGAGAGAGAGAGAGAGAGAGAGAGAGAGAGAGAGAGAGAGAGATACTTAAGGGGTTTCGTATGGATGGTGTTGAAAGTGTTCCCCAGTAGGTGGCAACTCAAGGTGTCTAATGCCGTCACACTGCCTACGTCATATGGTGGTGGTTCTCCTTCACATCACACGGAGCAAAACTGGGTTACACTAACGCGTTCCCATTTTTTCATGACACCGTAATTATGGAGACTGGTATGATGAGAGTCGTAGCGGAGTTTGTTTACATCGTGTATATTGTATGTCTTATATGTATATGTAACCTGTTAAGTATTTTTTGGGTACTAAGGTTTAATCACTCACATAGGGAGTAATTATAACGATACACACACACACACACACACACACACACACACACACACACTAGAAAAAACACAGGAGGATGTAAAATCAAACACTTATGATGAAACAAAAAATAAAACAGATGAGCGTAGGTAGGATTGTATGTGGTAAAATTGAACAGACTCCACAGGGAATGAGTTGTGACCCTGGCCAGTCCCCAATCCTCTGTGTGTGCAAACAAAATTCCCTCAAAGATTGGTTAGAAAAAATATCACTCCGCCTCAAATCCTTTTGTTCCCACCCACCAGTCTCTGCCCCCACCTCTCTCTCTCTCTCTCTCTCTCTCTCTCTCTCTCTCTCTCTCAATGCATACACATTATTTACTCTCTTTTTCACACCGGGCTAGCCTACATATTCCTCCAAACCATATCACAAAACAAATCCCCATTAAAGTAACATTGAGGTGGTCTGTTACCTGGCACAGTTACGAGGAATCAGTATCTTTTCAATTTGCCAACAAGACAGTCTCCTTAACGGGGTATATAATATATATAGTACAATGTTGTTGGTAGTAATTATGGAGCAACTCATTCCTCCAACCTATTCCAAGCAACGTTATATTTATTCATTAGATTTGTTTCCTGACATACTTTGGAGGAATCAAGGCACTCCAATGTACCAAATGTATACAATCTATTCCATTAAGGAAGAAAGAAGACCTCGTTAGCCCTGGAAAGATCATGTAGTACAAGGGAGGAGACAGGAAGGAGGGACAACTAACAGGGAGGAGATAGAAGGAGAGAGGATGGGACAACAAACAGGGAGGAAATAGAAGGAGACAGGAAGGAGGGACAACTAACAGGGAGGAGATAGAAGGAGACAGGAAGGAGGGACAACAAACAGGGAGGAGATAGAAGGAGACAGGAAGGAGGGACAACAAACAGGGAGGAGATAGAAGGAGACAGGAAGGAGGGACAACAAACAGGGAGGAGATAGAAGGAGACAGGAAGGAGGGACAACTAACAGGGAGAGAGATAGAAGGAGACAGGAAGGAGGGACAACAAACAGGGAGGAGATAGAAGGAGACAGGAAGGAGGGACAACAAACAGGGAGGAGATAGAAGGAGACAGGAAGGAGGGACAACTAACAGGGAGGAGATAGAAGGAGAGAGGAAAGGGACAACAAACAGGGAGGAAATAGAAGGAGACAGGAAGGAGGGACAACAAACAGGGAGGAGATAGAAGGAGACAGGAAGGAGGACAACAACAGAGAGGGTGGATAGAAGGAGACAGGAAGGAGGGACAACAAACAGGGAGGAGATAGAAGGAGACAGGAAGGAGGGACAACAAACAGGGAGGAAATAGAAGGAGAGAGGAAGGGACAACCGAATACCTGAATAATTTAAAGAGACAGTCTGTTTCCTGGCAGAGTTTTTTTTGGAGGAGTTTTGTAGCACCCACATCAACTCGACCATCACACGTTATAACCTAAAACACCACCTACGGTATATATATAATGAAGGATTATATTTTGTGGCATAGTAAGGAGGAATCAGAAGCCTCCAATTTCATACACGATGCAATGCAGGGAGGGTTCTTATGGGTTGAGGGACCCTGTGTTGTAGTAGGAAATTGGAGGTAAACGAGTCCTTCAAATATAGCCACGAAACACGACCCATATGGAAAGTAGCTTGTTTTGTGGTATGGTCAGGAGGAATCAGAAGCCTCCAATTTTCATACACGATCACAGGGGGCCTTAAACTCGGTTGGATCGAATTTAATTATAAACATTTTATTTCTTTGGATTGAAAAATATACCATAACTTCGCTGACTCACGGTGGTGTATGAATTAAATCAGCAATAATTATCTAGCAAGATGTCGGCCGTGACCAAACCATTAAATCAGGTTACCAATAATTATGTATGTACAGTCGCGGCACATAATCCATGACCAGACTTCCCCTTACACCCCTGATCAAGGACTATGTGCCGCGACTGTACCGTGGAAGATAAAAAACAAAATTACGGAGGATTATATTCCAGCCATTAAATAATTAAACCGTGATGGATCAGATTAAATCATTATCTCCTAGAGTGTTAATCACGGGTTCACCTCTGCTTAATTAAGGGAGCAAGTACAGTGTTGGGTTAAATCTGGAGTAATTGATTCCTCCAAACTATTCCAAGCAACAGGAGACCATTATTTCTGTTCATCTGGTCCTGTTTCTTGACATACTTTGCAGACATCAAGGCTCTCCAATGTACCAAACGTGTATTAACCCCTTATAGTCTTTTGTGGTATATCATGATGAAAATACAATGTAAATGATGACCATACTGAGAGAGAGAGAGAGAGAGAGAGAGAGAGAGAGAGAGAGAGAGAGAGAGAGAGAGAGAGAGAGAGAGAATTATGATTTTCGTGATAGTGATATATTAGGTGAGAGAGAGAGAGAGAGAGAGAGAGAGAGAGAGAGAGAGAGAGAGAGAGAGAGAGAGGAGAGAGATACTGGGTCAATGATGGATCCTTATAGTTTATGGCGGGGGTCGTTTAGGTGAAATTAGGTCATAGCAATCAGTTAAATTCATCATAACGATCATTACCCAACTCTGGTACACACACGGGTGGTGGTAATTACTGGTGTATCGTGGAGGAATCGCCATTAACAACAACAACAACAACAACAACACAACCAGGTTAATTAGTTTACTTGTCTATATTTTGACGCATGTAATTCAGGAAGGTGTTGGTGGGTGTAGGGAGGTATAGAGATGAGTATAACGCGATTCAGGACTGTCCACTGATAATAACAATACTCCATACAGGTAAGATTGCTATACATATTTTCAGAGTTTGTTTGATGTAGAAGGGATCGAGGATGTAGGTATGCACAGGTTTCGAGCAGAGAGAGAGAGAGAGAGAGAGAGAGAGAGAGAGAGAGAGAGAGAGAGAGAGAGAGAGAGAGAGAGAGAGAGAGAGAGAGAGAGAGAGGAGAGACGAGAGAGAGAGAGAGAGAGAGAGAGAGAGAGAGAGAGAGAGAGAGAGAGAGAGAGAGGAGAGAGAGAGAGAGAGAGAGAGAGAGAGAGAGCCTGAGAGAGAGAGATGAGAGAGAAAGTGTGTGTGTGTGTGTGTGTGTGTGTGTGTTGTGTGTGTGTGTGTGTGTGTGTGTGTGTGTGTGGTGTG